>CM060307.1:89074240-89279240 GCA_030674185.1 Monoplex corrugatus | reverse complement strand
ATCATAATATTCTTCTCAACAGGACTCATATTCTCGAGCGGTAGAGTACTATGCAGAAAGTGCTCGCAGTATTTCACCAGCCAATTTCTTCTCCCAGATAGTTCGATTTGTCAATGGTTTCAAGGTAAGTCATTTTTTTAATTTCCTAAGTTGAAATCTTGAAAGTTTCTTGACAGTAGTACTCTTTTTATGTGAACATTTTGTTCACACACACACAAACACACACACACAGAACAGATGAACACTCGTGCAAGTATACACATGCATGCATGCACACGCGCGCACACACACACATGTGCATGTGTTTGCTCACATATTCTCATATGTAACATACAACAAGTGTACAGTGGTTTTTTGTTGTTGTTTTTTTATTTTCCAGTATACCTTTTTAGTTCTTATTAAAGCAATGATAATGTATATGGTTCTGCATCCTTCTGTTCAGTTTTAGTTGCTGAACTACGTATTTTGTTTAAAAGTCACTTAGCGAATTTCACTGAGTGAATGTATGAATCTGTGGAAATCAGTGAGAAAACTCAGCTTTGTGGATTGCAGCTGCTAGAAGCTTTGGCATTGTGATCGGTCTCAGCAAGATAGAGGCTATATTTCAGCCAGCATCATCTCAGGCTTCAGTGCTTCATTATTATCTGATTGTCATCAACGGCCAGAAGATCATGACCTTAGACAAAATGTACTGCTGGGGCTGAACACTTAGTTTCATTGACTTGCATGATGCTGAAGTGTCGCTAGTTCTGCCTTTGGATAGCTAACCAGGTGGTTGTGGCAAAACCAAGGCTTAAAGATTGCTGTGTACAGAGCAGCAGTCCTGAATGCCCTGTTGTACTGCTGCAAGACTGGACTACCTAGCGACAGCACATTTAATACCTATTAGCATGTCTACACATTAAATGCACCTTAATTGGACAGGACACATTGACTAATGAGGACAACCACATCCCAAGGATGCTTCTGTATGGAGAGCTGAAGCAAGGATACCGTGCCTAGAGGAGACAACTAAAGCAATGCAAGGATCTCTGAAAGTCGGTCTCATTGGTTGTGGCATCAGCACCCACCAACTAGGGAGTCCTGGCTCAGTCATATTTAAATAGTCCAGAACAGCTGCTGCTCGACTTGTGAAAGTAGAACCCTGGGCTGCAACTCTTCTTCCCAACCAGTACCTTTGGAAGAGAATGTGCCACTCGGATGTCTTTTTATCCAATATGAAGACCATACCAGGTGCTAAGGATCAGTGTGTCAACTCATCTTTTTAATCAGTGGGAGAGGCTATCATTATAATCATATGTGTGTGTGTGTGTGTGTGTGTGTGTGTGTGTGTGTGTGTGTAACGTATGTTTGTACGTATGCATGCATGTGTATGTGTAAAACTGCTTTTAGATTTATACATATATGTATTGGATAGTTTTATTCAGTTGGTATACATCCTCTGAAAGTGCAAGCACGTAAGAGCTATCTTGATTGAACACATGAGAAATGGTTATTGGTGAAAGCAGTAGCAGTATCAGTAGCAGCAGCAGTAGTAGTAGCAATAGTAGTAGTATTAGTAGTAGTAGTAGTACATTTTTGTGGGGTGTGTGTGTGTGCAGCAAGCCATATTAGATAATGAACGGAGGCGTAAGCTGGAAGCGGGCATGTTGCAACCTGACATGGTGCAACCCAACAAGAAGAAAGAGAAGAAGATGACACAGGTGGGATACACAAGTGTGGTTCATAGCAAAACACTAGTTATCTTTCATCAGCATCATCATGTGCCCTGCCGCATGGCATTGGCGATCATAGCCCTCCATATGTATCTATCCCTTGTTGCCACAAGAACATCTTCCACCCTCTCTGTCATCAGCCACCCTGCAAGTCCGTTCAATATTTTCTCCCAGGGTCTACCTGGTGCTCTCTTTCCCTCCAGCTTTCCTGTTGTGATCAGGTGCTCAAATTCCCCTTTCCTCATAAAATGGCCTGTAAATGTTGCCTGTCGTTTCCTAATCTTTCTTATCAGTGATCTTCTTGTGTCTGCCTCTATCAAGACTGTCTTGTTGGTTTTCTTTGTTGTCCATTGAACTCAACATTCTTCTTAGAAACCACATCTCAGCTGCCTCAATCTTGTTGTGGCTTTGCGTCTTGACTGTCCACGCCTCACAGCCATATAACATTATTGGTTCTCAATAACACTCAAGAACTCTCTTCCTGATGTTAATTGATAGGCATTTGTTGGTAAGAATGCTTTTCATCTTCTTGAATGCTGTTTTGGCTTGGCTGGTTCTGCTGGTGATTTCTGATGTGCGTCTGCTGTCTGGTGAGATGATCGTTCCCAGATATTTATGTCATGTATTTATCCAAATTGTGTCTGAAAAAAATCGAGTGAACTGATGGTATAGCTGTTTCTGTACTCATGTCCTGATACTGAGTTTTCGTATTTTATGTAATAGTAACTCTCATTTGCAGGCCCCTGTACATTTAGATGTGAAGTTGTTATGTAGAGGTAATGGTTGTCCCATAACCCTAAGGTGGTAAAAGAGTGAGAAACCTCAACTTTTCTCATTACTAGCATTATGAGGCTGGTGAAGTTTTCATTTCCCGTGTTGTTCTGCATTCCCTAATTTTGAGGAAAGTCAGGTTCCTGTTTACAGTGGGTAGACAGGAGGCCACATGCACAGTTTTCTTTGAGCAGATTCTGACTCATGCAAACCCATGCAGTCATAGTTTCAGTTTCTGAAGATTACATCTCTGTGCTCAGAATGAATTCCAGATGCTCTGACATCTCTGATGCCATGTGATGGAGAAAAATGATATGGCACATGCTCTAAGCATGCACAAAAGCCCTATGAGTTGGCAAGGTCTTGAACTCGTACTTAGCATATGGGTTTGATATCTTGTATTCAAAATGCTGTTATATAGGAAAGTAAGTGTTTTGTCACTGTGTAAACCAGATGTATACAAATATATATTTTGCTTTATACAGTAGTAAGTGCAGTCAGATGAACTTTACAGCATTAAAAGATGAATTCAAAAATGAACTTAAAAGTTTAATTTTTGAGTATGTTAAGGTCTTCTTTTCATATTACAACAGTCTCAGTGTTCTTGTTTTTAAAAAAATTGGCACTCTCATATGATTGCTGAATAGGAGTGGGCATGCACATATGAGTAGTTAGTTGTGACAGCATTTGAACTGACAACAAATGGTAGTATTGAAAAGGAATTACATATTGTGTACGGACAGGAAATGATCTTTTAAATATGGTAATGTGTTGTTGGGCAGGAGGCAATGGTGTCAGAACTGAAAAACCGCAACAGAGACATCAAGGAGAAGAGACGTCTGCTGAAGCAGGATGAGGTCTACCATGGTGCTTTGGAGGACATTTTGCTGGGTGTGTATTTTTGCCTTTTTTGGCTCATGGCGTTATGGCTTGTCGTTGTCAAGATACAGTATGTAACTGTTGTAAAATTGTTATCGTATGTTACAGTAAACCTAGTGCTTACAGCAAACATTTGATCTGCTTCAGCTCTTGGGAATACATGTCCGATCACAACCGGAGATTCTCTGGTTTTTATTGTTTCTGATGGCTGCAGCCAAAACATTGTCCTGTCATTGTCAGTGTTGTGGATTTGGTGAATTTTTTTTCAGGATATATTTTTGTAAAGGGTCCACAGAAAAAGAACTCTTTGGAGTTAGTTGTTTTTGAATGAATTATCCTCACTTGCTAGTTGTGTTTCTAATTACAGTCCTGAATATAGTCTTGCCTTCTGTTATTGCTTGTAACTCTATTTCTGAACAACTTCTCTTGCTATATTTTGAAAAATAAGTTAAAACAGTCACGGTGTAGATAAGGGATTTTAGCTCATTGTAACATATCCACATGACTTTTCACCTGATTAGCTTGCTTTATGACAATGCAGAGACCTCAGACATGTTCAAACTTGCTCAGTTTTTAACGTGTAGCTTTGTATTCTAAATAATGAAGTATTTATTTATCAATACCCTTTATGTTTCTTCCAGATCTGAAGAACGAACCCTACAGACGGGCAGATGCCTTGCGACGCAGTCAGCGTCGACGTGTGGAGAATTTGGTCCAAGTGCCCAGCGGTGCTCGTGGAAGTGGGGAGCATTTCTAATAAATCTTTTTCATTGCATCCTTCTACTGGCCTGAATGTGGATGCTGTGTGCTGCAAGCGGGAAGATGGATCTGTTTTTCAGATTGCTGATCACAGTCTTCTTAGGTCTGGTGCTGAATATCACTGCTTAAGATTGTCTGCTGTGAATGAAGCTACAAGAACTGTGTCTGCCATCAAGAGTGGATGCTGTCCAGTCCTTATGGATAACGAGCCATGATACTGGAGATTGTTCACCTCTCTTACATTGCCAGTTTGCCTAGGTCACTGCTGAACGGTGCTACTGCACATTGCTTTGTCAGGCTGCCTCAGCTCACTAAAATTGTGGGTGGCTTTGCTAAATCCAGTATGTCAGGATTGCTGCCTTGATTTTGATCATTCTTCTTGCATTGTATGCAGAAATCAGTTGGGAAGTGGGCTGTGCTGGCAGTTTGCTATGCAGTTGACAATTGTTGCCACTGGCAACAACGTGAAAAAGTTAAATGATGTCATCCAGGTCAGACAAGATAAACGATATATAGATCTGTGATTGTGATTGTCAGGTAGTTGTCTTTTGTACAGTTTTTCTTTTACTCTGAAATGTTTTATTGTAGTACTAGATTATAATACTGTTGTGGCTGTTTGAGTCATTAGGTTATTACATAGCCTTGGGAGGCTTTGAAATATTGATCAAATTGTTGATGGATGTGGACTGATAGTATGTATTTGTTTATAACCAACAGGTTTCATTGAACACAAACATTATGTTTGTGAAGGTCTGTGTCAGTTACTGGAATAATTTAAAAGTATATCAACACACGTAAGCGAAACATTTAAGGGACTAGTTCCTGATATATTTTCAAGAGAATATCAAATTCTGTTTTCCCCGAATGATATGGGTGTTTCCTGATAGCACAATGCCTCTAGTTCCATGTTCAGTTTGAATTGTTTCGAATGTTACACAGCCTTTTGTTATGGGTATTCAAAGTGCGTAGGGGTATGCTCCCTTGTGAGCTAAAATGGCGACTTTTGATTACCCCCCCCCCAACTTTTTCACATGCCAACAAGAGCATTGTCTGCTACGCCATTTTGATAAAAAATCAACTATTTCGCATACCAATAAGAGTTTGTCTGCTACATCAAAACAGTGACCACTCCCAAAAAATTGCGGTCAGGAATAGTAACTCTAACCATCTACAAATGTCTGTGCCCAAATGATGTTGATTTCAGACAGTTTCTGCATCATTTATATTGTATTTGACAAGTGCGACTCTTCAGCATGTCTTGTGACAAAAAGATCAGAGGAAAAAGATTAAAGAAGAGGAGATTCTATGGTGATAAGTACTCTAAGAAGACAAAGACTGACTCTGAACTTGAACTAGAAGAAAAGAAGAAACATAGTTTCTCAACTGAATCAAGAGCAACATCAGATCCTTGAATGTTACAACAGTTTGGGTCACACCCACATGTTCACAGATCTTTGTAAACGCAGAATTTGCTTGATGTTATGAAAGGCTCTAGTAGTTCTAATGATTCTAGTCTGACAGTCCTATTGAAAGAGATTGAAAAGAAGAAAATGAGATTTTAGAAGTTGATCATGATTTGCAAGGGTGCAGATCAGTCAACATTGAAATCATCGGGGCTGATATTAGCATCAAAGCTTGTGTATGGTTATTGTCATACTCAGATGCAGCTAAACGAGGTCTGCAGAAAACAGCTTTCAAGTGAATTTGCTTTTCATTGTCAAAACAAGAATAATGGGCAAGTTTCCCCTTTCTGCACTCAGATATCAGCTTCACATTGTGCCTCAATGTTTCTTACAGCAGTTTTTCTCAAACAAGGATTCACTGTGGGTCTCCACAGCACAGAGGGGAGCCCTACAATCAACAAAGAGTGGAGAATGAGGAGGAGACGGAGGAGTCTGTGGCTACAAGAGCAAGCAGAGAGGATGAACCTTACGTGGCAGGCAGACACTTAGGCATTCTGTAAAGTCTCCATGTGTGTTTTTGTGCCCAATTTTCTCTGAAAACAACTAGTTTTCTACACATTTTGCGCCATGACCTTTTTGTGTACCAGTATCAGTAAGTGCTTGAAATTTGGCATACTAAAAGTTGATACCTATGTTTTTGGCATGAAGTAAAATAAGCTTAGTATCTGCATTATATAGATACTTGCGCTATTCCAAGCAAAGGTGTCAAGCATGCAGATTTAGTATGTTGTCACTATGACCATATCTGAGGTAATATAAATCACAAGCACTTCATTTTACTTCATGCCCAAAATGGTGGACCCATAAAAACGTGGACAAAATCACAAGAGGCAGAGATGTCCTTCTGCTTGCATTCTATGCATATAGTGAGCACCAAATTTTATATTGTTTGTAATTTAATATTTTTGATAATTAATTTTGGATGGAGTTATATATAACATAGCAAAACACAGATTGTTGTGTTATAGGCATTGCATTAACTTTGGGTTAAATTTGGTAAACAACAATGTAGTGACCAAATGCAAAGTGTATCCCTCCATCAGGTGGTACTAGTCCCTTAATGTAAATTTGTAATAATTGAACATATTTTCCTATAATTGTTACTTAGTGTATGGAATAAAAAAGGATCCCAGTATTGTTTCTGTAGGGCGTGTGGATATGTAGCCCTTTAAGCATGTCTATTTTCACCCTATCAGTACATAGTGGGTAAGCCACAAAAAAAACAAAAAATCAACCTTTTAAGAAAAAACAGGTCAGAGATATATAACAGAGCATATTTTCCTAATGAATACATAGCAGCACTTGTTTTGTTTTTTTAATTTCTAAAGCACGTATAAGTTTGAACAAAATATTCAAGTAAATAACGGAAATATTGGTGTGATGCGTTGGGAATGCTTTTTACTTACAGCATGTAGTGAGATGTAAAAAAATCTTTGGGATAAGGGTAGATGTGGAGAGGGCTTGTAGGAGAGTATTCTGATTCTAATCAGTCGAGTATGAAAACAATGCAGATGTATTCAGAATTATACAGGTTTGTTATGTCATATTTAATTCACTTTGTGCAATTTTATAAGACAAGAAAAAAGTGATTAATATTGTTATGGAAACTATCTCTGAAAAGCGCGCTTCCACTTGTTCAGTAGTGTTTATTGTTGACATTTAATGGCATTTTAAATCTTTCCATCTTTCCTTAACACAGTGAAAATTGATTTTAATGTTATTGTTGTTTTTGATTTCAGACAATTGTTTCAGACGTTTTAGACTTGCTTAAATTATGAAAACAACGAAAAAGCAAAAAACAGCAGGAGTTGAGGGAAGGGGTGGGATTCTGCTTTTATTTTTTTCTTATAACTAAGGTTAAATTTTTAAGTGATTGTAAATGCTAACAACTGGTTTAAGAATAGTTTAACAGAAAATCAAAACTACCTTCAACATAAATACTTATAATGCATATATTATGTTTGTTTCTGCACACAAAGCATGTACATGAAGGCATGAAGGCACCGGAAAAGACTGAGGTTATGTCTAGTGGTTACTCACTTGCAGCTGTTCTGGTTCTTACTTCATACCCTCTGTGCTGTGATTTTAGAGCACTTTGTGAATACTTGTATGAAATTAGGATGAATCTGCAACTAGAGTGAGTTTGTGTAAAACCTGAAGGTAGGGTGAGTTTGTATATTTGTATGAAATGAATTGTTACAAGTAAAACTTGGACAAGTCTTGAGTAATGTTTGTATGTATGAAGGGTGAACTTGTCTAAAGTTCGAAATAATGATGAGTGTGCAAAGTTTATTTGAATTTAGGGTGATGTGTGTGTAATTGTATTAAACTAGTACAGAACTAGGGTGGTTTTGAGTGATATTTTCACGTGAAATTGTGTAAAGTTTGAAGTAGAGTGAGTTTGTGTAATATTTGTATGAAATTAAGTGAATTTATGTCATAATATTTTGTTATCAGTGAATGAGTTTGTGTAATGTTTGTATAAGAGTTTGTGTATATATGTATATGTGTATGTGTGTGTGTTGTTGATGTTGTTTCCTACTCGTTTTTATGAAGAAAATATTAAAATCAACATGAAGGGAGGGGGGAAAGGAAGAGAGGAGTGTGAAAGGTGTGTGTGTGTGTGTGTGTGTGTGTGTGTGTGTGTGTGTGTGTGTGTGTGTGTGTTTTCACTCAACCTTTTATGATAAAAAGATAGGAAACCCATCTTATATTTCTGTGAGAATGTGAAAGGCCAGTTCCTGCCAAGGATTCAATGGATGTCGGATCCCTTTGTTTGATGAATGCTGTGTCTTACAATGGTGCTTAGCTAAAGGGTTAGCTCTAATAGTTTGTCAGATCTTTTTCCTTAATCTTCACAGTATCTGTATGTAAAACAAAACAAAGGAAAACAGAAACATCTAGTAGGAGTGTCATTTTAAAGAAGTTTAAACAAAAGGTGGTGTTTAATGAATCGAGCTTTGAAGAAATGCCATTGAAAATTGCATGGAGACAAAGGGTGATGTTAAGAAATGTGTGTGGAATAGATTTTTATCAACTGACCCTTAAGTGACAAATGTGAGAGATGACTGATGTACTGTTGTAAATGTGTATATATATGTATTTTTTTGTCATGTAATTTGTATAAAATGTATATCTGTTGTAACTATACTTTGACCCTAATAGGGTTTCTTTTCTTTTTTTTTCAACCATTGACCTGCCTCTCCTTTGTAAACTTTTCCATGTTGTGCATTAATGGACCATTGTATTTTTTTTAACAATGGTGTAGAATCTCTAGATCATGTGAAATCTGTGGACTATGCTCTTGCATATTATGTGTGTGTCTGTCTGTATGTATACATGTGAGTTCGTATTGGAAAAGTGTTCATGTTATAGGATGCATGTGAATCATTTTCAGGTATGGTCCATTACACTGTTTACAGCTGATATAGATCTTCAATAAATAAAGTGTCCCAAACAGGCCTTAAGTGTAACATGTACAGAGCAGGTGTAATTTTGCATGCTATCACCTGACATAGACCTGTGTTAAAGTAGTCCCTTGGTGTGTGAGTGTGGTGCAGAGGAAAGGGAGGAAGAACAGAGGCATATATCTTGTCTCTTATGGTCAGACCACGGAATTATAAAGTGTTTTATACAATGGTTTGCTGACATACAGTGGAACTCTTTTACAATTTCAGCGTATGGATCACTGATGTAATGCACACGCTCCCTTTCTTACCTCAGGATTTCCAGCAGCTAGAACAAGCACCTTGAACATATAGAACTCCACAGCGAAACTTTCAGAATGAAGTTAATAACATTCTGTTTTAGTGTTGTCTTTGCTGCCACCAGATATTGCGTTCACCTTTGTGGTGTTCATACCCACATCGTCAGTCAGGAGGGCAAAAGGCAGAATTTCAGTGGTCACTTGCTCCAGGAAGATAATATCCAACACCAGTACTCCTTCATTTTAGGTTTGAATGTAATACATAGGATCACATTTATATGATCACCTCTGCAGTGTTGTCTTCATTTCAGATCATGTGTATTTGGCAGTACCTGCAAACCAACGTGGCAAAATGCAGACATAAGAGGAACATGTAATAGTATTGTAGATTTAGAGTGCATGTTTGATGTTCATTCCTGGAGTGGTTGTTTTATTGTGCACTCTTTGGTAGTAGCGCATCACAAAAGCATTATGACTTGACTGTTGTGGTGTGTTCACTTACATATATATCATGATGTTACTGTTCTTTTGTTTTGACACCAGTGTCAGAAAGATTTTATTACATTACACGGCTTGGCAGTTGTATCATGTGACACGCCTTTTGTGTTGACATCACATTACCTTGGAATCACAAAAAAAATGATCTAAGGATTTTATCTACGTCATTTTTTTATTCAGCAAGCTGGTAGATAGGTTGAGGGAACGAAAGGGCTTTGCATTTTGTCACATGAACAAACTTAGTCATATCAACTCAGCATTTTTGTACAGATATTATGTTTCATTCAAGCCTTTTTTTAATTTGATTAATACTCTACTGCATAGTTGAAATCAATTTGAATTTATTTTAATCAATAACTGTGATCTTGAAAATCAAGTCAATGGAAGTTGCATGCTCATAAGTCACTGTCTTTGTTGGATGAGTGGCTTGGATCTGTTAGAAAATCTCCCATAAATGATTGAGAAATCCTTGTCTATGTTGTTTTGTCAGACAAACTTTTAAAAAATGCATCATGCCTTTAAAATATGAAATTTTTTGGAATCATACGTATGATCTGTGCGTGTTAAATCATCCAGGCAAATGAGAATGCTGGAATGGTCATTGCTCTGAGCTCTACTAGATGTTTTTCCTTCAGTTATATTACTAATTCGAGGGCTGATCCAAAAGTCTTGTCATATACTTCGCAAAACAAAAAATGGAAGTGCAATGTACATGAAGTTTTCATAATCTTTCAGTGTAATCTCTTCCTCTGTCCATATAGTTTCAGCCTCCTTAGCCAAACGTCAGATGTTTTTTGACAGTCTGATTAAGATATGGCAAGCTGTGATTTCACCACTTTTTCAAATCCTGGATTCTTGAAAACTTCGTGCCAGCCAGGTTTTGCTTCAGTAGAGGAAACATGTATAATTCGCATGGGGCTTAGTCGGGACTTTAGGGAGAACTTGAATGGATTGGTCTTGCAGATAGGTCACAGGGACAGTTGCTTTAAGGACACTTGCATTTGTCATGTAGAAAGAGCATTTTGCCAGTACCCACATTTAGATGCTGCTTATATGGACTGCAAATCTTTGGGCAAAACACTTTCTACATAACATTTAGAAGAAAGAGTACACTTTTTAGGCAAAATGTCAACTGTCACAGAGCTTAGGAATTGAAGAAAATGGAGAAAAGCGTATTCTGGCTTTAAAAACCAGTTCCCAGTATGAGTGGTCTTTCTTCGCTAGCACATTTGTTTGGGATGCCACAGAATGTGATCCACACTTTGTCACCTGTGATCATTCATTTAGCTGTTTGGGGTCCTCTGGCTCAAACATTTCATGAAATTTCTTAGAAGTCTGAATCCTTTGGTTTCTATTTTCTGCTCCTTTGTCAGAAGATGAGGTGTCCATCTTGCGGCCACTTTCCGCATCTCAAAATATACTGCAGAATCTGTTTAACTGTGCTATATGAAACACCATAAGTTTCAATCATTTCATGAACTGAAATATAGAGATCCTCTTCTGCTGCTCTCTTTACAAGCTAAACAATTTGCCCCATTCTGGGCATCAGCACTTGTCGTCTTTTCCTCATTTGAAACTATCATGTTGACTGCAGTTTGAGATTACTTGTCCAGGGGCAGTAAACTCTTCAGTATGGCATGGTCAGAAATGTGTTAAAAGTATTTACCATGAACAGGTCATAAATGGCATCCTAGCTGACAAATCTTTTGGATCAGCCATCGTATGTTTAATACATCACAACTGTCACTTCTCAATTGATTCTTCAAAAGCTCAATTCAAATACTGACCACTTTTGTGGCAAATAACCAACCTTTTTATGAAAATACATACAATAGTAACTTGGTTGATAGAGATGTACCAGCAGTAGTTTGCTCAACTCCTTCAAATGCATTTCTCCAAATCAAATTCTTCAGTAGACGTGTGTGTTTGGCTGTCAGGAGAGGGAGGACTTTTTTTTAGATAATTTATTTGCAGTGAGGTGTGTGTGTGTGTGTGTGTGTGTGTGTGTGTGTTCAACAGTTTCTTGGAGCATTTTGTTTATTCTTTACTCAAAATATGTCAGATGTGCAGCACATACATAAGTTATGATTTTTTTGAGTTTTGGACCAAACTGTGTTTTACATACCTATTTTATATCCCTCACAAATTTATACTTTTTGCTCTCATCCATGACTTGCATGTTTTTTACATAATCATTAACCCGTATCAGTTTACTGTTCACTAGTCTCACTTCAAAAGTCCCATGACATCATCACCATCAGACAACCATCAGAATAACTCCAGATGGCATTTAAATTTTCACCACTAGAGAGCCTTCATTGCATGTAAGTTTTATAATGAAGTGGGTCATCAGAGACAATGGCATCGGTTGTTGGTTTTTTTTTTTTATTATTAGTAGACTCAGATTGAAATACTTTCAGGATCAGTGAGATGTGTGGGTTTTGAGTAGTTATTGCCCTGATATGGTTCTTCGCAGTCAGCTGGGCTGTAAACACTGATAATGATAATAATGGTTATAATAATACATGTAATATGATTACAATAATAATAATGATAATATATCCTAGATATTACTGGATTTTATCTATCTTTTACATCCTAAGACATACTAGGTTCTGATTTTTTTTATGTTATCTATCCATTTGGGGTTTTGTTTGTTTTTTTTGTTGCTCATTTCATCTGTTTGTTTATTTTTATGCTCTGCCCATTTGTTTCGTTCAGAGGTAAAAAGTCTCACTACCGGTACTGTGCATTGACTAAAGTACAACAGAGCCTCTAAAAACGTCTCTGAGGACGTCATGTTGATGCAGGTACAGTAGTGAAATATGTACACTGATAGGTCAATAAAACATATATATTGGTAGGTTTGGTGAAACTGGGTCCAGGTTTCATAACAAAGTAATTTCACAGCAACAGTTTGTGTCAAAACATACATATTTTGTGTTCCACTTTGATATTTTCCACAAGTAGTGTGCAGCTTTTGGTGTCCACTACTTACTGCATTATTTCATACATGTCATCGCTAAGGAAGAGAATGTTGTGTATATATTTTGTGCAAGTTTTACTTTGTCCGGCCAAAAACTAGAAAAATGATCTGAATTCAGGCCTTGCTTTCTAGTCTTGCTTTTCTTTTTGCAGTGAATTGCCCAGCTTTAAAAGAAAAATATCATGTACTATATGTTGTCTTCTTTTGTACATGTTGTTGCTGTTGCCTTTTATTTTGGTGTTCAATGGAAAGAGTGCTAAATACTTGTGGTATACTCTGTGAGTTTAAACGATACAAAATGCTGTTCAAAATCCACTACTGTTACAATGTGCAATTGCTTTATTTGTTCTATACAACTGCTGCGGAGATATTTGTTGGTGTTATTTTCATTTTGTCAATGTTTTTACCTTGATGCTTATCAAATTAATGTCCTTCTTGCAGCGCCTCTCATCTGATGTGCTTTTTTTCTCCCTTCAGTAGTTTGATGTTTACAATGAGCTGAAAGTGTAAAATCTGTATTTATTTCCTGAATTTGATACCCAATTTGTTTTGATTTTTATAATGTGATGTGAAGTCATTTGTAAATTAATTTCATTTGCGTTTTCCTTTGATGGTTAGCTGTTGTGAATTTATGTGTGGTTTCCTTTTTAGTGTTGAAACTCTAGACAGGTTATGTATGATTGAAACTTCAGACAGATTATGTAGAATACTTCCATTTTGGCCTGCTCTCATAACATTGGCACAGAATAAACACATTAACATTTTGCATGAAACTATTTAATGTAATCATTTATCAGTGGTAAAAGGCTCAGGGTATATTTTGTAAACATTGGTAACATTCAAACGCGTAGGGCAGTTTTATAGTACCATCTGGATTCCATTTCTGAAGAACAGAATCACTAGTAATTGAATAATTGCACTCTAGGGATAGAGAAAGGAACAATGTTTTTCAAGGACATGATGTGTGATGATTGAACTACATTCTAGCTCATGATGTACTTGATAAAGTTGAAGGTTGACCTGAAGGGCAATTATTGAGATGAGTTAGTTCTCAGCTATTTAGAAAATATGAAAGAATGCTGGATAAACTCATCTCTGTTCATGCACAAACACATGTCTTGACTTGTTTGGGTTCTCATAATAGACATAGTCACACACTTACACTTGAAAGAACATCGATGACAACCATGTCAGATTTCTATGGACTGTAAGTTGTTTGACTGTCTGAAAAACATAGATCTATATTGGTATAATCATTTAAGAGCAGCATACGTAATGAGTGTGCCTTTCAAGTTTCAGAGGAGCCAACATGGATGGAAGTCTGATGTAGTAGAGAGCCTGGTGTTTTTACACAACATACTGAGATTAGTGAATGGGACTATAATGTTGCTCCTAGTCTGTTTTTACACTTGTCTTTTTAACATTGTAATATTGTGCATAATATCATCCCTTACATTTGCATGTGTGACTATCTCCATTTCAGTGACATATGCTAATTTTGTAGTTTTGAACCAACTGGAAGAGCATCATAGTAAAAGCTTGTCTTCCAAACTACTAAGATCTGATCTATGTGGATTCCGAAAGCAAGGTACTGTATTATGTAAGTCAGTTTGACTGTGATTCCTCCAGAATCCAAAATGCTGGCTGTGCATGACCATAGACCTGTAGTTTATGCTGTTCAGACATTTTCATCAGGTTAACATTGTGTATTGCATATATGGCCTGACATCACTTACAACATTTTCAAACAACTTTATATTGCCACCGTGCCATTAATGATGCCGACACAAATAAAAACTGATGCTTGTTTCATCTTCTCAGGGTGTGTGTGTGTGTATGTGCGTACGCGCGCGTGTGTGTTTGTGTGTAGCAGACAACACAGTGGAAAATAGCTGCAGTGTACATTGCGCTCATCATTCTTCTGTCTTTTGTAATGTGTCTTCCCAGGCAGTTATCAATGGCTCATTATCAATGGCTTACTGTAAGTGGCTGCTAGATTACTGGCACCTACTAATCTTGTATGGTTCAGCCACCAAAGGAACCAATCCTCTTCTTGCATTAGTCTTTAGCTTGGTTTATCTTCAAACTACTTAGTTGATTAGACTGTCTTCTTGACACTGTAATAAGACCCAAATTCTTCATGGCAAAACTTGCAGAAAGAGCCTTTCCAAGATTCCAGTTCAGAAGAGTCAATATTGCATCCAGAAATGTATTACAATCACTATCATGTTTCAACTGTATCCCACAGACACTCTTAAGAGCTAACCCTGCTGAGAGTTTTGACTTTTTTTTTTATTCTCATGCCCTTCAGGAAAGCTCCCTAGGTATCCATTTGTCTATTTTGTTGGAGTTCCCTCTTCTTCTACACTTGTATGTTACTGTCAATGCTGTGTGGTTAAAAATTCAGACAAAAAGCATTTTATCGTTTCCATTTTATTTTGAATTGCAGTTTTTATGTGAAAAGAAATACACAAAAATCCACTTACAACAACCAAAACAGGAATAATACTGAAGACATGGTACATTAAAAAGATACATAGTCTTTCTAAATAATTTGTGCGTAATAGTGGCTGCAATTCTCCCCCCCCCCCCCCCCAAACAATCAAAACACCACATCAATCAATCTTTCCATTACTTAATTGACACTTCTCTCCCTCCACCTTAATAAAAACTTTGGCAGCTACCAAAGTACATGTACACATCTCTCTGCCTTCACCAATATAAGATTTCTGCATACTTGGAAACAATTTGTAAACTACACATGTGCAAGACCTGAAGTGTACACTGTAACATTCAAATTTTTCACTCCATTTCTAGCCAATGTAAAATCAAAGTGATATAAAATCTGATTAAGACTACAGAATGCTAAAATCAACAGTCAAGCTTCCTCATTTTGTGTTTATCCTCATTCACAGCCAGATTTTCTTAGAAGCATTTCAGACATTCCATATGTACACACGTTTAAAACTAAACAGATTGTCCTCACATTCCAGCTGTAAACAAATGTTGTTACACATTTCATTACAATTTATAAACAATTAAAATGAAAAATATGGCCAGGCAAATTACCATGATCTATATTATTAGAATGAGGAAACAGAAACCATGACTGATCTGAACACTGACATATGGCAAAACTCCAAAGACCGGTAATCAGCACCTTTCTTCCAACTGCACTTTCGGTGTTGCAGCTGTCACCTGTTAGTGAATCCTTTCACTCCCTAACTCACTCGATCAGCTTCCTGTGGGAAAAAGTGACAGAGCTATGGAAACCACTGTTCAGTAGGGACAGTCCACATCATTCATTTCCACATACACAGACTTGATCTGAGAGTAATAGTCCAGGGTGTCGGGACCATTTTCACGCCCAAGACCAGACTTTTTGTAGCCTCCGAAAGGCACACCCACAGGGTACACATTGTAGCTGTTGATGTACAAAGAACCGGCTTCCATTTGGGCAGCCACCCTGTGAGCTCGGCTGAGGTCTCTAGAAAAGAAAACAACAAGGTCTCAAAATTCATCTACTGATTGGAACAAAAAACAAAAAAAAAGACATCCAACCTCCAAACACTAGTATTTTATGGTATGATTTTGACAGGTAATACATATACTGTCACTGTGATGTGCATTTGAAAATTGTGTCAAGCCAGACAAATAGTGTGTCAGGTGTGATGTAATTTTATGTTCAGTAAATTACAGGGACTGAAAGATGGCAAAGTGAAAATTCATCAACTAAGAACCTACTTGGTGAAGATTCCTCCTGCCAGGCCAAACTGCGTGTCATTAGCTCGTCCAACAGCCTCCTCCTCTGTATCAAAGGTCAAGACAGACATGACACTGCCAAAGACTTCTTCACGCACCACTGTCATGTCATCAGAACAGTTGGTCAAGATGCAGGGTGTCAGGTAATAGCCTCCTGCCAACTCGCTGCTTGGTGTCACTCTCTCGCCACCATAAACCACATTGGCACCCTGTAACATATTCACCCAGTCACAGACTGCCACTTTATAAGTATGGGGAAGGGAAAAAGAAGTGGCCCTATCACGAGTTCAATCTATATCATTACCTGTATCATGCCAAGTGTTATGTTAGTTTCCCACACAAACCATGACCAAAATCATAATTATCAACTAATTCATGGAAGCTGAATCAAAACTACTTCCAACTGTCATGTAAACAGAAACCAGATACACATAAACACACACACACACACACACATACACACATATATATCTGTGTGTACATATATATATATATATATTTATGTAGCCTATACATATGACAGATAAAAAGATAAGTTCTAATTCTCATATACGGAAAAGGAAGATGTTGAACAACACACTCTACCAACTGGTTCAATCAATTCTTTTAACTCTCGCTACGAACATCGGGATTTCCCAATCATGTCTCAACAATGTTTGTCTACGAGCGTCAGAGAAATCTGACTTGAGTTTTGAAAATTCATGTGGCTTTCAGTAGTTCCGGAAATCTGACTTGAGTTTTGAAAATTCATGGGGCTTTCAGTAGTTCCGTTAACCAAAACTAATAGCCAGAAATAGATTCTTTGGTCATTCCTAGCCTTGTTTCAGGCCATGAGGTCACTGTACTACGCAGTTGGTGAGTGGACAGTGCAAAGTTCACGACCCACTATCTCTGCAGCAAAGCAGACGACGGAAAAGCAAATGGCTGAACAATAGTCAACAACTCAGCGCTGTTCAACACAATCTCTTCTTTCAGTGCACATGGAGTGACTGTATGTTGGATTTCATGAAATTTCATTCAAAATGTGATTGTAGGAACTGTTGTATTGACCTGACTGTATTTTGTAAGACATTTTTCACCTGAAAATGTCTCTAATTTTACTTGTATCATTACTCAGCAACCATGAGGGTTAGGCAGTTGAAATTTCAGCATTTTGTACACCAATCTTTTAATATACGACCTGCCAAATTTCAAAACTCTCTGTTTTCATTTGTTTTGTATGAGAATTTTTCTCATGACCTATACAAATGGTCCATATCAGGGGAACAGCAAGGGGCATAATCGTATATATCGAGTGAGTTAAAAGGGTTGATCTGCATTGAAAGTCTAATGAATTCATGAACACAGGAGATTTTGGTCTTTTGTAAGGTATCTTTCACTTCCTGTTACTATAAAAATTGGAAAAATAAACACCAAGAATAACTGACCTCGTTGCGAGCGCCATCAATATACTGGAGGTTTTTTGCGGCCTGCTGAGGGCTGATGGTGGCCCCTACAGTCGTGTTCTCATTGTTGGGATCCCCAATCACCATCTTTTGTGTTCTCTCCACTAGCTGCTTCATAAATTTCTCAAGGATGCTCTTCTGAACGAACACTCTGGTTCCATTGGAGCATACCTACATGTCAATGTATGTTATTTCAAAGTTTGGAAAGATACAAAGTCAACATGAAAACGACAATAAAAACACACACAAAAGCAGAACAAAATGTGCCACCACAGGGTTGGATGAAAGTGGTAGAAAAAGAAGTGGAAGAACCAAAACAAGCAAAAGATAAAAAAACAAAAATGACTGTCTGCTGACATGGAAACAATGGCAAAATGGTATCAGCACTAGGAATTGGGGAGATGGTTGGTTACATTGTTTTACTTTGTCTTGTAATTATTCACTGTTGTTGTTTTGTTTGTTTTGCATGCATGAATGGATGCAGTGATCAGGAATGGTTTTCATCATTAAGTATCAGAATATCTACAACATCTCACTAAACCAAACAGGACATTTGTGATTTAAATCTATCATTTAAAAAGCAAAAGAAAAAAAAAAAGCCAACATGAAATTCCAAACAAAACAAAACGAGCAAAAACTTAAAACAAAATGGAATTAAGAAATATAAAAGAATAAAATCAGTAACTGCTTCTGCTTGAAATTTTCGCTTTCAACTTAAATAAATGTAGAATACAGTTTTTAATCATAAGAAGTATCAGCCAAAATAGAAAGAACAGAAACCAACCAACCAATGAAAAAGACACCCCAGTACCTGTCCTTGATTGGTAAAATTAGCCATCATGGCTCCTTTCACAGCGTTGTCAAGGTCAGCATCCTCAAAAATGATCAATGGAGACTTTCCACCCAGTTCCAAGGTTACATGTTTGATTCCCTAAAAACAACATGTAAAATCATGGTGACATGATATCATCTCCACTAGCAACTTATCCTCTAAGTCATCCCAAACAGCATGGTGACATGATATCATCACTAGCAACTTATCCTCTAAGTCATCCCAAACAGCATGGTGACATGATATCATCACTAGCAACTTATCCTCTAAGTCATCCCAAACAGCATGGTGACATGATATCATCACTAGCAACTTATCCTCTAAGTCATCCCAAACAGCATGGTGACATGATATCATCACTAGCAACTTATCCTCTAAGTCATCCCAAACAGCATGGTGACATGATATCATCACTAGCAACTTATCCTCTAAGTCATCCCAAACAGCATGGTGACATGATATCATCACTAGCAACTTATCCTCTAAGTCATCCCAAACAGCATGGTGACATGATATCATCACTAGCAACTTATCCTCTAAGTCATCCCAAAACACTGAAATGGACTAGCTTGACTCCCATCAAAATTCAACTTGTCCAAAACACAAGCACTGAATATTAAATCATTTAAAAAAATGTCCAAGTAATCAAAAAGTAAATCACTGAACTATCATGTCCAAGAAATCAGAAAGTACTCCATTTGATTATAAAGGCAACAATCCAGGCTGCACTGGAGTTGCCAGACCCTCAGCTTAATCACTACCTCCAGAATGCACACACACAAAAATCAAACAGGGGATTTTATTTGAAATCCCCTTTTAATGAACACACATACCTTACCTTACAAGTGCATAAACTCAGCTAATGCAAGAGACCATAATAACTGCAAAATACTCCACTGGATGGTCAAGAAATCAGTGAAAAGAGTCCACCAACAGGTGCTGCTGTCAACCCTGTCCCAGTACCCGATTTTGGCCAAAGTGACACTTGCCGTCTTCAGCAAAGTAGGTTATAACAAGAATATCTGTCGCTATCTGTGAGAAAGAGCATCCCTTCTCATTTGGGAGAACAGATCTTACAGAAAGGCACTGATCATTATCTTATGTTTCATATTTTCATAGACATATTCTCATACTTATTGGATGACTCTCATATCTAGCAACAGATACGAGCAATTTACCTAAATTTTGAGGGCTGCACATGGAGAACCTATAGGGAAAAACAACAACAACAACAACAACAAAACAGGCTGGTACGCAACAAAAAAAAAAAAAAAAAAAAGAAGATAAAAAGACAGCTGTCAAGCTGTCCAGACAAAAATACACACACACGCACACCACACACACACACACACACACACACACACACACACACACAAAACACACACACACACACACACACACAGAGCCACCAAGGCCATTACCTCAGCACAGGCAGCCATAATCTTGGTACCAGTGGGCACGCTGCCAGTGAAGGACATCTTGGCAATGTCTGGATGGTTGCACAGCAGCTGGCCTGTCTCTCCCTCACCCTTAACACATACACAATCATGGAAATATTTACTGCTTTTAACTGTCCTTACTGACATTTGCCTGTGACTGCTAAAAATTTCAAATATATACTATGTTGGGTATACTGCACACCCATTTTAAAAATTAATTTGTCAGCTAATGCAAGAGACCATAATAACTGCAAAATACTCCACTGGATGGTCGAGAAATCAGTGAAAAGAGTCCACCAACAGGTGCTGCTGTCAAAATATGTTTTTTTCTTTACCACTATGTCACCTCATGTAAAATACCCTTGAGTCTCTGAAATTACTAATTCAGACATGCTTCATCTTCAAGCCAAACAACAATCAGCATGCTATGCAAGAATTAAAGATAACTACACAGGGGGGGAAATTATTCCACACTCATATTTGTAAACAGCTCAACACTCTTAGGTCCTTATGGTTTTTGCCATCCTGTCTGACATGAATACTGTAATGGTAAGCAATGAGAGATTACCATTCAAAATTTCTAAGGCATAACTTCAAACAAGTCATATATAATAAAAGCTCTTCAATCTCTGTCAAACAGATAGAAATCCACATGAAAAATCATAACTGTAAACAAAAGTTTGAAAACAATAAGCACCAAAGGGAATATGAAAAGGTGAGTCTCTGAAGTAGAAAAGCAGTACAAATTAAGAATAATTAAACCAAATATAGCAAATACCAAAGTTATTCATAACGTAATGCATGTAGTGTTGTAATACTAGAAATCTGTGACATTTTCTCCTGCCCAGACACTGACCTGTACAATATTGTAACAGCCATCAGGCAAGCCAGCCTCTTTATAGATCTCTGCCAGCATGACAGCTGTTAGTGGTGTCACAGGGGACGGTTTGAACACCATGGTGTTGCCACAAGCCAGAGCTGGTGAAGACTTCCATGCTGCCATTTGGAAGGGGTAGTTCCATGCTCCAATGGCTCCCACCACCCCCAGTGGTTCTCTTATCGTGTATGCAAAGGATCCACCAGGTGTCTGTGTGTGCTCACCTGTGGACATTTACAAACACATGACTGGAAAATTGAGATCGATTCTCAAAATCAAGATGGTCAAACCTTATACTAACAAAACATCTTTTCCCCATTTCTTTGCTTACATGCACGCTTATCATGTATTGCAGAACTATGACAGTAAGTGGTAACCAGTCTCATCAAAAAAATGGGTCATTCCCAATTAAGCTTTGACCTCAATTAATCTTAGACACTTGTGACTTTCCACAAAGGAAGTGGTATAAATCCAAACCTACGAAAGATCCAATAACAAACAGATGAAACCATGCTGATTCAAGTCTGTTCACTCACCTACACTCGTAAACTGATTTGATACAGTTTTCTCATTTTAAAAAGAGGAATTTGATCAAACAAGGAAATAAGATCTGCAAAAATAGAGACTAGACCTCATATTACAAACACAGAACAAGCCAGTAGACAGTCCATCTTATTTCTTTTAAACACACACACACACACACACACACACACACACACACACACACACACACACACACACACACACACCAGCTACATGCATACATGTGCCCATATATGTGTATCTATCTTTTACAAGCATGGTTACCAAATGGTCAGATCACCAGACTTCCAGTTGGAGAGTCTGAGATCAACCCTGTCAAGGGTAGCACCTTGTTAAAGGGTCAAGCATTTTCTAATCTTCCATGTCATCAATATACAAGCAGTCCTGCAAGTGTCTGAACTCTCTTTGTGTGCATATATACACAGTACATCAAATAGGCACATAAAGATCTTGTAAATCATGTTAGCGTTCAGTGACTTATGGACACACAAAAACAGCCAGCACGCACAACAAAAAGAGAATGTTACATAAAGATCTTGTAAATCATGTTAGCGTTCAGTGACTTATGGACACACAAAAACAGCCAGCAAGCACAACAAAAAGAGAATGTTACATAAAGATCTTGTAAATCATGTTAGCGTTCAGTGACTTATGGACACACAAAAACAGCCAGCACGCACAACAAAAAGAGAATGTTACATAAAGATCTTGTAAATCATGTTAGCGTTCAGTGACTTATGGACACACAAAAACAGCCAGCACGCACAACAAAAAGAGAGTGTTACATAAAGATCTTGTAAATCATGTTAGCATTCAGTGACTTATGGACACACAAAAACAGCCAGCACGCACAACAAAAAGAGAGTGTTACATAAAGATCTTGTAAATCATGTTAGCGTTCAGTGACTTAAGGACACACAAAAACAGCCAGCACGCACAACAAAAAGAGAGTGTTACATAAAGATCTTGTAAATCATGTTAGCGTTCAGTGACTTATGGACACACAAAAACAGCCAGCACGCACAACAAAAAGAGAGTGTTACATAAAGATCTTGTAAATCATGTTAGTGTTCAGTGACTTATGGACACACAAAAACAGCCAGCAAGCACAACAAAAAGAGAGTGTTACATAAAGATCTTGTAAATCATGTTAGTGTTCAGTGACTTATGGACACACAAAAACAGCCAGCACGCACAACAAAAAGAGAGTGTTACATAAAGATCTTGTAAATCATGTTAGCGTTCAGTGACTTATGGACACACAAAAACAGCCAGCACGCACAACAAAAAGAGAGTGTTACATAAAGATCTTGTAAATCATGTTAGTGTTCAGTGACTTATGGACACACAAAAACAGCCAGCACGCACAACAAAAAGAGAGTGTTACATAAAGATCTTGTAAATCATGTTAGCGTTCAGTGACTTATGGACACACAAAAACAGCCAGCACGCACAACAAAAAGAGAATGTTACATAAGAATCTTGTAAATCATGTTAGCGTTCAGTGACTTATGGACACACAAAAACAGCCAGCACGCACAACAAAAAGAGAATGTTACATAAAGATCTTGTAAATCATGTTAGTGTTCAGTGACTTATGGACACACAAAAACAGCCAGCACGCACAACAAAAAGAGAGTGTTACATAAAGATCTTGTAAATCATGTTAGCGTTCAGTGACTTATGGACACACAAAAACAGCCAGCACGCACAACAAAAAGAGAATGTTACATAAAGATCTTGTAAATCATGTTAGCGTTCAGTGACTTATGGACACACAAAAACAGCCAGCAAGCACAACAAAAAGAGAGTGTTACTGTTATTGTTGTATTAAAGCCCAGCCGACTGCATAGAGCCATATCAGGACTATAACCACTTCAAAACATACAAAACTTCAACAGGGGAAAAAAAGGAAAAGAAAATTCAGTACACATATCAATGCATTCGCACATATAATCTAAGGAGATGCTCCCGGCGTTGACCACTACGTCCAATTTATTGCACAGGGGATTTAAAAAACACATCTGAATACAAATTTAAGCATACCAAAGGACACCAAAACATACATAAAAGCAGGCATAAATTACCTTAAACTGCTTCCACATATCTCACCTCCCTAGAGCCAAAAATGCACTTAATACATGTACCCAATTATCAATCCTTAGAAAAAGTACATAAGACTTTACTAAACACATACAGGTGAATGGACCAGCAAGGCAGAAAATAAGAAGAAGAAATGACACCTAGCAAAGGAACAAGGCGGAAACAAAGAGAGTGACAGAAAAGAGGACATTTCCAGCACAGAATTTCCAGAAGGTGGGGATACTATTTACACTGAAACATCCCCTGGCATCCCCACAGGGGACAACAAAAAGAAATGAGTGTGCAGAAAAAGAGATGAGTGTGCAGATTCTGCAACACCATAACATGTTCACAGTGTTTCAAAACAACAAGTATACACACATCCAAGAAAACGTTACAATGGGAAAAAAATGAAAAATAAAAGAGCGTACAATGACTTACCAACCACAGTAGGTGCTAATCCTCCATAGTACTGTATTGTATCTGCACATGCCAGAATATCATAACGGGCTTCCCATATAGGCTTTCCTGTGTCAAGGACCTCTGTTCTGGCCATTTCCTCATGGCGTTCCTGAAATTTAATCATATCACACACAGATATTGAAAGAAAGATTCTACAGATCACTAACTGCAGCACATAAGATGTCAAAGTTTTACTGAACCTTTTGAAGTACTTATGCCCGCAGCATAGTTTAGATTTGTGTCTCTGCTCAATATGACAAACCCAAAAATGTTATTTACTTGTAAATTACACAGACATGTCACTATTTACAATACGTAACAGTGATTTAGCAATGCAGAAAATTTTTTTAAAAACCAAGTTATGCTGTATTCAATGTTAATCATACAACCCTGACAAATAGAATCTAACACACAAACAAATCCTAGTAGTACTAAAGTCTGGCTGCCATCAAAAGCTTGTCCCACCGATTGCTTCCTTTCATAATGGTATGCTGGCCAGTCTGCAAGAAAACAGGAAGGCATCTGAACCCTTCCCAGTGCATGATTGTTTTCAGTATCTTTGCCTTTGATATGTAGAACTTTTGTTTGATATGTAGAACTTTTGTTTTCTTAGCGTTCAAGTTTAGACCAGCCTTTTTGCCTGTTGCATTTACCCTGTATAGAATTCGTTTTATACTAGTAACGTTGTTTGTTAACAGCGCAGTATCATCGGCATAGTGCTGGTTTTATACTAGTCATCAAAAACAGAAACACAATCCTTTTTCCTGCCTTTAATGAAAATCAAGTATAAATATTTACTATGGAGAGGAAAAATGGACATGTGTAAACACACACACACACACACACACACACACACACACACACACACACACACACACATACACACACACACACACACACACACACACACACACACACACACACACACACACACTCATACACCACACACACACACACTCACACACAGAGTAATCACTGCAATAGTCAAGAGTCTGCAGATAATTTAGAAACAGCCTTGATATTATCCCCAATTGTGAGTGTCTGCATCTATGGTCTCTCACACACACACACATGCACACAGGCACGCACACAGGCACGCACGCACACACACACACACACACACACACACACACACACACACACACACACACACACACACACACACACACACACACACACAAAAACTGTACTAAATGATAATAATAAAACATAGAAAATAACAATGAAACAGAACATCCCACTCAAGTCAACAGTGAATGAGCAAGCACAACAACAGTGGAACGAAACAACTTTGCTATTTCTACTACAGTACTAGCAAAAATCATCCTTCAGTTTCAAAGTCACCAGCTACAGTACCCCACTGCTGTTTAAGGTTTCCAGTTTTTACAAGAGATCAACAGATTTCACCTGATATGATTTTATGTCTGAATATGTTTTTGTTTATTTGCATTTTAAACTTGTAAGGTTAACAATGAGCATGGTTTCTAACTGTTGTCTTTTAACTTAACCTGGTTGTCATTTTTGATGTGGTGTTAGCCCTGATATGCTCTAGTAGTCGGCTGGGCTGTAAGCAATATGAACTTGACCTGGCTGTTTAAGGACTAATATGATCACAAAATAAAAGAGACTCACTCTGATGAGGACAGAAGCGCGAGTCAAGATCTGACCCCGCTCAAAGGCAGGAATCTGGGACCAGTGTTTGAAAGCCTCTCTAGCTACTCCAACAGCCCTGTTCACATCCCCTGCACCACAGCTTTTCACTTTCCGCAACACCTCACCTACACAGAGCAAGTCACACGTGGAAATTCAAACAGACTAAACAGATTATTTCAGTATATATACCATTAGGTTAACATATATTTCTGTATAAACAGAATGCAAAACTGAGCAACATACAGCATCCTCACTCCTTCCTTACTCTACCAAAAATGCAGAATTTGTTAATGGATGAAACTTTCCTCTCTCATAATGCAGAATATATCAATCATAATTATGCTGCAATTGGAACAATAGATATGGATTAAAAATTAGAATCTGTTCAAGAAAGATTTGATGTCTTACAATATGGTAATTCTTCTATATTGTATCCATTATGACTATGTGCTCCACCCAAATCAGACAGAATGAAAAAGTTATGTTGTGACATGATAACAAAAAACAAAACAAAACAAAAACAAACAAAAAACAAGGAGTCAAGCCACTCTATAATCTCCTTTTTATACAAAAATCAATAAAACAAAACGAGGTATTCATTTCAAACAAAAGTGTTTCTCACTGCAAATCCATGTGCAGGTGAGAAACTAAAACAGATCTGAAACTGCATATTCTATTTTTCTTGGGTGCATTAGACAAAGACACAACATAAAGCTTTGGATTATGTATATCTGTATAGTTGTAACAAATGTTCAATCAAATTCTCATGCATCAAAAGGTAAACCAGAACTTGATCTACATTCACCTAAATTTAAGAAATGCACCTTGATCTACCTGCTGCAAGAGAGAATCAAACAACCTAAGTTTATCAAAATGGGATCATCTTCTATCTCATCACTTTGCGATCATCTTCTGCCTCACCAGGGAAAACACCTGTTGCTTAAACGTTAACTTTTCATAAAAAGCTCAAGATCTTACACGACTTCAAAATGGTGCCCACTTCAAATGGTGCAATGAATCCTCACAACATCATTTTGTGATATTTCATCTTGCTTCAAAATGAAGACTTATGAGAGCCACAATGTTCTAATATAATCATTTTTTATGTCACATACAGCTGGGCTCTGCTTCAATAATGGTGATTCAGAACAAACATTTTTCTTCTTTTCTGAACATGAAATAAATTCGTTAAAAATTTGAGGAAACTTTTTCTGGTGTGCATGTAAGAATTAAAGATGTTTGAAGCTGCAATACCTAATCTTTCCCTTCAATATGTATTTAAAAAACCCCAGCTTCTTTTGGAAAAGAAGATGATCCAAACCACACTTTTGTTGTTCTGTGATGATATTCTCTTTGTCACTGAGGCCAAAACAGTGCGTGACAATGCGCATACTCACTGAATATGAAAATTAGACATAACCTGAAAACATTTTTTATTCTTAAGCTGATAAAGGAAGTAGATTCCTACAATGTCTGTTCACTGTGACCATGAATAAGTTTCATATGCAAGAAAACTTGACACATGTCAAGGACAATGATAGACTGTCCCAACCATGAAAACAGGATTTTATGTATTGTCAGACTCAGAGGTTCCTGAGAAAGATGCCAATCACACATCTCAAGTGAAAAACGCTGATTTTGGAAACCTTTTTGGCCCATGTAACCTTGACCTTGGTATCTCACCTTTCGTTTTAAACTTATCCTTCTGCTACACTTCTATAGTCCACATTTTTTAACCTGATTTTGGTAAAGTCCTAGCTATAAAAAGCAGAGAATATAAATGCCCATACATTTTTACACACACACACACACACACACACACACACACACACACACACATGCACACACACACTAATACACATGTGTGCGTGCACACACACACATACAAACACACAGTGACACACACACACACACACACACACACATCACTGGAGATTGAAAAAAAAAAGACACAGAAACTGATAAAGAGCTACATGTGCTGACTTCATATCTTCTAAGGGCAAATAAGACAAACAACCTGAAAGGATAAATGAAAACTCAAAGACTGACAAAACATCAATGTAACCAACATGTTAAAACATTTTGTTTGTCTGTTGTTTGTTTTATGAAACTGAAATACCACCGTAATTCAAAAAGTTCACACATACCAGTTGCTGGAGCACACAAATCAAACTGATTTGATGGGTCTGAGGTTTCCACTCGTTTGCCAGCCACAAAATTGAGAGGTTGCTGTACTTGTGGAGCACTGCCAATCACAGCGGCATAGCTTCTTGTACACGACAATATCACCGGTCTCTTTTGAAGTCCTTTGCGTAGACATCTGCAGCACAGCTCAGCTGCTGCCACAAATCTCATCCCATGCATCATTTACTGATCTTGAGTCTTCTATACTCTGTACCTTTCAAATATATGAGGAAAATGCTATTAGAAAAAGATGACAGTGGAAAGTTGGATGAGTGGGTTGGGGCTGAAGTTGGATGAGTGGGTTGGGGCTATGTTGAGGAACAGTGGACATGTAGACAGAGCACCCATCTAGGATAAGAAAAGTCCTGAGTCTGATTTTGGGTCAGATACAGATTTTTCTCCCCCTCACCCTTTCATATAACCTTGATTGCTTGTAAAAGCATCCACAACAGCACAAGACGTCAGTGGCAAAAGTATATGCATAAAAAGTCTATTTAGATAGGCTAAAAAATGCACACATACCAGGAAAAACACACACACACACACACACACACACACACACACACACACACACACACACACACACACACACACACACACACCACACACACACACACACACACAGGGCAGCACTGTAAGATGGTAAAATGCTTTACCATGAAACAGCAACCAATGTTGTAAATTCTGCTGACAAAAAATTAATCCAAACCAATCCAATCAAAGATGCCGTATGTGTAATTGGTTGAAAACCTCTTCTGAATCTCGTATGCATGTTTACACAAGTTTATGTCAGTTTGCCTTGTATAATTAACATTAAGAGTTCACTATTTACAAAGGCACATGGGACTGCAATGAGACAAATGTGATGGTACTGCCCCTCTTTCAAATCATATCATGTGACTAGTCAAACTTTCTATGTGTGCTATGATTGTTCATTTTAGTTTCTCAATGTGAAATTGTCTTTTGTTTATATATAAAATATATAGAGACACACACACATATACATATATATAGACAGATATATATGTATGTACATATGCATGTATCTATTTATAACTATAGGCATATGTGTATGTATCATTAGACAATGTCTGCATTTACTCATTTGTGCATGTATCTAAATGGATGAACTCTGATGTGTGTGCATGTATAGTATAGTGCTTCTTGTACACTTTATTACACTCTGTGTATTATTTAATTTGGAATGCTCAGTGAATCCAAATGAGTTTACAGAATAGCACTACATAAGCTACAAGAATAGTTCATTGTTATTATTAATAGGTTCATAGTAATAAAACCATAATAGTTGTTTTTCAGCCCCCCAACATCCTCACTTTAAATCTTACCCCTCTCCCATGATGGGGCCTATCAGATTTCTGGATCAATGAACTTCTTGCTTTAAACACTGCAGAATCTGAACCAGAAAAACACGAAAACAGAATTATAAAGTATCTTTAATATAACAAAACAATACAGGTGGAAATTTTCAGCTAACAGTGTTTTTTCAACATACACAAAAGACAACAAAAAATACATGCACAGCATTTATTCATATTCATTTCTTTTGTCACAATGGATTTACCATGTGAAAATAGCCCTGATATGGCTCTACGCAGTCAACTGGGCTTTAAACATCAATAACGACGATACCATGTGAAACTCAAGCTGCTCTCCCCTTTGAGAGTGGGTCGCCACAGTGCAGCACTATTTTTTTTTAAAACCAAGACTTCAGAAAGGCAAGAAGGCTAATTGGCCTTCAAGGGGAAGGACCTGGAAAATCAATCTATCTCTCCAATGTTTTATACCAGAGCAGCTAGGCAAATGCTGTACTTAGAATGATTTTTGACTACCATAGGATCTTAAGTATCTGTAGGCCAGAAGGCACATGGGTTTGACTCCGATCAAACTGATCAGAAAAGTCAAGGTCTCAACAGGGAACAAACCCTGGAATCCCGCATTAAGTTATTAGCAGGCAAATATCTGAACCATTCTGCCAACTTCTCCCTCACTCAGCACAAAAAGAAGTAGACAGCTTCCCAAATGTGATGTCCAGCAGGAGAAAATGGCAGACAGTAGAATCTATGAATCGTATGATTGGTATAAATACAACAGAAAAGGGTACTGTGTTTAGTGTATCTGCAGGTCTGTGTACTAATTTGTGTCTGGAAACAATGAGTTGGTGGCACCGTAACAGCTTACTTTCTGATGGTTCCAATCTTTTTTTTTTTTTTAAACGAATGTGTATTGATAAATCAATAGGGATCACAAGTGCTCTGTCGTTTTAACTAACAGTTTGGTAATGAAGTTTTTCATTGTACTATTGGCACATATCTTTGGTTGTGCTCGCCTATCATGTCTGTCCACTATGTGCGCAGGAACGGCTGGCAACACCCCCTTAAACAACTTGCGGTTTTACGTGAAAAATCAGGCGTGGTTAGAATTTTTATCTTGTAATTTTGGCTGTTGGGAGATCTTGGAGCGTTTTAGTTATTCAGCCATTGTCTCTGGAGGTGTAGCGGCCAGCTGTGAACTTTTTCTGGGCAATCAATATCTTGTTTATGGTATGGATCCCCTACTGTGGCTCCATATTCAGACTGATGTATTCAGTACTACTAAATGTACTGTCTCTTAAGCCCTGTCAGCAATGTCATAGGTTACAGTGCAAAAAGTCCTTGCATTTTGCTGGCCTTGTCTCTTTACAAATTGATGTGTACTGCCCTATATTAAAATTCCATTTCTGGTTGTTTTAAGATTTGTATACCAAGAATATGGGTAGGTGGCAACAGTTTAAAAAACGCCATAGGTAAGATATTCTGTGCTTTTCTGTTGCATAGGCTAGAATGTAGCATTTTGGCATTGACTTGCATCATGTATCATTGTATGTCCCATTTCACATTTGTGTGGGCTTTTGTTTGTTTGTTTTTGAGATCTTCTACGAATACGAAGCTTGATTCTGGAAGGTCATTTCATAAAAACATGGCTCAGAAAAAGAAGTGGTCCTCAAAATAGAACAGCAGAGTAGAACTAAAATTACTAGTAGTAGCTCTTGATCTAGCCCTGTACGGCTAGGATGTAGCATTTTGGCATTGACTTGCATCATGTATCATTGTATGTCCCATTTCACATTTGTGTGGGCTTTTGTTTGTTTGTTTTTGAGATCTTCTACGAATACGAAGCTTGATTCTGGAAGGTCATTTCATAAAAACATGGCTCAGAAAAAGAAGTGGTCCTCAAAATAGAACAGCAGAGTAGAAACAGTAGCCTACTAGTAGTAGCTCTTGATCTAGCCCTGTACGGCAGTAGTAATAAATAAGTCTACAGACGTAAATCGTTGTCCTGTTTGATAGCGTAATTCACTATTGATTCTGCTTTGGGGTTTCAGTACAAACACTCAAAGAAAAAAACAAAATAAAACAAACAAACAAAAACAGACAGTGTCCAGGTCTTTCACACAACAATACTACAAATTTTACGTTATAGAAGGTAACCAGTTGACAGGCTAGGTAGCAGGTCTGCTTTCACTCAATCTCGTCTAGGCCTATGTATTGTATACATGTTCAATGACCCCAGCACAATGAACCGGAAATCCTTAGGCTTTCGTCCCTTTCTACATTTGGTTTACGTTTTGTGCATCTGTATCTGTCTTTATACGTCGCTACATCCGAAGATCTGGCATTATTAACGCAACGGAAAGTCTGGGGGTGCGCAGCATTGTTTTTAGTGGCATCTGGCCGAGGCCACTGCCACCTTAATCTATGGTCTTAGTGTTCACAGTGGTTCTGTCGAGGTGTAAAATTATTTTACAAAAATAAAAGAAGTCGTTTGATTAAAAAGCTGTTTCTTGGTTGTCCTTATGATCTAGATCTAAGGGCTTTGGCATAAGTGGAATGTTGGTTTTTTTCTTTTTCTGTTTTCCTATTTAGTAAGACTAATGATAACCCAAAATAGCTCCTGCAACTTCGGTAGTCCCAGTGGAATGTGTACAAGCGTGAAAGTAACGTAAGTCACGGTTGACGGTTCTATGTAGACTCTAAGTCTAAAGTATGTTCTTTAAACTTTATTTTAGGGAGGGGGAAGGGATGTATAGTATCACAACAACTTTAAAGTTTTGTTGTGCGCATGAAATTTGTGAGTGTATGCCAAGGTGAGCTAGCAACTGACTGGCAGACGTCTTGCGTGCTATCTATTCTGTTGCGTGCATGAAAATGAAAGTATGGTATAATGGATTCGTCTGCTTCCGTTCCGAGTCGATGCACAGTTATCCTTACGTTCACATTCCAGTCTCAGTAATACTAATACTGTGAAACATGTATTTGTCAGCCAGGTTATTTTGAGCTATCTGCAGTTGCATTCGCATACGTACAGTTTTTTTTGTTTTTTTTAAGAATATTTTTCCTCAAGCATTGATATGATTCAGTTAGAAAACTTAGATTAGTAGACATGGGATTGGGACTACCATCTCAGAGGAGTTGAGAGGAAGATGTTTGTTATAGTTACAACTGACACCCTTTTTTCAGTTGGATGTGTGCATGCACATTGTTTTGCCCACACTGTGCGGGTGAAATGTTGCTGCTTAGTCTGCATACTCTGCCTTCAGAGGGTGTGCATTTTGAATCTTGAGTATTTTCATGCTTTCATTGATAAAGTAGTCACAGACCTGACTTGCAAGATCTTCAACATGTAGGCCCTACATTTGATAATCTGTGTGCGATAAACACAAAGAGGGCGTAGGCTCTGGCATGTCTGCACATGTTGACTTAGACAATCTGAAAAATCTCTCACCTTTACCGACAAGCGAGAGGTGTCTGGATGGATCAAACCTGGGACCTTCTTATTGAAAGTCTGACATTCACCCATTTGACTTAAACCACTGAATATCAGTATAGTCAGTATAGACTTGTTCAAGTTTGGGAAGAGTTAGGGTGGAATTTCCTTTATTCAAGAGGCAGTTAAAAATAAGCCTACATAAGTAATTAGAAAAGTAAAGAGGAACATAGATGAGAAACAACTTTTCCATGGACAACTTCGTTACTGTAGTCTATAGATTTTTTCACACTTGGATGTACATGAAGTGCATGCTTATTGAGGAACCTTGACTATTAAAGTATTATCCAAAATGGGGGTGGAAAAATCTCTGTTCAGTGGGAATTGAAGCAAAGTTTCTCTTATTGGAAGTGAGTGTTTTATCCATTAGGCTTCACATTTCATGTATATATATGTGATTGTGAGTAAAGGGAAAGATAAGGAACAAATAAACTAACATAATGCAATAAAAGAAAGAATGAATTATATTTGTAATGTATGTGGGTGTGCTAATGATGTTTCTTTTTTCTTTCATCCTCTGTGTACATTGTAGTAGTAGTAGTAGCTGAGGGCTGGCTCGTAGCCTAGGCCTTCTGGCCTTTTAACGCCCTATCTTTTTTGTTTTACGCTTTCTTCTTCGGGGTCTGAAAAGCATGCCTTAGTATTCATACTTGAGCAAATCTGCCTCAGTTTATTTTTTTAAATAAAATTTTGAATTCTGCGTCATCGTCCAGGAAATTTTTGAATTTGTTAATGCTGTTACTTAGTAAATTTAATTTCAAAAGGAATTTTATTCCACAATTTAACAATTCTGTTAGAAAAACAAAATGCTCTTGTGTGTTAGTATATGTGTTTAACAAATATTTTACCTTCAGCATTCCTTGTTATACTAGCTTGTTGAAAGGAAAAAAATGTTTCAACTGATAGCTTATCCATCCCATTTATTATTTTGTATACCTGTATTAAATCCCCCCTAACCCTCCTACCTTTCAGTGAATGAAGTTTTAAAAACTTAAGCCTTTCTTCATAACTCATATTTTTACACTCTATAAGCAACCTAGTTGCCCTTCTTTGTACATTTTCAATCATTTTTGACTGTCTTATCAAATACGGATTCCAAACAACCCTTGCGTATTCTAAATGTGGTCTAAAAAAAGCCTTATACAACATTAAAAATGTATGTTTATTTATGTACAAAAATGTTCTTTTGATAATTCCTATCATCTGGTTAGCCTTATTTGCTACTCTTTTAATGTGCAGGTCAAAGGATAATTCACTATCAAATGTAACTCCCAAGTCTTTCTCCGTTTCACACACACTAATTTTCTGTACATCATTTCCAATTTTCATGAAATACTCTCGTCTAATATTCTTCTTACCAACATGCATTACATGGCATTTTGAAACATTAAAATATAAATTCCAAGTATCTGACCAGTTTTGTAGTATTAGCAAGTCCTGTTGAATTAAATTAACATTGGCAACCTTGTCATATAGTTTTGTATTGTCAGCAAACATTTTGCAAGTACAGTGCAGTGAATCAGGTAAGTCATTTATAAATACTGTAAACAAGATTGGACCCAGTACACTGCCCTGAGGGATCCCGCTTTTTACTTTTGTTTCTTCTGATTCAGCATTTCCTACCTTTACCCTCTGCTTTCGATCATTCAAAAAATTTTGGATCCATTTGAGTGTATTTCCTGTAATACCATAAGATGCTAATTTTATGAGCAGTCTTTCGTGAGGTACAGAATCAAAAGCTTTTCTAAAATCAAGAGACACGATATCAAAGGCGTCCCCATTGTCCATCATATTGGTGAAATCCTCCATAACTTCTAATAATTGGGTTACACAGGATCTTTTCCCTCTAAATCCATGTTGACATTTTGCATACAATTTATTACTTTCAAAGTGAGAAATGATACAATCTCTTACTAGTGATTCCAGTACTTTACAAACAATACAAGTTAAACTTACAGGTCTATAGTTCCCAGCGTCACTCCTATTTCCTTTCTTAAACAAGGCTTTAACATCGGCTGTTTTCCAGTCCTTTGGTAACACACCTGATTCTAAGGACTTATTAAATAATATACAAAGTGGCTTTGCAAGTTCTTTACTTACTTCCTTTAGTATCCTAGGGGATATCAAATCTGGTCCTTTAGCTTTATTCGGGTTTAGTTCCTGTAACTTTTTTTCTACCGCAGTTGGAGTAACTCTGATATCACATAATGATATACCATTTGACTTTGAATTTTCTATTAAATCTGGTAATGTACTGATATCTTCTTTTGTAAAAACGCTTGCAAAAACTTTTTTTAAAACTTCAGCTTTGTCTTTATCTGTAACAACCAGTTTTCCATCATTGGTTTTTAAGGGGCTAATACCTGTATTAGCTTTTGTCCTTTCTTGTACATATTTCCAAAATTTTTTCGGGTTACTTTTACTTTCCTTAGCAATATTTTTCTCATACTCTTTTCTGGTTTTCTTCAACAATTTGGCACATTCATTTCTTACTGTTATATATCTATCATAATCACTACCTTTTTTGGTTCTCAAATATCTTTTATATGTATTATACTTCTTTTTAATTTTCCTCAGAGCCTTTTTATCTAACCATATAGGTCTGAAATGTTTATAATTACTAACTTTAACTTTTGGGACACATTCCTCAACACCATCATTTAACACTTTTTTTTATCATACCCCAAGCACTCTCAACATCCATATTGACCAAGTCACTCCAATCTTCATCCTTCACAATATTATTAAGTTTTCTGTAATCACCCTTATTAAAATCATACTTGTATTTGTCTACTATAGGTGCATTATAACATTGAGACATACAATTTGAATTTCAATACGTCGTGGTCACTTTTACCAACCGGTTGTAAGTGCTCTATATCTGAGATTAAGTTTTCTTCATTTACTAGTACCCAGTCATCCAGAGAAGGAATTTGTCCTTTCCTTCTTCGAGTAGGTTCTGATACCTTTTGAATTAAAAATGCATCATGTGTGTGTTTCTTTCTCCCCTCTGCAGTGTGGATGTGTGTATGGATGTGTTCATGAATGTGTGATTGGACATCTCTCTGTGTGTGTATGTGTGGTAATATATAAGCTTGTGATTGCACAGATGTGTGTGAATGTGGTGGGTAATAATGATATAATAAAGTGGATTTTTGCAGTGGTGTTTGTGTACTGTATTTGTTAGAAATGGTTAGAAAAATAAATTACATGTAATTTCTATTTGTAAAACCTGCCTAGAAAGTAATTTATGAAGTGGGTTGTTTTTTGTTTTTAGTTTGTTTTTTGTTTGCAGAATGTGTCTGTAATTCATGAAGTGGGTTGTTTTTGTTTTTAGTTTGTTTTTTGTTTGCAGTATGTGTGTGTGTAATTTATGAAGTGGATTGTTTTTGTTTTTAGTTTTTTTTTGTTGTTGGCAGAATTGCTGATGTGCCAGAAGAAAAAAGTTTGGAAAAGCAATAAAGTTCTTACTGATTTGAACTGAGTAATAGTCATCTGAAGACTAACATTGCATGTGTACACGCCCACTTTTCTGGTATCCGCCATTTTGAAAAATTCACCGCAAGGGGACATCAGTTTGTAGCGACAGAATAATGCAGCAGAGAAATACACTATTGTCTTGTTCTGTATTTCTTGTGTTTACTTGCCCATAGAGAATTGAAAGTTTGATAATGATATGCATCATTATTTGTCTCATTTACTACAGTATACTTCTAGTGGTAACAGTTGTTGTAGAAGGACCCGGAATCTTTTGCATATGGCCTGTATATGTTCCTTCTTTTGTTAACGCTTTTTAATTTGGTTTGTTGGTATCATGTATATTTGTATTATGAATCCTAATGGTTATATAACAATTACTTTGTCATGACTCTATGTCATCTATTTAGTTTATGGGTGCAGATAAGATGATTTTGGAAAGAGCTGAGATTAGATGCATATGTAATAATAGTGCATTTTAGTACTGTGCTATTCTGATAGAAAACAGTTTTTATGGGTGTTCTGCTGTATCGGTCATACAGCCTGTGTTCATTAGTTTCATCTGATCTTAATTTGCACAGCTTTCCCCATGGGGATGCTGGGACTCATTCAATATAAATAGTATCCTCATCTTCTGGAAATTCTGTGCCAGAAATTTCCTCTTTTCTGTCACTCTCTTTGTTTCTGTCTACTTCCTCTGCTTTTTGTCATTTCTTCCTATCATTTTCAGCCTTGCTGGTCCATTCACCTGTATGTGTTCAATAAAGTCTTATGCTTTCTCGTAGGATTGGTAATTAGGTATAGTATTTATGTACATTTTTGGCTCTAGGGAATTGAGATATGCGGAAGCAATTTTAGGTAACTTAGGCCTGTTTGTATGTTTTAGTGTCTTTAGTTATGTTTAAATTTGTATTCAGGTATGTTTTTTAAATCTCCTGTGTGATAAATTGGGTGGAATGGTCAGCACCAGTGGCAGCTCCTTAGATTATGTGCGCAAATGCATTGATGATAAGTGTAGCCTACATCATTTTCTTTTCTAGTTGTTTTCCCCTGGTGAATTATTGTGCTGGCAACTCCTTAGATTATGTGCGCAAATGCATTGATGATAAGTGTAGCCTACATAATTTTCTTTTCTAGTTGTTTTCCCCTGGTGAATTATTGTGTATGTTTTGAAACAATAACAGCCCTGATATGGCTCTATGTAGTCAGCTGGGCTTTAAACAAAAATAACAGTAACTGTATTTGCACAGCTTACCACTATAGCTTGTGTTCAATTTTTTTTTTTTTTGCATACCACTACAGTTTGTGTTCAGTATTTTTTAGTCTGTCTGATGTTGTCATTTTGAACAGCTTACCACTATATTTGTTGTCCAGGTTATTTGTGATTTTATATGTTCTGATTTGGTCTTTCCTCAACCTGTTGCTTTTGAGAAAAAATGAGTCCAGGTATTTTAAACAGTACTGGTTTTCTGTTTCCAATCTTCAGAATTTTTGTAGCTCTCCTTTTAAACTTTTCCAGAGCAACTTATTGATCAGATTACGTGATTATAAAGCTATTTGTATCTAAGTGATCAAACTACCCGATTATTATCAAGATATGTGTATATATATATATGTGATCAAATTACCTGAGTGTATGTATCTGTTGCACTTTCTGATTCAGTTAACCATCTGGGTCTTGCTCTGAATCCTGAACTCTGTATTATACTCTGGGATTCAGAAGTTCATCTCCTGTCAGTCTTTGTTATTGTCAGCTGCAGTATTCTTCGCATCCTTCATAAAAAGAGGTGTGATCATGTCACTCCCTTGCGTTGGTTCCTCCACTAGTTGCGTATTACTCAAAAACATTCATACTATATTTGTTTGACAACCAGCCTTATCTGTTTTGCTTCTGACACTACTTGTTTGCAAATTCATCAATACAGACATTCCTGTTGGTCATACTGCTCACTTTTTGTCTGGTCCATATAACTTTAAATGGGCTCCCCAGTCTCTTTGACAGTCATATTGTGATTGTCTTGTTGTTTTTCAAGTCAAACTTGAAAATGTACCTTTTCGTCCAGCAGTGATTTCAACTTAACGTGCACCCTACCTGTGTCTTACTCCCATCATATCATCCCCTTCCCAATGTGCATACGTGTGATTTGTACGCTAAAGTTTTTTTCTGTTGTGAGGGAATATTTTACTTTCAGTAAGTGATGAGAGTGTGCACTTTGATTTGATTCATACATAGAAGATTTAGCACTTCATCATTATTGCTATTGTTATTATGATTATCATTACTATTGTTTGCTTTATTGATAAGCTAATATATGTATATCATTTTGTGATAATTACGTGAATTAGAAAAAGCAGCTTACTCAAATATAACACTCAGGTCTTCTTTTATGTTAAGAATCATGCTGTGGGTCTTTTAACCCCTTTTATTCCCACACCCTGTCCACCAGCATCTTCATTGTCAACTGTGCTAGCAAAGCAGAAATTTAACCCTTTGATGCCCTCATCCTATCCACCAGCTTCCTGCAGGAAGCTGGTGGATAGAGTGAAGGAGTCTGAGGGTTAAGTTTTTGCAGCTGGTGAATAGGGTGCCAGAGTCAAAGGGTTAACTTGTCTCATCAGTTATTACTTGATTTTTAAAGTACAACTATTCTTATATTTCTCTTCCAATTTACAACCCTAACTCAAACACTGACTACTTGTTACTCCTCCTCCTTTTCTGAGTGACAACACTAACCCTAATCCTGATCTTAACTTTAGTCAACATCCTATTACCTTTGCCAAAGAATCCACCTTTGACTAGTTTGAGCAGTCTGTACGAAATTAGTGAGTTTTCATCTAGGGCATATTCCACTCTAAAATTTGTAATTTTTCTGTTTGTTTGTTTTTTCCACAGTTGTATACAAGATATTCTTTTGTCATTGTTGTTGTTAGCCTGAATGTCATCATTTATCGTATTCATATTCATTTTTTTGTGTGTGTGCGTGACATTAGATTTACATTAGATTTGAGAACGTGTTGCCATAGTGCAGCACCACCCAAGTCATAGATTTTCATCTCCTAATGGAATGAATATCTGTTTTAATTTCAGTTGATTTTTGCAGCCCATTCAACCTCAAGACTTATACTTCAAAGCTGTCAACTTAACATTTATAATATCATAAACATGTGATCAAATCATTCTGACATCAGAAAACAATCACTTCAAAAACATATCAAAACACACACACACACACACACACACACACACACACACACACACACACACACACACACACACACACACACACACACACACACACACACACACATACACACACATACACACACACATTCTTTCTCTCTCTGTCTCTCTCTCTTTCATGCACACACACACACACACATACTCTTACACACTTACAACACTCACACTTGCATGCATGCACGTGCGCGCGTGCATGCACACGCACTCAGCACACACACTCACACACACACACACACACACACACACACACACACACACACACACACACACACACACACACACACACACACCACTCACACACACACACACATCTCTCTTTCTCTCACTCAAACAAACCCATACACACTTGCACAAATTGTAGTATACACACAGCAATACAAATGGAACTCACAGTTGTCTTTACTAGTGCTGCACAAGCACGGAAACTAGCAAGACAAATGAACAAAAGAGAGCCACAGTAGATCCAGAAGGTCGAAGCCAAATTAAACTGTAGAAATAAACTTCTGTAAGATTTTCTTGGCAATTTATAGAGCTAATGATTTTGTTGTTGTTGTTGTTTTCACGAAATTTAAGTCATATATGTGCCTAGCAATTATTCGGGATTGTTATGTTTTCAAGGTCTGTGGGTTATATCATCTCTTAACATTGGTATCTGTTGTTATGCGTACGTTGATGTTGTTTAATTGTGTTCATTGTGACATTTCTGTGTGCATGTTTTTGTTTCCTCATGTATATTTATGTTGTTTCTACTAGTCATGCAATTACCTGTTGTAGTGATAACATTGAAAACTGTCATTATTATGCTTTAGTTTATTATGTATGTTATGGGTATACCTAAGTTACACACTAGTTACAGTAATTCTGGATTTTTCATTTTCATATATACTTTCTTCTTTTCATCATTTGTCTGAAGTTTGTTTATGTTTCTGGTCTAAAATTCTCTTGTGTATATTTCTGCCTACAGTTCACTCTCTTGTTTGTTCGCAAGTCTTTTCCATTTATCTGAAATCTGTTCATTGTTCCAGTGAATGTGAGATGTCAAACTTCTAAAATCTGACTGATTTATGTTTCAGGGATCTAGGAGCTGTGTATCAAATGCTTTGAAAATAACACAACAAACAACAGTGCTCAAGAGGAACTTGGAAACCATTTCAATCACATACGAAGAAACAAGATTGTTGACATTCCAGAAATGTGGAGATTCCCACAACCTGATCATCCAGGGGGGAGGTTTGCACCTCCTAATCAACCAAGAATGTGGGGAAGATTCCCCCCTTCTGATGAAATGATAGACCGAAGTCCTCCAGAAATGTTTGGAAGATACCCACCTCCTGGTCAGATGATGGAACAAAATCATCCAGGAATGTTTGGAAGCTACCCACCTCCTGACCATCCATTCTCCCCTCCTGATCATCCAAGAATGTGGAGAAGATTTCCGCATCCTGATCAAACGATTAATCCAAGTCAACCAGGAATGTGGGGGAGATTTCAACATCCTGAAAAGACAAATGATCCCTGGGTGCCTTGGCAACCAGAAGAACCCAGTAACATGAATGTGAATCAGATGATGCCTTTCCCAGGCAGCGAAAACATGATGAATTTCCCAAATGATTCAGGGAGCTCTGGATTACAAAATTTCAAAGGAGAGGGCAGTAACTATTCATCCTCTAAAGGTGCTGCACAGATTTATCAAGAGCCTGATAGTTCAACTTCATTTGAAGGTAAATGGCTTAAAGTCAGAAAATCATCTGTACATGTTTGTCTTGCACTTAGTCATGTTGTTAGTAACAATGTTAGTCTAACAAATTCTGGCTCTCAGTTCTTAGTATGACTTCACATAAGGATTGATGAACAGCTGAATAGGGTACAGTTTTCTTGTGGCTAATTCTAGGTTTAATTGTAAAATCCCTTGTCAGCCTGAATGAACAGCCATGTGGCTGTCTCCATCAACCCAGGCCATTCCCAGCCGGTAAAGACCTGCCCACATATTGCAGGAAATAACACTTTGAGATAAAAAGAAATCAAAGGAACATTGGAAGTCATAACTGGCTTGCCACAGTAAGGCAGGGGGAGGGGGGGGGGTCATATTCTGCTTTCCAGCTGTCTTGTAGGCGTGTGCTTACACTATATACCCACAATGTGGGCCATTCAGTCTGATGCGTGCCTGTAGACAAGACTGAGAATTAAGAGAATTGAGAAGTAACATGCAGAAGCAATTGCAGGTAATTTTGGTAAACTATGTTTTATTGTATTTAATAGGCCTACTTACACATTTGTATTCGGGTTTGTTTTGTTAGGTCCCCTGGTGGTAAACTGGGTGGAATGGCCAGTATAAGAGGCATATCCTTAGATTATGTGCATGAACGCATCGATGTATATATACATAGGCCTACTTAATTTTCTTTTACAGGTGGTGTATATTTTTTTTCAGTGAAATATGGTTTCTAGCACAAAATTTCCAGGTAGGGATATTGTTTATACTGAAAGGGCCCCAACAGCCCCACTGGGGTCACAGTATAACAGGATGCAGTAATGTGTTTGTGTATGTGCATAGTACGAGCTTGTATGAGTATGTGTACTTTGTTGCAGGTTGATAGTTTGTGTGTGTGTGTGCATGTGTGTGTGTGTGCGTGTGTGTGTGTGTGTGTGTGAGAGAGAGAGAGAGACGGACAGATAGACAAGAAGAGAACCAGTGTGTGTCTGTCATCATCATCATCATCAGGTGCCCTGCCGCATGGCGTTGGCGACCATGGACCTCCAACCATCTCTATCTCTCGTTGCCCCCAGCATCTCCCCCACCCTCTTCATCCTCAGCCACCTTGCAAGTCCGTCCAGCATTCTCTCCCTGGGTCTACCCGGTGCTCTCTTTCCCTCCAGCTTTCCCGTTGTGACCAGGTGCTCCAAATCCCCCTTCCTCATAAAATGGCCTATAAATGTTGCTTGTCTTTTCCTAATCTTCCTTATCAGTGATCGACTTGTGTCTGCCTCCATCAAGACTGTCTCGTTTGTTTTCTTTGCTGTCCATGGTACTCTCAACATTCTTCTGAGAAACCACATCTCGGCTGCCTCAATCCTGCTCTGGCTTTGCTTGCTGACTGTCCACGCCTCGCATCCGTACAACAGTATTGGTTCTATATAACATTCAAGGACTCTCTTTCTGATATTAATTGATAGGCATTTGTTGGTAAGAATGCTTGTCATCCTTCTTGAATGCTGTTTTGGCTTGGCCGATTCTGCCAGCTATTTCCGATGTGCATCTGCCGTCTGATGAAATGACCGTTCCCAGGTATTTGAACTTATTAACCTGTGTCAAGGTTGTGCCATTTGCTGTTATTTTGCATTAGGGGATTTCATGTTTTTTACTGATCACCATGACTTCAGTCTTCCTGCTGTTTAGTTCCAACCCCTTACCTTTGCTTTCTGTTTCTAGTATATTCACAAGGTTTTGTAGGTCCCTTTCATTTTCTGCAATTAGCACGGTGTCATCTGCATACCGAATGTTGTTTATCATTTTCCCTCCAACCTTTAATCCAGGGTCTTCTTCTAGGTTTCTCATGATGTTTTCGCTATATAGTGAAAACAGATCTGGTGACAAAACACAACCCTGTCTGACTCCTCTTTTGATGTTTTGAAAAGAGCTTATATTGTTTTCTATTCTCATTGCAGCTGTTTGTTCCCAGTACATATTCCTGATTATTCGTAGATCTTTTCCATCGACATTGAATCTCTCCAGTTGGTTGATCAATTCTTCATGTCGTACCCGATCGAAAGCCTTGGTATAGTCAACAAAGCTTAAATACAAATCCTTATTCATCTCAACTGACCTCTCTATGATAGTTCTTAGGATGTATATGGCATTAATAGTTCCTTTCCCCTCCACAAATCCACACTGTTCTTCTGCTATTTCTCTTTTGATTCTATTCCTTGTCCTCATCATGATTATTCTTAACAGGATTTTTGTTACATGACTCATCAAACTGATTGTGCGATGGAGTTCGCATTCTATAGCCCCTGTCTTCTTTGGAAGTGCAATGAAAATTGATTTTGACATATCTTTGGGGATTTTTCCTGTGTCATAAATTTCATTTAGGAGGACTGTTATTTTTTCTATGCCAAATTCCTCCAGGGCTTCAATCATCTCTGTAGTAATGTTGTCTGGTCCTGGGGCTTTTCCTGGTTTCATCTTTTTCAGTGCTGCTCTGACTTCATCTTTCATTATGGGTGGTCCTTCAAAGTTCTTTTTTATAATGTGTTCTTCGTTTCTGTCATCCTCAAAAAGGTCTTTAATGTACTCTCCCCATCTATCTAATACCTTGTCTTTTTCCATGATAAGCGTGCCATCTTTTGATTTTAAGCAACCAGTTGATGTGCATGTATTTTTCCTGTGAACAATTTCTTCAATTCATCTGTACATACCCTGAGGATCCATTTTGTGTCGTTCTTCTATCTCTTTGCATTTTGTGTTCAGCCAAGCTTCCTTAGCTTCATTGCACCTATACCTGATTTCTTTGTTTATCTTCCTGTATATCTCCTCGTTTCTCTTTGCCTTCCTCCTTTTCTCCATCAGGCCCAAAATTTCATTTGTCATCCAGCTCTTTTTTGCTTTTCTATTTGCCTTAGGGATTTCCTCACAAGCTTCATTTATAGAACTTCTCAACTTTGTCCATTGTTCCTCACTGTCACCAACATCTTCCAGAGCACTGAATTTGTGTGTGTCTGTCAGCAAATGGATAAATGATGCTGCCAAAGGTTTTTCACTCATTTGTGTGTACACACGGGATTTTAAAAGACTTAAAATATGTACCAGCACAAAGAAATCTTGATTTATTTGTACGGTGTCTGTTTACAAGTGACTCATACTCGTATGGTTTCTGGTATTTGCAGAAAAAACAGTCAGAGAAGAACCCCAGAGAACATTGAAGAAGGGGAGGCTGAAGAGAGTTACGACATGGACTATACTGATGGCCCCTTCTGTGATGTAGGCTATGCTTTAATCATGTCATTTGATTATCACTATTTCAGGATTTTGTTGTGTTTTTCCTAAAGGAGAGAGAGTATGAGATAGTTACCATGAGTTAGTCTGAATCTGTGCATTTTGTCCAGGTTCTTGAAATTGGGAGAATTGAAAAGTACGAAAAAAGTTAAACATGAAGATTGTTTCCCAACATTGCTTACACATTAGTGCCAGTGGAGATAGTCATTCAGTCTCAGAGAAGACATAATTTTTTTGTTTGATTTTCAGTCTCCCATTGTTTTTAAATTTGAGAACGTTTGTTGACTGGATAGAAAGGTGTGTATGGGTTTGTCAGTCAGTGGAAAAAAGATATGAACAAGATTTTCTCTGCTCTTTCCAGGTTGGATCTTTACTAAAGTTTAGTCGAAACTGTGAACTCTTGGCAAGTCACAAAATCATAAGTTTAGAAGGTAAAGCTCCAAGATCAAGGTCACATGGACCAAACAAACAAACAAACAAAAAAGAGCCTGAAATCAACACTTTTTGAGGAAGGTGAGTGAACGGCACATTTTCAGTAACTTCTAACAACATGAAAAATGTTTTCACTGTTGTGACAAGCTGCCATTTTTCTCAGTGTATGTCAAAATTTATTGCAACTGAAACTTCTTCAAGGCCACATTGACCTTGAGAGGTACAAGATACAGATTTTCTGTACTGATTTTGATATGAAAAGAGGAATGTGAGAAAGGCTGTATTGTCTTGTTTTGTTTTTGTTTGTTTGGGCTTTTCTGTTCTGAGCTGTTTTGTTGGCTAAATATGTGTACAGTGTTCTGATCCATTTTTTTTACCCACACTCCAGGATTTGTGGAGATACCCAGTCAGCACAGTCTGTCTTCAGTTGTTTGCCCTGCCATATGGGTATAGGCTACAACACTCCTTTTTCAGAGGGAGGGTGTCGTGTCATGTATTTTCATGTTTCTATAAGCCCCCAAACAATGACACGGCTTACAGGATCTGTAATGTGCAAGTGTGACCCATCATCATGGAACCAGTGCTAATTTGTTGACATGTAACAGCAGCAAAGGCAGAAATAGACGGTGAGGGTCAGCCTGGTGATTTTCAGTTTTCAGCAGAAATGCTCTCCAAGTCCAGTAATATGTCGACATGCTTTCCCCAAGAAAAGCAATCTTTCACCTGGGTAAAACATCTTTATAAGAAAACCCAATCAGTTTACAATCAAGCAACATTATGTAGATTAAAGATTGATACATATGTGTATGCTGGAGGGACTCATGCATGTGCATGCTCACACACACAGCACAGACGTGTGCACACACACATATGCACACACGCACACACACACACAGAAACAGGCCTGTTCACTGCCCATGATGATGCTCCATTTTGATAGTGTCAGTTTAGTTTTTCATAAGCTCCCCTCCTGACTTGCCCACTTCCTTTTCAAGATCTTGCCAGTCCATAGGATATTGCGCAGGATCAAGGAATCTGCCACATTGTCACTGGTAGATTTGGGTCCTCTTGAACAAATTACCATTGATAAATTTTGGTGGAGCATATATATGGAATGGTGCAACCATGATGAACAAATTACCATTGATAAATTTGGATGGAGCATATCATATATATGGAATGGTGCAACCATGATGAATCTCTCTTAAGCAAATCCAAACAAATTCAGACTGTGTTTTGAGATAAAAGTGACATTGAAATTTACAACCTAACTATTCAGCTTTTAGATAAAATGTGTAACTATCCGACTAAAGAGCATGAAGAAAGAAATGGACAGCCACGCTGTTCAGCTTAATAGATGAAATGTGCAACTATTCAAATAAAAAGCATGAAGTATTTACCAAATTATTTTCCATAGTTTCTTATTCATCATTAATGTGATGTAAAAGGTTGCTTGTACTACAACTCACTGCAGTACTTGTCAGCACTTCAGGCAGCCATTGTCGCAACATTCCAGCCTTATGTCATGGAGCAATAAATGGAAACAGCTGTTACACAGCTGAAAAGAACTGGCAATAACAGATCATCTCTGTGTTTGCACAGCACTGCATGTCTGCATTTGATCTTTGCCATATGTCATCTAAAATTTGGTGCACCATACAAGGTGGGTCTCCAGTAACCCACGCTTTTAGTGAAGGAATAAAGCTGTACTTGTACCACTCTGTGTATCTTTTTTTCTGTCTGTCTCTTTCTCTCTCTCTCTCTCTCTCTTCTCTCTCTCTCTCTCTCTCTCTCTCTCTCTCTCTCTCTCTCTCTCTCTCTCTCTCTCTCTCTCTCTGAAGGAACAAAGTCTTGCTGTAGGCATATGCTATGGCCATGTATGCATGGCCCATTTTCTAAAGAAATCTATAAATTTTAAAGCATAAAATTGAATGTTAATTCTTTTTATGTTGTAGGCAACCTGGGTGTAAATCTAGGCCTATACGACATGGCCATGAACTTAGGTCTATACAAAATGACACGTAGTTAGATGTTTGTATTTATTGCAGATCATTGAGAACATTAGAAATATTAAGTTCATTTGAAAATGGAAACACATGAGCATGTGCACCAGCTTTACACACACACAACACTTCTCTTCAAACTGGAACTGTCCCAGATTCTTTCAAGTCTGCTATTGTTCCCCCTCTCCTCAAGAAATACAATTTAGACCCAAATGAACTGAAAAATTACCGGCCTATCTCTAATCTCTCTTTCTTGTCAAAACTCATCGAAAAAGTTGTCCTCAACCAGCTGAACTCTCACCTGTCTGCCAACAATCTCCTCAATCCTTTCCAGTCAGTCTACCGCCAGTGCCATAGCACTGAAACTGCCCTGCTACACATTCTCAACAATCTCCTCCTTGCAACTAACTGATACTGGCAAAGTCTCTCTCCTCACACTCCTTGATCTGTCTGCAGCCTTTGAATCGTTTGATACCATTGATCATGGTATTCTCCTTTCCAGACTTCATCATACTTTTGGCATCTCCGACATTGCTCTCTCCTGGTTCACTTCATATCTATCAAACAGAAAACAAACTGTTCTCATCAATGGCACTTACTCTCAACCTGCATACCTGACCTGTGGTGTTCCACAAGGATCTGTCCTTGGCCCTGTTCTTTTCATTCTTTACACCTCCCCCCTGTCTACCATCATCAACTCCCACTCTATAAAACACCACTTCTATGCTGATGACACCCAACTTCTAGACAGTGACACACCAGACAATATACAGCGCCTCTTGACTCGCACCACTGAGTGTTACTCGGACATTAAGAACTGGATGACGTTCAACAAACTTCAGCTTAATGACGACAAGACAGAAGCTATCCTCATTGGCACCCGTCAGAAACTTTCTCAGCTGCCTCCTCTTTCTCTCCCATTGTGTAACACATCAGTCCCAATTTCTGATTCAGCTAAAAACCTTGGTGTCTGCATTGACTCTACCCTCTCCATGAACAACTGCCAGATCTTGCTACTATCACCTCCATCGTATAAGCCTGATCAGGAAGTATCTCTGTCGAAACAACTGCAAAACTCGTTCTCTCCTTCATAATGTCTCACATTGACTATTGCAATTCACTCCTGTCTGGTCTTCCTGCCTCCACCATTCACATCCTGCAGCGCATTCAAAACAATGCTGCACGCCTTGTACTCAAAAAAGAAAAAAGCTGACCACATATCTCCTCTCCTGGCACATCTTCACTGGCTCCCTGTATCAAAGCGCGTACAGTACAAACTAGACACCATGTGCTACAAAATCCTCAATAACGCAGCCCCCGATTACCTGTCAAGCCTACTTGAGATCTATGTTCCCTCACGTACCCTCCGCTCTGCCTCCGATTCTCTGACTTTTCGCTTTCCACGCACTAAGCTCAATACCTATGGTCCACGAGCCTTCTCTGTTTCTGGTCCACTTTCCTGGAACAAACTTCCTCTCTCTGTCCGTCAGCAACCTACTTTTGTCTCCTTCAAGTCCGCTCTCAAAACTCACCTTTTCTCCTCTGCATAAAATCCTGACCTCACTCAATCCCCTCTGCAGCCTGTCTCCACTCGGAGGGGAATCACATTATAATATATAATTGTATATAATATGCTCTCTATAATTTTCCATTGCTTTTATTCTTTCTCCCCATTTTAGCCGTGCGTGTGCGTGCGTGTGTGTCTGTTTTAGCGCTTAGATTTGATTTTATCAAGATTTTGCGCTATACAAATAAAGTATTGTTGTACTTGTACTTTCAATAGGTAGAAATATGTAAGCACACAAAGAGAGACAGATAGGCATACACACAGACAGATTCAACAGCCAGTATCAAAATAGAACAGTAAAGAATACATGCTAAATGTAAGAACTACTTTTTAGATCAGAGCAATAGAGAATACATGCTAAATGTAAGAACTACTACGTTTGTGAAGAATATCTGTTGAAGCTGAATTTAAGAAAATACAAATTTATGAAACAGTTGCTTGCAATTAAAACAGTCATACTGACCAAAACAGATCTTTGAATGGTATCCAAAACAGATCTTTGAATGGTATTCAATATGAAAAGTGTCACAACTATGTTACACTGTACCTGCGGTGTTGATTTTTTTTCCCAGAAGAGTTTTTTTCTTTTTGTATTTAACTGTATTCATCTATACTCAAGTATGGTGGTGAGTATTCATCTATACTCAAGTATGTTAGTGGGTATCTTGCATGTTACTAACATGTTCCGATCAATTGGTGGTTTTTTTTTAAAGAGCATGGATAAATATCTCTAAAACCATATAGTTGTATGTTTTATGTAAATTGTTTGACTCTGTGGAATATTTTGAAAAAATTTTCCAACATAGGCCATGTTTGGAGTGCATTGAGTTAACAAACTTACCAGAAGTCAAAGCGAATTAAATCATTCAAACATGGTATAGGTTGTTCGTCAATAGTCAGTATCACATGTTGCCAATGACCAAACTGAAATTGGGCAGTGCCCATTCTGTGAATATGTTTGTCATTCATTTGCATATTTCTGGTCCAGACTTCTGGCCCAAATTAAGAAAAAAGTCCATCAGTTCACACAGATGAAGTCCCTGCTGATACTTTGTTTCCAGTGTTAAATGTTTTATATCAGTAGAAGTTAAGAAATGAAATATTTTTTGTATCAGTGGAAATCAAGCAAGATTAAGTACGTAATCATTTAACTTGTATGTACAATACCATCCCTTGCTGTTGTTATGTTTTCTCAATAATACATTCTTCTACAAGGAAGGCCTTGGCTTAGGAACGTAGTGAAGCATATCCCACTATGATTTTTTTTTCAGTCTACCTTCCACTCCATACCTTGCCCTCTTCTTTACGATCCAACCACAGAAATGATGTCCCTTTTTCCAGTGTTGGCTTTTTTTTTTGGGGGGTGGGGGTGGGGTGGGGGGGTTGTTTGTAGCTTAGTAGCAATTTCAGGCACTGTAGGACAGTTTTTATGTATATTTTTGTGTGCTTGGTTATGTTTATGCATTTGTGTTCAGGTTGCTTTTTTTCAAATCCCCTTGTTGGTAAATTGGGTTGAGTGGCCAACACCAGGGGCATATCCCTGGATTATGTATGTGACTTTAATGATATGTATCCTTGATTTTCTTTTCCATGTTTTCTTTTTTCCAGGATCATCAGTGTGTTTAGATATGTGTTTTGTTTGAGATGGCTATAGCCCTGATAATGGCTCTGAACAGTAGGCTTGGCTTTAATTAAACCTTCTACTACAACTCTACTACTACTACTACTACTACTACTACTACTACTACTACTACTACTACTACTACTACTACTACTACTTTTTCCCAAATGCCGTTAAGTGTAATCATATACAAATACATAATTGAAAATACTATGTTCCAGGCGTGTCAGCTTAGTCTGCCAACTGAACATATGTTATGGAGACACATGACTGGCAAGAAACATATGAAGGTAATTTTTTTATCAGGACTGAGAGATAATGTTTCAAGTTGTGATTTGTGATAATTATGTAGGCCTGTATACTGTAGTAGTTTTCATTTCATTACGTTTGTTGATAATGTTTTAATGTGAATTCAAAGATGCATCATCTTAAGTTTCTCTCACTGTCTTTGTTTCTCTCTTGCTCCTTTGCTTTCTGTCATTTCTTCCTATCATTTTCTCCCTTGCTGGTCCATTCACTTGTACGTGTTTGATAAAGCCTTACATACTTTTTCTTAATTGATAGTTGGGTACATTTATGTGAATATTTGGCTTTAAGGAAACGTGATGTGCGAAAACAATTTAATTCAGGCCTGTTTTTATGTGTTTAAGTGTCCTTAACCCTTTGACTCCCTCACTCTATCCACCAACTGCAAAAACTTTACCCTTTGAATACCTCGCCCTGTCCACCAACTTCCTGCAGGAAGCTGGTGGATAGGGTGAGGTGGTCAGTTGGTTAAATTTTTGCTTTTCTATCAGGATTGACACAGTTGGTTAAATTTTTGCTTTTCTATCAGGGTTGACAATGCACGATGCTGGTGGATAGTGTGCGGGAGTCAAAGGGTTAATTATGTTTACATTAGTGTCCAGGTATGTTTTTTAAATCCCCTGGTGATGAATTGGGTATAGTGGTCAACACCAGGGGCATACCTTTAGATTATGTTTACAGATGCATTGAAAAAAATGTGTGCTTAATTTTATTTTCCAGGTGAATTTTTTCTTTCTCCAGTGAGGTGTGGTTTGTTTTTGAGATGGTTATAGTCCTGATATGGATCTGCACAGTCAGCTGGCCTTTAAGTAATGATAACGATAATGGATACTGTTTATCTGTTGACATTGCTTAAATTGTCAGTTTTTGGCAGACATTCATTCGAAGTACTATGAAGGATAAGATGAAAGTAAGTCATTTGTCAAAAGTTGTGGCATCATAGCTGATGGCAGTCCTGGTTGTTTGTGGCAGAGTTATAATTGTTGAGAGAACATTCTTAGCAATATATGTGCTTACACACACTCTCACAGACACACGCACACTCACATGTGTGCGCGCACACACGCACGCGCGCACACACACACACACACACACACACACACACACACAACACACACACACACACACACACACACACACACACACACACACACACACACACACACATACACACACACACGCACTCGCTCATTCACTCTTACTCTCTCTTTCTGTCTCTCTGAACAGAAAAGAAAGAGAAAAATAAACAAATATATAATCACCATTGTTAATTATAAAGTTTTGCAGACATGAAAAGTGCAGAACAGACTGAAAATTATGTATAAGAATCAAAGTGGATCCGGAAAGGATCATTGGAAATGATGAGATCATCTCCAACAGATCCACTGCACATTTTGTATGCAAACACAGAAATCACTTCCAGTCAGTCAGTTTCATGTTCTCTCTGGCAGAATACATGAAACAGAAAATTTTGTCTGCATTGTATGTTGAACTTCAAATGGTTTGAACACATAATTTATAATCCTATCAAAGGTTTACAATGTGAGACAGCCATGACTTTGTGAGGAACAGACATGCATAGTGTCTTGAGATTTTAGTGTTTACAACAGACTTGCTCTAAATGAGCTTAACTCCAGTTGTTACGTTGTATTTTTTACAAGATTTTTTTTACCCAAATGAGTAATAAGTATGAAAATACAGCATCATTAAAGCAATTCTCTGCATTGTATGTAAACCAGCTATGTATTAGCTTATGCACTTGTGTTGGACACAAAAAACAGCTTCAGTTTATGACAGCCATTATTTTTGTTTATGCATATTAGCTTATGGCAGTTATGCACAGTAAGTTTAAGTTGCTTAAAACGCCTTCAGTTTATTACACCAAAATATTTTGTGGTGCATTTATTATATGCTGCAGGCGCTGAAAGCCCTGGAATCTGGCAGTAAGTATTTGGTTTTTGTTTCTTTGTTTAAAAATGTAGAAGAGAAACAAACTTACAAAAAGGGAGGAAGGGATGGGATATTGTATGTACACTAAAACAGTAGGAATGTAATGATAAATCAATTCCATTGGTAGTTATATTGAGTTATGTTCATGGTTGACATCCTTCAGTCTTAGAAAATTATGGATGTTTTACATGAGAGTGTAACTTGTGTGATCCATTTCAACACACCATTTTTCTGTGTCTCTTTCTCCATTTTAACACTTGTTGTTATGAGTAAAGCCACCAGGTGTGGATCTTTTCATGAACTCCCAACAAAACATACAAATGAAGAACTCCCATCTGTATTCTCCAACTATTTCACCACCAAAATACAAACTCTTCGTGACAGGCTTGATAGGACACCCTGTCAACCATGCCCACCTGACCCTTCCTTCTCTGGCACACCTCTTACTACTTTTACCCCAGTCTCACAAGAAGAAATTCTCAACACAATCAGATCCATGTCGTTCAAAACCTGCGAACTGGATCCTCTTCCAGGTTCTCTCTACGCCGACTGTCTCCCTACTCTCCTCCCATTCATCACTGACATCATCAACACTTCTCTTCAAACTGGAACTGTCCCAGATTCTTTCAAGTCTGCTATTGTTCACCCTCTCCTCAAGAAACACAATTTAGACCCAAATGAACTGAAAAATTACCGGCCTATCTCTAATCTCTCTTTCTTGTCAAAACTCCTTGAAAAAGTCGTCCTCAACCAGCTGAACTCTCACCTGTCTGCCAACAATCTCCTCAATCCTTTCCAGTCAGCCTACCGCCAGTGCCATAGCACTGAAACTGCCCTACTACACATTCTCAACAATCTCCTCCTTGCAACTGATACTGGCAAAGTCTCTCTCCTCACACTCCTTGATCTGTCTGCAGTCTTTGATACCATTGATCATGGTATTCTCCTTTCTAGACTTCATCATACTTTTGGCATCTCTGACATTGCTCTGTCTTGGTTCACTTCATACCTATCAAACAGAAAACAAACCGTTCTCATCAATGGCACTTATTCTCAACCTGCATACCTGACCTGTGGTGTTCCACAAGGATCTGTTCTTGGCCCTGTTCTTTTCACTCTTTACACCTCCCCCCTGTCCACCAACATCAACTCCCACTCTATAAAACACCACTTCTATGCTGATGACACCCTACTTCAAGACAGTGACTCACCTGATAATATACAGCGCCTGTTGACTCGCACCACTGAGTGTTACTCGGACATTAAGAACTGGATGACGTTCAACAAACTTCAGCTTAATGACGACAAGACAGAAGCTATCCTCATTGGCACCCGTCAGAAACTTTCTCAGCTGCCTCCTCTTTCTCTCCCATTATGTAACACATCAGTCCCAATTTCTGATTCAGCTAAAAACCTTGGTGTCTGCATTGACTCTACCCTCTCCATGAACAACTTTGTTTCTCAAACTGCCAGATCTTGCTACTGTCATCTCCATCGTATAAGGCTGATCAGGAAGTATCTCTCTGTCGAAACAACTGCAAAACTCGTTTTCTCCTTCATAATGTCTCGCATTGACTATTGCAATTCACTCCTGTCTGGTCTTCCTGCCTCCACCATTCACATCCTACAGCGCATTCAAAACAATGCTGTACGCCTTGTACTCAAAAAGAAAAAAGCTGACCACATATCTCCTCTCCTGGCACAACTTCACTGGCTCCCTGTATCAAAGCGCATACAGTACAAACTAGACACCATGTGCTACAAAAGCCTCAGTAACGCAGCCCCCGATTACCTGTCAAGCCTATTTGAGATCTATGTTCCCTCATGTACCTTCCGCTCTGCCTCCGATCCTCTGACTTTTCACTTTCCACGCACTAAGCTCAATACCTATGGTCCACGAGCCTTCTCTGTTTCTGGTCCACTTTCCTGGAACAAACTTCCTCTCTCAGTCCGTCAGCAACCTACTTTTGTCTCCTTCAAGTCCGCTCTCAAAACTCACCTTTTCTCCTCCGCATAAAATCCTAACCTCACTCAACACCCCCCCCCCCCCCCCCCACAGCCTGTCTCCGCTCGGAGGGGAATCACATGGTTATAATATATAATTGTATATGCTATGCTCTCTATAATTTTCCATTGCTTTTATTCTTGCTTTTATTGCTTTTATTCTTTCTCCCCATTTATAGCCATGCGTGTGTGTGAGTGTGTGTGTGTGTGTGTGTGCGTGTGTGTGTGCGTGCGTGTGTGTGTGCGTGCGTGCGTGCGTGCGTGCTTGCATGTGTGTCTGCTTCAGCGCTTAGATTTGATTTTATCAAGATTTTGCGCTATATAAATATTGTAATTATTATTATTATTATTATTATGCAACATGACTACTGGTGTGAACAGAGCCAACCATGCATTGAACCATTTGATCCTATTATAGGTGAATTATTTTCATCTCTGTGGTCCATTGATAGTCTTGAAAAGTCTTGCTGTAGACCGAAAATAATATGTTTATGCATGGTACAGTTTTAATGTAGATAGTATGTTTGCACCAAGTACCAGTTTTTTGTGAATGAGAAAAAGATGTTGTTATTGTCATATCTGAAAAACTCATCAAGAGATATTAAAACAAGATTATATGATTGTGTGGGTACCTTTTGTTACAGCGACTGACAGAATCTGGCACCAGTCTGCCTCTACAAAAAGCCAACAGTGTTGTTTCAGATTTGATGAGGTTTCAAAGAATAATGTTTTCCTGTAGATTTGTTTGCAGTTAAGAGTATAATTCGCTTTGCAGAACCTTTGCCAAAGAAAATCCAGGGGCGTATGGAAAACATCAAGTCTGACAGCGGAGTGGAGATCAGTAGCATTGAAAAGACTTTTGCTGGCATGACTGCAGATGAACCTGTTATTGGTAAAGTAATGTTTACAGCCTAACATCTGCGCTCTTCATGTGTGCTTGCTCCTTATGTCTGTGCTCTTTCTTTTCATGCCCATGTGCAAACTGTGCTTGTTTCCTGTTAAAATGAAATGTGATAAATAAGGATTAAAATGATGGTTATGATATGACAATGGGTCCATTTTTCTGCTTTTTTGAAAATGGTGATATGGATGTGGAAGCATCTGCAACATTTCTGTCTTGAGTTTTGATGTGATTGGCAAAATCTGAATCTTGATCATCTTTGCTTTTTCTCTTTAGAGTAGAATATGGAAGGCTGATTGAAAAACTGAAATCGTCTGTCTCTATGTTGTAACCTCTTCAGTAGATCTGTCACTGTTTTCTACTTTGTTTTTGCTTTAGTGCTCCATGTCCTGTTTTCCCTGGTCTATCTCCCTTTTGCTGGTGTGTGTATAGAGTTGCAGTCAATGTCCTATGCAGCTTTGATCACAGCAACAATTTTACCAGAAGCAGCGTAATGATTTTTACACTGAATGGGGCTGCTGATAAAACTCAGTATCGTAAAGAACAGAGCAGTCAGTTGCGTAGTTCACACACAATTGAACATTCATAAGTTTGTCTTTCACCTTTCACTCTCTCTCCACACAAATGACACAAACTATTCACACATTCCAAGTGTTCAACATAAGTATGACCTGATATCGTATCCATTAAGTGTGACCTGGTATCATATCCATTGTGGAAAAATCATTGAAAACATATTCCATACGCAAAGCCACTTCACATATCAACAAACAATCAGTAGTAGAAATTCAGTTCTCTACAAAGTAAATTGAAGCGTGACATAAACTGGATTCCAGCATATAAGTGAATGTAATGAATTAGCAAAACAAAAATCCTTTCTAAGTGCCTTTTTTAATATTACCAGAGAAGGCAGTGCCAGAGTGACCCTTGCTTCCCTGGAATTCAGTCATGCTACACTCAGAGTCATGGTCAGCAGCAGGGTGCAGCACAACATTTTTTTTGCAACCTGCTGCAAGTGAGAAATACACTGCTTAGCCACATGCTGAGAGTGCTTGCAGCAGATAATCTGTCAACCAGTACATGCTGCTAGTACTGTCACAGCAGACTTTCTAGAAATAACTGAACAAGAACTTTCCACAGGATCCTGAATGGTGTGTTCTAAATACACATTCCATCTTTCCATCATCATATGACTTGAATAGTAACTTCATAATGTTTGATTTCATTGGTTAATTTGAAAACAGAACAGCCAATCCTTGCGCAGTCTTTTAGCACTGTGTTTTCGCTGACAGAATGGCAAGACAACAGGAATTCAACACAGCAGAAGGTGTAGAACTTGTGCTAGCAGAAGGCTCTGATAAAGAAATAGGGGTTGATCATTACTCTGGCTGTAATGAGAGCATTCACGGGGAAGATTTTGTCACTGATATTTCCAGAGCTGAAGGAAATCAAGTCTTTGAAAATGGAGCATGCTTGTATGCTTGTTCAAGTAGGATTCCATGTGCTCTTCTGCCAGCGATTATTGAAGATGATGGAGACACACTGTCAAGTGTCAGCAGAGAACAGTTGCTTTTCACATATTTTGAGACCAGGAAAAACCCTCTGCTTTGGATGTGCACTGTGTGTGTGTGTGTGTGTGTTTTGTGTGTGTGTGTGTGTGTGTGTGTGTGTGTTTTACTTTCTACAAAATCACTTTGGTTGTCTGCTGCCCGTGTGTTACTCATTTATCTGTCTGTCTGTCTGTCTGTCCTTCTACATTAAATTAAGTGTTTGTGTATTCATAGTTAGTTGAACAAATATTCTGTCATATCTCAGCAGTGTACACACACAAATTACCCCCATGGCATCTCATGCTGAGGGTATGTACAGTTTTGATTGCCACTCTCAGAATTGAACATTTTTGAAAATGTCAGACATATGAAAAATAATTACTTTGATAATTTAAACATATATCAATGGAAAAATGGAAATTTTTGTGTGAATATGTAAAAACATATCCACTTTATGCTGAAACTTTTCCATACACATACACAGATCTAAATGCCCCATATTGGGCATCCTCAGGCATTTTCTGTGCTGCGGCTGCAGTGTTGTCTGTGCATAGTGAGGAACATGTGAAGATATGTTGATGGTGTTAATGCTCAGAACAAGGGGCTGTTTGCCAGCCATGAAGTAAATATCAGTGCTTGTGTGTACATCATTGTATGGGCGTGCATTTGTTTATGAAGAAAGGATGTGTTGCACAGAATACTCTTAATGCTCTTCCATTTTTTTTCTTGCTTTCATTTTTTTGGTCACTCGCTAGATTTTTTAAATTTGTGTGAGTCTTTGAAAAAAGGTTGATCACAGGTCTGAAAAAGATCGGGAAAATGTGAATGCTTTTTTGTGTGTGTGTTAAAACCAGTTGGAACCTTGATTTTCATGTTTATTTTTCTTTGCAACATATCCAGGCAAATATTGGAATGTTCATTTGGACATAATTTGGACATATTTCTTGCAGCATGTCTAGGCAAATATTAGAATGTTCATTTGGACATAATTTGGACACATTTCTCCTATAGTGAACAAAGTAAGAGAGATGTGATGGTTTACCAGTGATTCTAGATATTTGAATGTTCAGTGGTTTTACACAAAACACATAGCAGAAAAAGAAAAGTGTGAAGATTCTTAATTAAGAAGTTATTGTTTCAGGTCTTGGATTTGTGGTCCAAACATACAGTGAGACAGAGGACCTGTTTACATGTGAGCTTTGTGATGCTAAGTGCAACCAAAACAACATGGTGCTTCATATCATTGGTATCAAGCACCGGATGGCCTATCTGGTTAAGTACCTTCATTGGTTTGATGATGACTGTTAATGATCATCATTACCACAATAGTTTCAATTATTTTAAAATACCATTACCACCAACATCACCATCATCATTATCATTGATGTTGTTATGCAGTGAAACATAATCATTGTTGTAGTTGTTTGCTATAAAACACAATCAAATGTCAATTTGATATATTTTTGACAGTATTGAGTGTTATAACTATAAGTGTATACAGAAACAAAGAAATGAATAATAAAGATAAAAGAAGAAAAGCAAAAGAGAAAAGAACGTGCATGACCAAAAGAATCGCCATGATTTTTTTTGAAAGGTTTCCAAAAAATCATACAAGTAACTTTTAATTTATTGATGAAATATTGCATTTGCAATATTTAGAACTTTATTGTGAAAGACTCGGGCCTAAGATAGCAGATTATTCTGTCTCACAAGCTGATGCATTTCCGGCCTTTTGGCCTATAAATGATCTTAAGTATTGTAAATTACCTTAAGCCAGTTGCTAGGGTACTGTATCATTATAGTTGTCTACTAATTTAGCATCATATACTAAACTGCGTGGAACAAGTGCTAGCATAGCTGGGTTCCTCTGTTTGGCCAGATTTCAGTCAGCAGATATCCCTGGGTTACATGATTTTAGCCAGTCAGCACCCTCCATACCTACTGGGCAGGACTTGCTTGTCACTGTTCTATTCCTTGGTCAGCACCCTGTGTAACTGGCTTTTTGCCTTTCAGTTGTTTGATCCTTTGTTTCTTTTTTATCATTATTAGTGATTCAAATGGCAGTTGAGAATGTTTCCCTTCAATTGGTGATGATCTGTCAGGTGAAATTTCTTCACCATTGGATTGATTGGTTTCCAACGGTTGTCAGGGTGGGATTGTGGAGCTGGTTCTGCCCAGATTCGAATGGTCTTTCGACAGATGAACCCACCCTGGATGAGTTGCAGTTTCAGTATGTGGAAGCAGAAGAAGAAGAAGTTCGCTTGTCTTTTGCGAATTCTTTTGAAGCTTCATGTGGGTATATTTTTGCAACTGCATCTGCCCTTTGGAATGAGTCACTCCTCCCATGGACAGACAAGCAGCATGATCTTTCATCTTTCTCCTTCCAATTTTGTCCCTTTGCCCCAGTTCTGAATGTAACTGTTTCCACCATTTGCAACTCTGTGACCCATCCACAGGTACTGAGAAAACAATTGACAACTTCTTTGAAGAATTAGAGACAGCTAAGGCTCAATGTAAATCACAACACAAGATGAAAGGGGGAAAAAACTTGTTGAGTGGGCACAAGTAAATGAATTCATAATAGGAAACTCTTGGGTTGAAGGACCTAACAGAAGAAAATGGACATGGGTGAATCCAGGAGAGAGCACAAGAAATCAAATTGATTACATCCAGATGAATAAAAGATTTACAAGTCTTTACTGATAACAAAAACACTATCAGGCGCAGACTGCAACTGTGACTACAGTCTGTAATTGGAAGATTTAGGCTGAAACTAAAGAGAGAAAAAAATCAAAGAAAATTAACATCAAACTAAATCTTGGATTCTTAAAAGACAGTTGAATCAACTCTGCAAAATTCAGTGTATATGTTCTGGAGGTTATTAGTGACAGTGAGGAACAATGAATAAATTTGAAAAACTCAATAAGTGAAGCTTGTGAAGAAATCCCTAGAGTTGAAAGAGAAGCAAAGAAGAACTGGATGACAAAAGAAATTTTAGGCTTGATGGATGAATGGAGGCAGGTAAAGGGAGACGAGAAGACTAGAAAAAGATACATAATGAAATAAGGAATAGGTGCAATGAAGCTAAGTAAGCTTGACTAGAAATGAAATGCAAAGAAATAGAAAACCAGAAACCTTGAAAAAATTGCACACAAGATAAAGATGTGCTCATTAACTGGTTCCTTACTATTGTATCTAAAGATGGTACAATTATTATGGAAAAAGACAAACTATTAGATAGACGGGGAGAGTACATTAAAGGCCTTTTTGATGATGGTAGAATGGAGGAACATGGCATAAGAAGGAACATTGGATGACCAACAATAATGAAAGTCAAAGTTAGGGTAGCACTGAAAAAGATGATACCAGGAAAAAGCCCAGGACCAGACAGTTTTACTTTAGAAATGATTGAGGCTCTAGATGAATTTTGTACAATTGAAAAAAGTAACAGTCCTCATAAATGAGATTTATAACACCAGAAAAATCCCTAAAGATATGTCTAAATTTATTTTCATTACACTTACAAAGAAAGCAGGGGCTATAGAATGCGAGCTCCATCATACAATTTCCTTGAAGAGCCATGTGACAAAGATTATATGAAGAATAATCATGATGAGAACAAGGAACAGAATCAGAACAGAAATATCAGAGGAATAATGTTCATTTGTTGAAGGGACAGGAACTATTAATGCCATACATATCCTAAGAACTCTCATAGAAAGATCAATTGAGTTAAGTAAGGATTTATATTTGTTTTTTGTTTGTTTGGAGATTAACGTCCACACCCACATAAACGATACGGCATGTGGAACACATGTCTTTTGTTGATTAGACCAAAGCTTTTGATCGGGTAAGACAGAAAGAATTGGCTACGAACTGGAAAGCTCATTGTTGATGGTTCTTTATCAAAGGTTAATAAGGAATATGTATTTGGAACAAACAGCAGCAATGAGAGTTGGAAACGCTATAAGCTCTTTCCAAAATATCAAAAGAGGGGATAGGCAGGGATGTGTTGTGTCACCAGATTTGTTTTCATTTTACAGCGAAACAGTCGTGAGAAACCTAGAAGAATGCCTTCGTTATGCAGGAAATGAGAAAGACCTACAAAATCTTGTGAATATAATAGAAATAGAAAGCAGAAGTAAAGGGCTGGAGCTAAATAGCAAGAAGACCGAAGCGTGGTATTCAATAAAAAACAAGAAATACCCATGTGCAAAAGAACAGCAAATGGCACAGCATGGAGACAAGTTGATAAGTTTAAATATCTGGGAACAGTCATCTCACCAGACGGCAGATGCGTATCAGAAATACCCGGCAGAATTGGTCAAGCTAAACAGCATTCAAGGAAATGAAAAATGTTCTTTCCAACAGTGCCTTATCAGTTAACATCAGGAAGAGAATTCTTCAGAGTTATATAGAACTGATACTGTTGTACGGATGTGAAAAATGGACAGTGAACATGCAAAGTCAGCAAGATTCAGGCAGCTGAAGTGTGGTTTCTAAGAAGAATGTTAAGGGTTCCATGGACAGCAAAGAAAACAAACAAGGCAGCCTTGAAAGAGGCAAACACAAAAAGAAAATTGATGAAGAAGATTAGGAAAAGATAAGCAAAGTTTATAGGACATTTTATGAGGCAAGAGAAATTTGAGCAACTAGTCATAACATGAAAGCTGGAGGGAAAAAGAGCACCAGGTAGACCGAGGGAGAAAATATTGGATATGCAGAGTGAATTAAGACAGGTATACTTGCAGTGACAAAAGATAGATTCATATAGAGAGGGCCATGATCGCCAACGCCATGCGGCAGGGCACATGATGATGATGATGATGATAAAGACACAGTATTTGACTTGCTGTTTGCTAGGATTCATCTTTCAGATGCACAGTTAATTATATTTCAGTAATATCATACATGTACACAAGATACGGTGTCAGTATAACACAGTGTATATAATGATAGTTCAAAGGCTATGATTTATCTCAGTGCAAGTTAAAATTACTATAAACAGTTTAGAAATGGCAGCCTTATTGACAAGACTTTTGGATCAGCCCTTGTAAAGGGAATTCTGGGCAGTTGACACATGGATAAAAAGAGTTAATTGTCAGACTTCTGGCTTGAAGAGGACTTGCTTTTATGTAGTATTGAATATCCAGTGAGATGTATTTGTTTTGGTTCAAACTTATGAGGAAAAAGTCATGAAGGTGCCAGCTGAATATTTGTACTTATATACCTCTGTAGTTCTATAAAAAGATTAAGCCATATGTGTAACATGAACTGTTGCTTTAACCTGTCTGCTTGGTATTGTTTAACCAGAAAAAGTGTGACCCACAACGTTACAGTCGACTCAAAAAGCATCAGAAAAGGTCTAAGCTGACTGAAGACACACGGAAGTTGTGCAAAGAAGTGGAAAGCAGCATAGGGCGGGGACAACCAAGATACATAGGACCAAAGCTCAACCAGGCTGAAATAGACTCCAGGCAATACCAAACAAGAGAATTGTACGTGTTGTCTGTTGTTACATCTTTGGTGCTTAGTTTGTCATTTCCTTCAGCACATTATGATAAATAACAATTGAAATGTTCTTTTATGATAAATAACAATTGAAATGTTCTTTGTTGTTAGCATGAAAATTATTTCCTGACTTTGCATCAAAAACGGTTTGAAAATCTCGCCTGAAAAAGCGCTAGGTAAAATGTCTGGTGCAACTATAAAATTTCTACCTCCTCATAAGGCTCGTCCCCTGTGGGGATGCCGGGGGCTCTTTCAGTACAAATACTGTCCCCACCTTCTGGAAATACTGTGCTAGAAATGTCCTCTTTTTTGTCACTCTCTTTGTTTCTTTCTTCTGCCTTTGCTTTCTGTCATTTCTTCCTATCATTTTCTGCCTTGCTGGTCCATTCACCTGTATGTGTTTGATAAAGTCTTACATACTTTCTCTTAGGATTGACAATTGTGTACATGTATTAAGTGCATTTTTGGCTTTAGGGAGGTGAGGTATGCGGAAGCAAGTTTAGGTAATTTATGCCTGTTTTTGTATATGTTTTGGTGTCCTTAGGTATGCTTATATTTGTGTTCAGGTGTGTTTTTAAATCCCCTGTTAAATTGGATGGAGTGGTCAGCACCAGGGGCATGTCCTTAGATTATGTGCGCGGATGTATTGATATGTGTAGTTAATTTTCTTTTCCCTTTTTTTATTTCCTGTTGAAGTTTTGTATGTTTTGAAGCGGTTATAGCCCTGATATGGCTCTACGTGGTTGGCTGGGCTTTAAACAACAATAACAACAATCACAAAGCTTGTATCAAATGGAACAATTTGTCTCTTCCTCCTCTGTGCCTGGAAATGTGCATGCATTCTACTTCACATGATGCAAGCACCTCTCAGGACACGTCTGTTACAGCTGTTGATTAAACATTTTTAAGTTCTCATTCTAAAAAAAATTTTAACAAACAAATGAGTGTTTCCCTCCCCTCCCCCGACCAGAGCAGGGCATTAACCATTAAGTGGGGCTTAAGGGATCTAAGCAGGCAGTGGACTTTCTATCAGGCATTCCAGCTTTCTGCAATTATGTTCATGCTTGAGGCATATACTGAAAATACAGATTGCTTGGCAATACCAACTGTTTGACATACCATTTATATTATGAGATTCTTTTTTGTTTTGTATTTACAGAGATACGATAGAGCATAGATGTAACAGGGTTTTGGTTTCTTTTTGCCTTTATGATTGCAGGTCAGAAGCAGAGAGGAGGATGGCAATAGAAGGTTTGAAACGCACTCTGCTTCAGGACTTTGAGCGTCGCAGCATAAAACCCACAGTGGCTCAAGAGATGCTGGAGGAACGGCTTGAACTGTTGACAGAATATGAAAGACGAGGGGTGCCATTTGACATTGCTAAAGAGCGGGTCTTAGAAGACGAGGATAGGTGGAACTTGCTGCTTGAATTTGAGCGTCAGACATTGTCCTTTGATGAGGCAGAAGAAAGGATTAGTTACAGAATGGACTTACTAAAGGCATATGAAGTTAATGGTTGTCCAAAAGATGAAGCCAGGAAGAAGGTGCTAGATGATGAAGTGATCCGTGATTTCAGGAAAGACTTTCAGCGTCTTGGATTTGAATATGAACAGGCTCGGAAACAAGTGGAGAAGAGACTCTGGATGTTAGAGAGATTGCACTATCAAGGATTTTCACAGGAGGAAGCTAGCCAAAAGGTGATGAAAATTGAGAGAGAGCTATGTAGTTGTTTACAGCGTTCAAAAGGATGCGGATGGGACAATACAGAAACTGAAGCATGGATGAGAGCTGGAGAAGAATTAGAAAATTTCATTGCAGACAGCTTTCATGCACTTGGCCTGTCTTCAGAACTGAGAGAAAGGCACATAAAGTTGGCCCTTGGCTATCTTGATAATTACAAAAGGAAAGGACTGCCCCTTGAAGAAGCCATGAACAATGTCATGGGAGAAGACTTGCCAATCCCTGAAGAAGATGGTGAAGAAGATGAAGATTGTTCTGAAGAAAAAAAGGAACAGGAAAGTTGTGATGAAGTTCCATTGCCTTCTACTAGCTCCAGTGCTGCAGGCTCCAAGACTGATATAGCCCAACGTGTCGTAGTATTTTTGTCCAAAATTCACACTGTTCTGAAGATTGATAAAGAAAGCCCTTCTGTAGTGGACAGGGAAAAGCAGCTAGCACTGTTTGATCAGTTAGGTCAACTGGAACTGCAAAATCTGCTGTCAGATATGGCAAAAGCAAACGTCAATGCCTATGATGCTAAAAATAGTTATGTAGACCTTTTTGAGGAACAGGAAGGTCTCAGAAAAAGTCTTTTCCCGTTCACCAACAAAAGGGACTCAACTTCAGAAAGATTGCATGCCGCATTTGAAATGTTTCTGCAAAGTTATGATTTAAGCAAAGATGAGCAGTTTGCAGCTTTCAGAGAAAGACATAACAAAGACAAATCGCCTTCACTCAACAGACCAAAACATCACAGGGAAAGGAGCAGAAGTCGAGATCGCTATGGACATTCTTCCAGAAGGAGAAGATCAAGGTCTTTTTCTACAGGGAGATCAAGCTCTTCTAGAAGGGGAAGATCAAGATTCAAATCAAGGTCTCGTTCTCCTTATTGGCAAAGTAGGAGAAATGAAAAGTTGAAATGGTCTCCAAGTCCATCTACGTCAAAACATGATTTTGAGTGGGAATCTAAGTCCAAGTCTTGGACGAGATCTAGGAGAGATTATGAACATTCACAAAGTCCTGTACACAGACAAAGGGTCCAATCAAGAGAAAAAGAGCAGAGTGACTCTCCAATCTATAGTAAAGTTTACTCAAGAAAAAGAGAAAGGAGTGACTCACCATTCTTTGATCCAGTCCACTCAAGAAAAAGAGAAAGAAGTGACTCTCCAGTGTATATTTGAGTCCACTCAAGACAACGAAGTGGCTCTCCAGTTTATGATTGAGTTTACCCATCTGTCACCTGTCGCTCATCACATTCATCAAGTTTGATGGTAGTCGCAGCAACAGATGCCACAACAATTCTCTTCCATTTCCTCCACCCCTGACTTTTCTGTGTCATTTTGTAGAACCTCAAACCGCTGATGCTGGTGATGTTGTTCATATAGGAAGTGAATGGTCTGCCTGGAATTTTTCTGGCCTCATCTTTTCCTTACAAAACTGTTGTCATCAGGGTTTTGTTGGTGATGCAGGTTGCATGGCTGATGTATCTCATTTTTCTTTTGTTGATTTCTGCCAGCAGTTGGCGTTGTACTGTGCATTCATTCATGATGCTTTCATTTGTCCTTTTATCAGTTTGTCCAACTCTTAAGAAGCTGCCTGTAAAACCACATCTCTGCCACTTCAATCTTGTTTTTATCTGCCTTTCTGCATGTCCGGGCTTCACAGCCATGTAGCATTACTAGCCAGATCAAACATTTTAATATAGATTCACCACAGAAAGTTCCAAGTAGTGGGTTCCAATTTTGTCTGTCCTAATCCATTTTCACAGGCATGAGAATTTATCATCACCCACCTGGTTTGCCTTGGGGATGTCCTCATGTTTTCCTATACATAGGAGCTGATTCCTGGCTCCAGATTTTATGTACATGATGGTGGACCATGTAAGACACATGTTCAGGGTGCCAGATTACCTCCCTTCTTATCCAGTTGTACTGCCAGGCGCCTGTCATGCCATGATATGAAAAACTCTGTAAGAATGGGGAATACCTTGAGAAGTTTTTGTAGACACAGCAATATGGGAGAGGCCTGTGCAAAAACAACAGTCATCATAGAGATGCTTGTTGCACATTTTTTGGAGGGGGCCATGCAAACCATCTGGCCTTGGAGATTATTGACTGCAAGAGAAAAGTCAGAGAGGTATCAGAAATCATGCAGCAGAATCTATCCTTGAACTGTGAAGTGGGATTCAGCACTGAATATTTAATGAGCCGTGCTCACACCACATGATAGAGGACACAAATTCCAGCCTCTGAAGATTAATCGAGTTGTCATGGAAAGACTGAAGAAGTCCTTGACAGCAGGTTGAAAGCTAGCAGCAAATAAACAAGAAGACATTTGTAATTAAGATAGAGTTAATAAAAAGTGTGTTTTTTTGCATATGATGGTCTGTTGAACCCTCATAGGGGTTGGTGCTTAAGCTAGGTTTATGGAAGCTTTGTGTGTTATACAGCCTTTTCTTTTGTTTGCTAATTGGCGTACACTGTGCAGGTGCTATGTTGCTGCATGGTGTGCATTCACCATCATCAGTGGATGTATATACTGGGCGTTTTCATGATTCAATAACCCACTAGACACTGGTAGAGCTTACAGGATTTTTAGTGTATGTATGTGATGTTCTTCATGTCAACACTCATGAAGAGGATTCAGGCACAAGCAAGCCTGCACAGGTGTTGATCAGGAAATTGGAAAAATCTCTGCCAGAGCAGGATTGAACCAAACCTTCACATTGGAAATTTGATGTCCTAACCACTAAGCTACAACATCTGTCTGTACTCTTAATAATTTATGCAAACTATCCATGAACAATAGGAGTTGATTCCTGTTAATTTGATGGAGCTTTGGTCCATCTGCTCCTGTTCTTCCATTTGCCTCTCCTTCTTTGTTGTGTGTACCTTTCATTTCTCATTTTGAAGTCCCCATTGTTAAATGGCTTTATAATTGTTGTTTGTTCCGAGAAGTGCTGAGTTTTGTGCAGTGTGACTTCAAAACACATACCATGTCCAGAAGATCAACATCTTGGTCCTTTCAGGGTGGGAAAGTGGAAAACAGAATCATAGCATGGTCAGTGGTATGTAGATTGTGGTAACTTTTGTTGATTTGGGTACAAGTAATGCCGCTCAGCAGAACTTTCCTGGGCAGTTCCAACTGACAGACATGGGGTTAGAAAAGCATGTAAGCAGATGAATGGATGGTTTGGTGCTAACTGTAATGGCACTTTCAGTTTGGCTGTACATTGAGGAGTTAAAACCTATTAATTTATGGAGTTAAAACCTGCTACTTTATTTCAGCATCTCTGAGAAAGGCTATGTCTGCCTCTTTCAGTATGAATAGTATCCACACCTTTTGAAAATTCTGTTCTAGAAATTTCCTCTTTTCTGTTACTCCCTTTGTTTTGGCCTTGTTCCTTTGCTTTCTGTCATTTCTTCCTATCATTTTCTGTTTTCCTGGTACATTCACCAGTATGTTTTCGATGAAGTATTTTCTCTTAGGACTGATAATTGGGTGCATGTATTAAGTGCATTATTGGCTGTAAGGAAACATGCTGAAGCATTTTTAGGTAACTTAGGGTCGTTCAGTACCCTTATTTATGTTTAAATTTGTATTGGTTTTTTTTTTTAATCCCCTGTGTGATAAATCGGATGAAGTAGTCAGCACCAGGGGCATCTCCTTAGATTATGTGTGTGAATGCATTGATATGTGTACTTAATTTCCTTTTCTTTTTTTTTTTCCTGTTGAAGTATTGATTTTATCAAGATTTTGCGCTATATAAATATTGTAATTATTATTATTATTATTATGTTTTGAAACAGTTATAGTCCTGATATGGCTATACGCAGTTAGCTGGGCTTTAACCATAAATAACAATAACTTGGTAGTGGGGCGACCATTCTCAACCTGGCAAGGCGCAGATGGAGGATGGATTCAGATATGGAGGTTAGCTGCGAAATGGGCACAGCATTCTGGATTAATGATTTTGGACCTAGCTGCCTAATGGGCAAAGCATACCTGGATTAATAAGTAGTTTTGGACCAACTGGTGATGATTCTTATCAGGACAAGATGAGGCAGCATTTGGCAAAGCCAGTACCCTGTATGTTATGTGATGGAGCCGTCAGGCAGCTAAGGGCCACCTAAAGCTCAAGCCCCGGCGCTCACAGATTATGTTTTCTGACCATGAATTGAGGGGAGGGCAAGCAATCAAAAACCTAGAGGGTTGAAGTCAAGAGGTACCAGGACTGTGGTCGTCGTCTAATAAATCATGGTAGCGTGCAATATAATACTGTAAATGTGTACATGTCACCTTCTTCAGATGAGAATTGCACCCACCTGTTGAGGTCTTTTCGGGGGGAGGGTGGGGGGGGGTGTGGGGGGGGGGGGAATACATCGCCAAGTTCTTTGCCGCAACAGACCCATTCCAGCTACCGGTACTGAAGATCCTTCCCTTCCAGTTCCGTCTTATCTCACCAGGGAGTGTGGAGGAGAACCACAACTCGTGTGACCACCAAGCTTCATAGCAGCTAGCAGGAAACAAAACAAATTTAGGCCATTCATCACCAGATGTAGCCTGGCTATGCAGATGGTGAATAAATGAATAAAGAAAGAAGAAGATACAACATCTGGAAACGTTGCATGTTTTCTTTACCAAAAGTGTGAATCTAGTTCAGAGTTTGTATTTTAATCTCATTATGTCCCACGCTTTTTTATAACAAGAGTTATGATAATGTTTCTGTATTTTGTATCAAAGTGGAGATGTTCAGCATTGTGTATGTTCAATAAAATAGGGTATGTCACTTGCCTTTTGTTTTGATTTCTCACTTGCCTTTGTTTTGATTTCTACAGGTTTGTTGTTAGAAATGTTTTGGAAATAAATTGTATAACTTTTAACTTTGAAAATGAGCCTTGACTTAGTTTCATGGTGCATCATTGTTTTGGAAAGAGTGATGTTAACATGTGCCAATGCAGTGGAAGAAGAAGAAGACTGCATTGAGTGCTTCGTTTGCAAAAACTGGAGCCATTTGAAGTGCACTGGCCTGTCTGGAGACATTTTTGATACTCTTTCTGACCCATTACAGACAAACCTGCAGTGGGTCTGCCAGCCCTGCGTGAATGAGCAAAAAGAAATCCAGTCAAAGCAGGATGCCAGACTGGACAAACTCCTGGACCTCATTCCACTAGTGCACTCCCTTAATGTCAGGATGGAAAAGATGGGAAAAAAACGTGGGAGAAAAACTAGAAGAGAATATTGAAGAGGTGGGGGACAGAAAACTGGAAGAGATGATGGAAGAAAGACTGGAGATAGAAAAAAGGAAAAAGAATCTGGTAATCATCAATCTAAAAGAGAGCACAAAAACAGACATTGAAGAAAAAAGGAAAGATGACTTGGAGGCTGCTAAAACAGTGATAAGCAAGATAGTGGATCTGGAAGAAGACGACCTGGTAGAGCCCATAAGGCTGGGGGAAAAAAGGGGGACATAGACCAAAAATGCTCAGAGTGACAGTGAGAGGGGAGGAGAAGAAGATAGACATCACGAAAAAAGCTCCCAAACTGAACAAAGATAAATCTCCCAGAGATACAAAGATATATATAAACCACGACCTCACGAAAAACCAGCGTGACAAACACAAAGCATTGAGAGAGGAGAAACAAAGAACTGAGGCAGGTGAACTAAACTTGGTCATTCGAAATTGGAAAATAGTGACACTTAAACCAGGCTCAAAAACCCAATCACACTCTGTCGGGGGCGCTGAGGCCACCCCTAGAGCTGGTTCTTCTGGCAATTGACTATAAGGCAAACATGTACATAGTGTAAATAACAAAAATTCAGATTTTTTCCAGGTGTTATATTCTAATGTTGATGGTTTCTTGAACAAAAAAAGAAGAGCTGTTTTCTAGGATCGATAATATTCATCCAAGCGTAATTGCATTAACTGAATTAATACCTAAGAATTTAACGAAATTTTTGTGAGAAAGAGTTCTGCATCCCTAACTTTGACATTAATAGGGATCACCAACGAGGTGTAGCCGTATATGTGGATAAACACCTGAATGCTCGAGAGTGTGATGAATTTGATGAGTATAAGTATCAAGAAAGTGTGTGGTTTACTTTTGATTGTGTGTGTAATGGTAAAGTGTTGATTGGATGGGTGTATAGAAATCCTAACACCAGTACGGTAGAGAATAATAATAAACTGTTTGAAATCTTAAAATCAGACAAAATGTTAAAATATGATAAGATATGCATTATGGGTGATTTCAATTATCCTAATGTTCACTGGGATGGGAAATGGTCAGGGGAAAAAGGAAATGAGACAGGTGCAGGATTCATTCTTAATTCAAAAGGTGACTTAACCAACAAGAAGAAGACCAGGGCAAAACCCAACTCTTGATGACTGGGATTTAGTTAATGATGACACATTTATTTCAGAGGTTGTACATCTCGATCCAGTGGGTAAAAGCGACCATGACGTCTTATCATTTCAATTAAATTTGGAAAAGCTTAAAGTTACAGATCAAGTAGAAAACCTGGAAGTATATAAAGAATACTATAGGCCTTCATGAAGGAATGGAGAAGTGTATCCCTAAAATAAGGAAACATGCTAGGAAGAAATATACCCCAATCTGGATGAATAAAAAAGCTATGAGAAGCATTAAAAAGAAGTACAAATTATTTAAAAGATACTTAAGTACTAAATCAGGAATGAATTATATGAATTACATGCGGGAAAGAAAGAAATGCACAAAACTGTATAAGGTAACAAAAAGGGAATATGAAAAAAAGGTTGCAAAATATAATAAAGATAATCCTAAATCATTTGGGAAGTATGTATAGGTGCTCTAATTAAACCAGATGGAACCTTGGCTGTAAATGATAAGGAAAAAGCAGAAACTCTAAATGACTTCTTTGATAGTGTTTTTACACGTGAAGATGTAACAAATATACCCTTACTGGCTGAATGTGCATATTCAAATGGCGTATCCTTGTCAGAGGTAAGAGTTACCCTAAAAGCAGTGAGTGACAAATTAGTTAACTTAAAAACACAAATAAAGCACAGGGACCTGACCATATTCCTTCAAAGGTTTTAAAAGAACTAGGTGAAGAACTATCAGTCCCACTATGTTCTCTGTTCAACAAGACATTAGAATCAGGTACCCTACCACAAGACTGGAAGACAGCTGAAGTAACAACCTTGTTTAAAAAGGGTTCTAAAGCAAATCCAGGAAACTATAGACCAGTCAGCCTGACTTGTGTGATATGTAAAGTGTTAGAAAGCATAATTGGAGATTCAGTAGTAACTCACTTTACGGATAATGAATTGTATGCAAAGTGTCAGCATGGGTTTCGTAAAAAGCAATCTTGTTTAACGCAATTACTTGAAGTAGTAGAAGATATGACAAAAATATTAGACGATGGTCATAATGTTGATGTTATATAGTTAGATTTTAAGAAGGCTTTTGATACTGTGCCCCATGAAAGGTTACTTGTCAAATTGTCTGCTTATGGTATATCTGGCAAACTATTAAACTGGACACAAGGTTTTTTGAAAGATGGAGTACAGCATGTAAGAGTAGGTGGTAAAAGATCTAGTAAAGCTAAGGTTTTAAGTGGAATACCTCAGGGTAGTATCCTGGGCCCAATACTATTCACAGCGTTTATAAATGACTTGCCAATATCACTAAATAGCACCTGTAAAATATTTGCAGATGATACAGAACTATATGACAACACATCTCAATTTACGGATTTACAAAATGATATTTATAAACTCCAAGATTGGTCAGATGTATGGAATCTATATTTCAATATTTCTAAATGTGGTGTTCTACATATTGGTAAAACCAACCAAGAACACACATATTATATGAGACAAAATGACAGCATAAAGCAGATAAAAATCCTAAAAGAGGAAAAGGATTTGGGAGTAACTTTCCACAGCATGTCCGTCGATTTACATATTGGTAAAATACTTAATAAAGCAAATCAAATGTTGGGAGTTATTAGGAGAAGCTTTTCTTACTTAGATAAGGATATATTTCTAAAACTATATAAATCTTTCGTAAGACCACATTTGGAATATGCAAATGCAATATGGTGTCCATCCTTGAAAAGACAGACAGCGCAAATAGAAAGAGCACAAAGATGTGCAACAAAGCTATTAAAAGAATGCAAAGATAAATCTTACGCAGAACGATTGAAATTACACTCACTTAAAGGCAGAAGGACAAGAGGTGACCTTATTCAAACATACAAAAAAATTCAATGGAGTTGATAATATTTGTGTTGACTCACTCTTTTCTGTTTCACAATGTAATATCACAAGAAACAAGGAAGGAAAGATATTTATTCAGCACTGTCGTACTATCACAAGAAAATGTTCTTTTTCACATCGAGTAGCCCCTTTGTGGAATAAACTCCCAATTAACATAAAATTTGTACAAGATACTAACAAATTAAAGAATTTTTTGGACGGAATTCCAAAATTCAAGGAACTTTTCATTGATTATGATGATTAAAGGCCTGATTAGGCTTTGTGTAAACAAAAAGAAAATGCGCATTTTAACACCTGTATTAGAAATAGTTGAGAAAGAGGGGACGTAAATAGGCTGCAAGGCCTAGGCCATTGAAAGCCAGTCCCTATTACTACTACCACTAGTTGTCGGCTGGGCTATAAGCAATATGAACCTGAACATGAACCTAGCAAGCTCAGGTGTTTTTTGTTTTTTGTTTTGTTTTTGTTTTTTTTACCAGAATTTTAGTCAAATGACTTCCCTGAGACTCGTGGCACAGCTAATCAATGTCCTTCCCACCTGGTAAATTTGCTAAACGACATTTTTTTTTAATTTGTTTTTTGTTTGATTCCCTAGCCACACTCTCACCCTGTGCAGATATTTCAGGTTTTTCACTTTGTCTGTCTTGGGACATGCCTGTTACTGATAAACTGCTGTTCGGCTTTTTTGTTTAACTCCCTAGCTACACACTCACTCTGTTCAGACGTCTCAGGTTTTTCACTTTGTCTCCCTTGATCCACGTCTGTTGATTTGTTTGTCGATCTTTCAGTATTATATTAAGTGGCTTTCGTTTCCTCGATTATGAGCAATTTGAAGGTGAGCATTGGAAATTTTCTAAGAAAAACAATAGTGTTTCAAACAGATGTCCAATCTTACTTCTTGACTGGTTTTAGACCGTGACCCATGTCAACACCAGAGAAACCAGGCCAATGCTAAACTGATCAACACTTTCCACTCCCCACAGGTGATAGATAACTTACTCATTTATCGAATCCACATGTACCTACGCACACGCACACACACAATTTTCGCTCTGTCTAGAACTTCTCTGCAACTGTTCAAACCTCTGAAATTTCTGAAACATTTCAATGGAAGTGGTCTTACTAGTTCGGCCACACCAACCATCATTGCTCACCTGTCTGATTCCATTGACCCTTCATCAGACGATTGCAGAGATTGCACGACCACTAGCACCTGAAGTGTGAATCATTCAGTCTTAACAATTCGAAACACTCGTTCCTAGAGGCACATGTATTTCTCCCTTTCTTATTCAATTTGGCACCGATGGCCCTCTCCATTCCGTATGAAATGTCAATCCTGTCTGTTCATAGATTAATTTTTTGGCTTACTTTCTCAAACATTTTGCAGGGATATGACAACTGGATCATCTGGCCTCAAATATACCCCAGGGCTTTTCCCCTCGGGAGTCTACCCACAACAGTAGTGACCTGGGGCACTTGTTCCTTTAGTACAGGAGACAAAGACCCATATGACCCTGCTTTGTCCGTATACACAAGCTTCATTCCCTCCCCGAAGGGGTGTAGCCTATTCGGATATGTACTTCTCTTCCATCCCCCCCCCCCCTCTGTACTTTCTTTGGGAGGGTGGGGACAAACCTTTATGTCCCAGCTCTCGCATGCTCACGGAAGAGATTGGAGGGAGCTGTCTCCAGCCACCTTCTCCATGAAGGGGGGAGGGAATGCCCATGCCCAAATGCCTCTGTGGTGCTCCTTGCAAAAGGGATGCTGGGAAAGTCTCTGAAGACATCCACCAGGAAACTTGGTGTTAGATCCATGCTCCCAAATGAGGAACCTCTTCCCTCTCCCCCGTACCTAATCAAGGACTCACACAGAAGAGGATTATGGCGTTGTGTACCAGACTCATATGTTCGTCCTGTACATACGTCCCTGGCGTGGCCCCTCTTCTCCCCTTCCCAGCGACCAGCACACGCATCCCACAGCCAAGAATGTGTTTGCCATCGGAGGAGGTACGAGGATCCGTTTCTCCATGATAGCCTCCCCGCCCAAAGATTTTGCCTGATTGAGGGTCCTCCAGATCTCCACAGTGAACCAAAGCCAACCCCTCCCTCCTGCAGGATTGAGATCCCGGTTCCCAAGCTTGTGGTTAGACAGTTTGTGGGGATACCACAGAATTACTTTTTTTAGATGTGACCAATCAACAATGGCCTTAAACCACCCCTCAACAGCATGAGGTGTTGAAGGCCTGCCTCATCACTGAGACCCCCAATCAAAGATGGCTGACCCATGTGAGACACACTGCTTCTTCGCAGAGACCCCATCCTTCTCTTTGACATTATGTACTATACTCCCTTCTTCATCCAGATTCCTACAAAATTTGTTGAAGGGAGAAGCCTTCTCTGGGGTGGACATTTTAGTGGAAGCCCGTCTCCTACTGCTACATGGGGAAATCCTTTCATCAGCCTGCGTCAACTTCTTCACTTTGGCAGAATGGGAAACGCTAGCTGGCCAGGCATCCCTCACCTGCACATTAACAAACTGATTAACATTAACGATCCAAGGAAGCCATGGGCCTCAAAACTGTCAGGACAACAGCCCAGATGCATCTTATGGTATGCAAGATAATTGATGCGCTATCCATCGCCAAGAAGCTCACTGCCAGACTTCACTTCAACATCAAGGACCATAAATCTCTCTGGGCCATACCACCACAGCCACACACACCTTTTCGGGCGATACACTCACTGCTTCCTAAATTGGAGGTGCGTTCAGGAAAGACTGCACTGCTGTGGTCTAGTAACAGCTGGAAATGCTCTTTTGGGGGATGCAAGCCAAGCCCGACCCACATCCAATCCTCTTGATCGACATTGCAAGCAGCCCTGGCTGTTGATATGGACTGAAAAATCTGCCGCTACCAGATCCAACCCCCAAAGCCCTCTCTTCAACCCCCCCCTTTGCCGCCACCTTCTCTGCTAACAGTATGATGCAAGAATGGGCCCTAGAGCAAGAAGTGCAACCATTTCTAGAGAAGAAAGTCACTGAACCAAACACCCTTTCGACCAGTACCGAACCCTTCTTCCTTGAACAGGTTCATTACAAAGCCCTATTCAAACAAAATATTAATGGAGATGACCTGTCGAGTACAGGACTCCATCAGACAAGTTGACTGCACAACATCCAAAGACTTCAAATATGCCTATTCTGACATCTTGATACATTCCCACCATAGGTGGTACCTGAGTTTTGTGTGGCACGACTGTGTCTTCCAGTTTTAAACGCTTCCATTCATCATCTTTCCCCCTCATCCTTTTTACGAATGTTGAGCGAGAATTGGCTGTGAGGTTAACGGTGAGCATGGTTTTTAACTGTTGTCTTTTATCTTAACCTGGTTATCGTTTTTGAAGTAGTTTTATCCCTGATATGGCTTTAGTAGTCGGCTGGGCTATAAGCAATATGAACTTGATAGCAAGAGTGGGTTCAACTTAACCTGGTTATCGTTTTTGAAGTAGTTTTATCCCTGATATGGCTTTAGTAGTCGGCTGGGCTATAAGCAATATGAACTTGATAGCAAGAGTGGGTTCAATCCATCTTCACTGCAACCTGGACGATTGGCTTCTCCTTGCCGAGTCAGAAACCTCTGTTAGTTTCACACCCAGTCATGGCCTTTTGTTCCCATCTTGGATTTGTCACGATCCCCCCAAAATGCAAACCTCACCCCCAGCCAATCTTTCGAATTCTTGGGGATGAGATTTGATGGTCTAAGCCGATTTCGCCTACATCTGTCTGAATAGGCCAGGTAACCTTTCTGTCTCGCCTGTAACAGTCGAAGAAAGCACCTGCGAGATCCATTGGCTCCCTTTTAGGCATGATGGAGTCTCTGATTCCCGTCATACCCTTGGAATGTGCCTAAAAATGCACTCTCTAGAGGGCATTCAGGTAACACTTGGTCCAGTCTCATTTACCCTGAGTTACCATACTGATCTAGGGCCAGCGTTTCAGAAGACCACAGCCACGTGAACGAACACTGCTCCACTGACGACTGGAGTCCCAATTTCAGTGCCTGGGCGCGAGGTATTGCTCCAAAAGAACGCCTCATCAAGGGCTGGGGAGCACATAATAGACTGCCTTCACCTCCACATGGCAAGCCAGTGGATTGAGTTGGAGATGGTTCGCAAAACCCTGGTAGTCTTCGAACCAAACTTCCAAGAGAAAGAAGTCCATCTCATCATGGACAACAACACAATCAACAAACAGGAAAGGGGGGGGGGGGGCATACTCGGGGAACCCCTCGAGGAGGAAAGTGGCAGAATGGTTCAGACATCACCTGCCAATTGAAATTCCAGGTTCTTACAATCAAAGTTCCAGGGTTCGTTTCCCGTCGAGGCCTCGACTTTTCTCCTCAGTTCAACTGGGAAATCGAATTTAATGTCTGGTCCCTCAGAAGGGGACGAAAAAATGAGTCGGAACCCGTGTGCCTTCTGGCCTGTGCATGCTTAAAGATCCCGCGGCAGTTGAAAATCTTTCAGAGCAGCACATTCGTCCAGCTGCCCTGGCACAAACAAACAAAACAAAAACAAAAATGTTTGAGAGGTAGGTATATTTCCCAGGTCCCTCCCCTTGAAGCCCAAGTCGCCTTCTTGTCTTTCTGAAACTTGGAAAAAGGTCAGGAAATGTGTGTGTGTGTGTGTACGTGTGTGTGTGTGTGTGTGTACGTGTGTGTGTGACAGAGAATATAACACACACACGCACACACACAACACACAAGAAAGCAAACAGACACACATAAATATACTCACATATACGAGCATACACATACTCACAATCACAGTCATTAGAGCAGGGGGGGGGGGGGGGGGGGGGAGCTGTTACCAGGTAAATTCAGCAACAACTGGTACGACAGGGTATGGAAAAAAATATACAGAATTAAATACAACTTTTTTCATGTATATCAGCGTGGGGGTTACATGAAAACATGCGAACAAGCACGCACAAACACATGGATACACACACGTAAACACACACATACATGTACACAAGCACTGAAGTTTTCACACGCATAAAACACACACACATGTGTACTGTGTATGTCATACACACATGGATACACACACGTAAACACACACATACACAAGCACTGAAGTATACACACGCATAAAACACACACATGTGTACTGTGTATGTCACACACACATGGATACACACACGTAAACACACATACACAAGCACTGAAGTATACACACGCATAAAACACACACACATGTATACTGTGTATGTCACACACACATGGATACACACACGTAAACATATACACAAGTATACACACGCATAAAACACACACATAGTACATGTGTACTGTGTATGTGTGTGTGTACATGACTTTCCCAACCGGACGAAGGTGCTCCAGTGGAGGTCCTATTCACGTTGTTCTCATTTCTTTTGATATGTCTGGCTATTATGTTTTCAGAGAATAGGATGGTTGTTTCCCGTTGCTTTCCGTTGTTTTTTGTTGTTGTTTTTTTTAATGGACTCTCCGCTTATCTCTGTGGTTCTCACGGTGCACAAGACAAGGCAGTGGGGGCCGATTTTTACTGTCAGGGTTTACTCCCTTAGCCTTTGTCTCTCTCGAGACAATCACAAGACAGTATGATTTTTGTCGAGGTCAACTGCGTTAGCCTTGGTTTCTCCCAAGACAACCACAAGGCATTGGTGCTATTTACCCATAGCTAGCGGTCTGGTTCTTGGGCACCAGGACAAGTCCACATGCTGGTGGGCCTGCAAGTTGCATGTCTGGGGGCCAGAATGTCTCTCCCGAGACAATCACAAGACAGTATGATTTCTGTCGAAGTCAACTGCGTTAGCTTTGTTCTCTCCCAAGACAACCACAAGGCATTGGTGCTATTTACCCATAGCTAGCGGTCTGGTTCTTGGGCACCAGGACGAGTCCACATGCTGGTGGGCCTGCGAGTTGCATGTCTGGGGGCCAGACCCCACCTCAGTCCCTCAAGAGTAGAAAGCAATAGTACACTTCTTTTAAGCCTTGCGATTAATATTAATGTTGTGTTTGTTTGGTTTAATTTTTTGTCTTTTGTTTGTTGGTTGGTTTTTGCTTGGTTGGTTGTTTGTTGTTGTTGTTGTTTTAATCAGGCTTTAGTATGGTTCTGACATACATTGAAGACCTTTTTCACGAGGACAGAAGGGAGAAATACGTCATTACAAAAAACGTTGATGGGCCACCAATAATGAAAGATGAAGTTAGAGCAGTGATGAAAAGGATAAAGCAGGGAAAAGCCTCAGAACCAGATAATATTACTACAGAAATTATTGAGGCTCCAGATAAATTTGATATTTCAAAAAGTAACAGTCCTCCTAAATGAAATTTATGCCATCAGGAAAATCCCTGCAGGTGTGTCAATTTTCACTGCACTTCCAAAGAAAGCAGGGGGTTTAGAATGCTAACTCCATTGTACAATCAGCTTGATCAGTCATGTGACAAAAATTCTGTTAAGAATAATCATGATGATGCAAGGGATAAAATCAAAACAGAAATAGCAGAAGAACAATGTCGACTTGTTGACAGGAAAGGAACTAGGAATGCCATATATTAATTTAACTCTCATGAAGAACTCGTAGAAATATCAATTGAGTTTAATGAAGATTTATATTCATGTTTTGTTGATTATACCAAGGCTTTTGACTGGGTAAGACACAAAGAAGTGATCTATCAAATGGAAAAGCTCAATATTTATGGAAAAAGATATTAAGAATAATACGGCATATGTACTGGGAACAAACAGTAGCAACGAGAGTACAAAATGATATACGATCTTTTTATCAAAATATCACAAGAGAGGTTACACAGGGATGTATTCTGTCATCAGATTTCTTTTTACTTTACAGCAAAACCGTCATAAGGAATCTAGAAGAATGCCCTGGGGTAAAGGTTATAGGAAAAATGATAAACAATTTTCGTTGTGCAAATAACACCGTTCTTAATGCAGAAAATAAAAAGACCTACAAAATCTTGTGAATACAATACAAATAGAAAGTAAAAATAAAGGGCTAGACCTAACACTAAGAAGACTAAAGTTATGGTTACCGGTGTTAGTAAAAAACAAAAAACACCACATAACAACAAGAAATCCCTCATGTAAAATAACAGTAAGTGGTATGACATTAACACAAACTGATAAGTTTAAACATCTGGAACAGCAGGTGCACATTAGAAAATTCATCCAGCAGAATTAACCAAGCTAAAACAGCATTCAAGAAAATAAAAAACGTTTTTGCCTTGCCAGCAAATGCCTACCAATTAACATCAGGAAGAGAATTCCTCAGTGTGATATAGAACTAATACTGTTGTGTGGATGTGAAGCCTGGACAATCAACACGCAAAGTCAGAACGAGATTTATGCTGCTGAGATGTAGTTTCTAAGAAGAATATTAAGAGTTCCATGGACTGCAAAGAAAACAAACAAGATAGTATTGAAAGCAGCAAATACAAAAATAACATTTATGAAGATTAGGAAAACAAAGCAACATTTATAGGACATTTTGTGATGCAAGAGAAATTTGAGCAACTAGTCACAACAAGAAAGCTGAAGGGAGAAAGAGCACAAAGTAGACCCAGGGAGAAAATATTAGTTTTTGCAGAGTGGATGGGGACAGAAAGGATAGGAGATTTATTTGCAGTAATAAAAGATGGATTCGTATGGAGGGCGATAATCGCGAATGCCATGTGGCATGGCACATGACGATCATGATGATGATACAGACAAACTATGGTAAGACTGGACCTGGATGAGCTGCAAGCATTAATCTGTGTATTTTGCAGTTATTTCCAAAAGATGTGTTTTGAGGCGATTCTTGAAAATAAGCAGACAACTGCTTTGTCTTTGAAGACATCAGGAGAGAGTTCCATGTTGTCTGGGGAAGAAAAAAATAAATAAAAAAGATATTTCTTTCCATAAGTAGGCCTACTGCGAACTAAGGTATAGGCCACAATTAAGAGGCCTTGAGAAGCTCCCTATGATCTGAAAGGTATGGAGAGTATGTGGGGCAGGAGGAGTTCTGACATACATGTCGTCATGATATTCATATTTAGACAAGATGATGACGTTGACCGTGACTGAATGGTCAAGCTGAAACTGGTGACTTAAACCAGCCGTGTTATTCTGGATCTAATCACCAACAGCCCGAGGTTTTGGCAGTGTTGTTCGATGACTGCTACTGCACCTGGACTCTAAACAATGTCCTGGAACGAAAATCACAATTTGTGAAATGAAATGTCTCTGAGAAGCAGTTGGCAAAACCAGAAGACACCAGGTCAGAAACGATGACATCAGACATAGACGGTTGGTGCTATGTTTTATCAACCAGAGTAGGCTAACCCAAAGCATAAGCGTGTTGGACACTTATGTCAGGAACGCCATTCAACCAGCCAACGCTGCAAACCTACAACGCCAGGTACTGAGGCTTCAGAGCCAGAAGACCACGCCGGTGGTGGACTGACGAATATCGGATAGATGACACTCTGCACCCACAGCATGGCGCTCCTCAATCGACGCCTCCCGTCTTGATGTGGATCGACGGTTTCATCTCCCCGGCCGCGACACCCAGTTCCGAAGGATCTAGATTCTAGGCTTAGAAGCGACTGGACGAAAAAAAAACACACACAAAAAAACAACAACTAGTAGTTCCATGATGACCAGGGACTGGGGCAATATTTTGTTTAAACCAATTTAATTAAGAAAACAAAAGAAAAATGATCAACATAGCTCTACTAAATGTGATCGTTTTCAGTTTTTTTCCGGTATAAAATTTACCGAAACCTATAATAATGGACGACGAGTTCATGGGCTAGAGATCTAGTCATTCGTTGTGATTCCAATGGATAAGAAACTACCGACTTACGAGGATTATTTCCGAGTAGCCCCGAATTTAGCATCTGATCAAACTCAGAGTACTTTGGCTTTGGAAACTGGACCAGAATTACATCAAGCAGCCAGCCTGCTCATTGAGAAGGTAGTATCGGTCGTGGGTGCTGCTCAGAATTTTCATCCAGAAGGCAACTCGATGTCGAATTGGCCGAATGAGCAGCGTGGGATGATGAATCCGCGGACGGCGCCGAATTGGTCGAATGAGCAGCGTGAAATGATGTATCCACAGACAGTTTCGAATTGGCCGAATGAGCAACGTGAAACGATGTATCCACAGACTGTGTCGGATTGGCCGAATGAGCGGCGTAGGATGATGAATCCACACGTGCCGAATTGGTCAAATGAGCAGTATGACTATGAGTATCAGTATGGGATGATGAATCCACGGACAGATGAAGGAAGGTACATAGAGAATCAGTATCATGAGTATGATCATTATCGACGAAGGGCATACAACGAAGGTCCAGAGAGGTATGAAAGTTACAGGGAATTCAACATGGGATACTGGGAATCCTCAGAAGGTGGAATGCGAGCTGAAGCAAGGATGCAACGAAATCGGTACAATCGAGAAGGTAAAAGAGCCAAAAGTGAAGTGAAACATCAGAAATGAAATGTCTCTCACTCTCAGACAGTGTTTAACATTTTGGGGATTAAGTAAGGCCTAAAGCCTAGGTCTACATTTCATCATTTGTAACAGAAACCAGCAGTATCCATGTATTACCCATTCAATGCTCAATAAATGGTGAAGACAGGGAAATGTACAAGTTGTAAAGATTAAATTGGTAACCCACTACTGTGTTTTAGAATTCAAGAAATCCTGTTCTAGATTAGCAAACTACAATATGTATTTTATTATGTATATCTTATGTTATATAATCCAGTAGGCCTATATAGACCCCTTGACCAGTGGATGATATGACTAACTTGTGAGTCATATAATCCTCAAAGAAAAAATATAACTAAAATAAGGATAGAAATATACTTAAGTACAAGTATGTCAGGGTGCAGTGTAATTTTTTGACTGTTTGATTCTAGTTAATTTTAATAACATGATATTGATATGGGTCATTCTCCAAAACTGGGATCAGTTATGACATTGGCATGAAAAAATTGAAAATTTCTTCATGATCTCTTGAGGCTGCACATATGCTGTATTATTCTAGATAAAAACTGTTTTGAAATTCAAGGTGGTTTGTGTTGTGCATAGTCTTAGATTTGTGCAAGTCTGTAGATGTCACATGTAATATGGACACCGAAAAAGAACAAAGGACTTCAGAATGCAAACATGTAATTTGAACAAAACTGTTTTTCATTATTTAGAATGCTAAGTACAAAACAACTATTAAGAACAGCAAATTCATTATTAGCTAACCAAAAGAATAGTTTTGGAATGTCGAAGGTTGTACTGTTAGAATTGTTACCACAAAACTTGTATGGGAAGCATCATGCAACCATAAAATTCATTAATTTGCAAGGAATTGTGTACTAACTATTCGAAAAACCATGCTACCTGACATAGCTAAGAGTGCCTTTTTGATAAATTCATGGAAATCTAAATAAAGAAAAAAATCTTGAAATTATGATGTCACATGTAACATGCCCTGAGTAACAGACTCAGACTGACATCTTGACTGCATTGTCAAACTGACCAGTGGAACTTGACATGAACAAATGCCATCAAAACAAGTCTGTCAGTGTTAGTACTACTACTTCAAATGCCTATGTATCAATTAACATCAGGAAGAGAGTTCTTGAAAAAAATTGAATGTTGTAAAGAACTGATACTGAACATTGTATGGTGGTTGTGAGACGTGGACAGTCAACACTCAAAGTCAGAACAAAATTGAGGCAGCTGAAATATGGTTTCTAGAAGAATGTTGAGAGTTCCATGGATAGCAAAGAAATCAAAGGAGACATGTCTTAAAGGAGGCAGACACAAGAAGATCAGGAAAACAAGATTAGGAAAAGATAAGCAACATTTATTGGACGTTTTATGAGGAAAGAGGTATTAGAACACCTGGTCACAACGGGAAAGCTAGAGGGAAAGAGAACACCAGGTAGACCCAGGGAGAAAATATTGGATAGACTTTCAGGGTGTCTGAAGACAGAGTGGGTGGGAGATGTACTTGCAGCGACAGGGGATAGATTTGTGTGGAGGGCCATGATTGCAACGCCTTATGGCAGGGCACATGATTATAATGATGAGAACTACTACTTGTGTATGTCAGTTATGGTTAAAATTGACTTTTGAATTCAAGGATGTGAAAAATATCTCATGCAGTTTTTGAATGAAATGCAGACACGAACTTTCAATTGTGATCCGCATATAATCAAACATGGCAGATCACAACATGGAAGTTACGATTGCAGCCAAACCCAGCCAGAAGACACAGAGTAGTTCCATACATTTTAAAGTTTTAAACGTTAAACCAGATGAGTTTAATATCTTGCGTAACACTAACAAGTCTTCACAAAACATGGGGCATTGTTTGATCATGAAACAGCACTATTTTGCCATAGAATTTGATATTTCCATTGTAAACAAAAATCCACCATCTTGACTGAAAGCATACATCATGATCATGTATAAATAAAATAAAAACAAATTTATTTGTGAAATTTGGAGTGAATAGCAGTGGTAGGTCCATAGACACAAAATGTTAGGAAGGACACCAAGAAAAAACAATGGTTTAAAATAAAGAAATATTGATTTATGAGCATGAATAATTAAACAACTGACACACACAGTTAAAGTATTTTCTACACAATGATACAAATTTTTCATGTTTTCTGTGTTTATTTTTAAAATGAGCATACGCATAGTGCAGAAAATGGCAGATTGTCACATTTTTGGCCGCCATTTTCTCTCAAAATTTGAAAACTTTTGAAGAAAAAAACACACCTAAAAAAGTGATCTTCTCATGCCAAGATGTAATATTTCTAGTTGTATTTCAGTGTTGCTTATGTTCATGCACTGGCAAAATTGAGATAATTTCAAATTTGTTTGAACTGAAACTACAGTGAAAGTGACTCCCAGTTTTGGAGAATGACCCATATATATATATATAACAAGACAAGACAGGCACAGATTTTCAGCTAATTGACCATTGTCAATCATATACAAAAGAAAATTTTCCAATTTTTTTGCATAAATTTATTCTTTGTCTTTTGTTTACGCTTGACAAAGACCAGTTAACTAAAAATGTGCGCCATCTTGTCTTGTTTTGTTTTGTCATGTGAAATACATGTTCTTATTTTGTTTTGTGTATTTCTGGTTCCTATATGCTTAAATGCTGGCAGTCACTTATTACTAATAAATTGATTTTCAACAGTACTATAATGTGACTATTCCCCAAACTTGGTCAACTCGGTACACATTACATATATATGATATATGTAATGACTCTTTTAATGGAGCATAAAAAGAAGTAAGTTCTACGATGAGCTGGCAACATTCCAGTGGAATGTTGCACAGTATGGATCTTTGGTGAACGTGCATGTTGGGTCAGGTTTTTTCTCTCATGTTTCCATAAGTCAGCCACTAACATGACTTTAACAATCTTTGGCAGGCATATTTTATGTTCTGCATGTTTTTTTTATATATATATATATATATATTTGCATATTGTGTGTGTGTGTTTCAAAGGTTTGCTTCGAATATGAATATTAATATTGGAACCAGCATAAACAAACAAAAAGAAAAATCGGTGGAAATCCCAGGAAATTGTTATTGAAGATTGCCAAAACTAAGCAGATTTCCTTCCACATCTGTCAAATTAACTATTACAATTATAGCAACACAACAGTTTTGGCTGTTTGTGAACATAAGATATGTTACTATGTAAACATTTTGTATGCTTGATACTACTGCAAAATATGTAGTACATATTAATTTGCATGATATGTAAAGAGACTCAACCATTGTGCCAGTACCCACTGAAACAATTTTTTTTCCTTTCCCAGTAGCTGCTTAATTAAGACTATAGCCTATAGGAGAACTTTATATGTATACTTTATAGTTAGTTATATTATGTTGAGTGAGTGCTATATAAGCTGCTTAGACTAAAGTATTATTACACACTTGAATTCAAAAGCATAAGAAGTTGACATTTGATTTTTTTCTGTTCTACAGCTGCAAGGATGGATCAAGGTGGAAAAAACAGCAAGAAAGAAGATTCTGAAGAAAATACAACATTCTGCAAATTGTGCAATATGACATTTGATAATCCACAGGTTACGTTTCTCTTTGTTTCCTTGAGTTTGAAATTATATGTTAATTTTTCTGAAATGGTATGTTAATTTTTCTATTTGATAGTTGCTGATAGTACTTTTTAACTTTACAATGGAAAATAGTTTACTAACTTAGTGATAGGTATAGTGTACATATATATATGCATACTCTGTGGTCTCTCAGGCACATATGCATACGCATGATGCATGCAGGCGCGCGTGCACACACAGACACAGACACAGACACAGTCACAGACACAGACACACAGACACACAGACACAGACACACAGACAGACACACAGACAGACAGACAGACAGACACACACACACACACACACACAACACACACACACACACACACACACACACACACACACACAGACAGCAGACAGACAGACAGACAGACAGACAGACAGACAGACAGACAGACAGACAGACAGACAGAGAGAGAGAGAGAGAGAGAGAGAGAGAGAGAGAGAGAGAGAGAGAGTTGGTGTAAACAATACACAAGATACAGACAGGCAAAAAGCCACTGATATGTCATAACAAATTTGAATTTTATTTGCCACCTCAACTATATATGCTATTTCAGCATCCGTAATTTGTAAATTGATTCACATACAGTACTTAGAATTGTTAACATAAATTTGAATTGCATAGGGGACTTATAAACACAGCTTACTTTTAACAGAGAAAATAGTGATGTGTGATTATTTTTTTTAATTCATAATTTCATTGATGTAATTTTCTTTGAGTGCTTTTCCCATTTCTTTATATCCTCTGGTCAAAAAATAAATAGCAGGGTTACTTCTTCCACCACATTGATGTTATTTTTCCCGAGTGCTTTTCCTATTTCTTTGTATCCTCTGGTCAAAAAATAAATAGGAGGGTTACTTCTTCCACCATATTAATGCAATTTTCTTCAAGTGCTTTTTCCATTTCTTTAGATCCTCTGGTCAAAAAAATAAATAGGAGGGTTACTTCTTCCACCACGTTAATATCTTTTTAATTTTCTTTGAGTGCTTTTCCCATTTCTTTAGGTCCTCTGGTCAAAAGAATAAATAGGAGGGTTATTTCAAGAAATGGGACTGAGAATGGAGTGGATAAGATGTTGTTTTTTTATTAGGACTGGAAATGAGAATGGAGTGGATTAGATATGTGTGTGTGTGTGTGTGTGTGTGGTCATATTCAAAATTTTCAACATGAAACGTGAGTTGATTTCACAGGGAAACTACAGTGCCATAGTACATCCTATCCCCAGTGACCTCAAGTTTTCCTGCATCTTTTTTTTTTAACTCAATCACTTCGTGCCGGAAAAAAATCTCTGTCACTTCCGTTTACTGCTTGGAGATGTGACGTTGATTTATCGACGGCGGACATTCGTTGTTGTTTTTTTTTTTTTTTACATAAGAAGCATCAGTTATAGGGAAAACTCACTAGGAACCAAAACTAGGGTATGTTTACAGTAGTTATTTACCTTAGACCGTTTGTGGCAATGTGAAACAAAAACAACAGTAGCCTTTTTTTAGCGCTACCCGCGACATGCGAATTTTGCAGGTGGTGTCAAGGAAAGCAAGTCGAATCTCACAATTGTGTAAATATTTTGTGCTCTGGAGCAACTGTATGCAAAAAGTGACAACTACCAGTAATCTTGTGATTTTAAACATCCATGGCATGGCATGGCAATTATGTTCTGGACTTCATCTAAAACTGTTTCACAGTGTGTGTTCATGTCCATCAAAAAAAAAAAAAAATTTCCCCCCTTTGGATACCTATTTGGATACCTCATCATTTACAAAAACATAGAATACCATAAATAAAGTAAGATTATTTGTAAAGATCTAATCCTGGTCTTTCTGTATCACTTTACTTTGTTGTCTACTTTATTTGGTTGGTTTTTCTATATTTTTTTAAAATGTGCTAAAAATCTTCCGAATTGAGGGGGCAGAATGACCCTGAAGACTGCGACTCGATTGAGTTAAAGTGTGTATATATACACATGTATATATATATACGTGTGTGTGTGTGTGTGTGTGTGTGTGTGTGTGCGCGCGTGTGTGTGTGACGTGCGTGCGCGCGTGCTTTTCAGAGTAGATTTTCTGCAGAATTTTGCTAGAGACAACATGTCTTATTTCCCTTGTCTAATCTAAGCAACTATCACCCAAACCATTCTCAAAGGCTAGTTTAGAGGAGAGAAAAATCTTGTCTGTCTGGGACTTGATTCCCTTCTCGGGCATCTCTTGCTTTCCATGTGGAATTTCTCAGTTTTCAAACTACAGTTACAGAAAGCAGCAGATTATGTTGGCCAAAAAAAAAGTGTTTAGGAAGGTTTGACAGTCCTAAGTTTTTGATGTCTTTCAACGTGAATAAAATATGCATTAAATATACACTCTCATTCTGTTTTTGTATGTCTCTAGATTTTAATGTTTGTTGAAGAAGACTGAGTGATAATACTAAAAATGCAAATGATACTAATAATTTATCTCATCACTATCAATACATCTTACTCAAAGTTGATACTTCATTCCCCCATAATTATCAATTCCCCTGTGCACAAGTTGATAATGTGCAGTCATGGTGAGACACTTAATAGTGTGATTTGCAACAATGTGCTTTGTGAAAGTGGTGCAGGTTTCGTAGAGAAATCTACCAGCATTGTTCTTGTAATTAGAAGTCACAGATCTCAATTAGTTGATGACAACTAATACTTGTAACTGTAGTGCACAACAATAAGATCCACTGGCAGAGCTGTCAAACAAAGGCATTGTGGATAATCAATATAGTGTTTTCGTTTATCAGAAATATTTCTCGCACACTCGTGGAATGCTTCACAAAAACCGGCAGAAGGCAGCTAATGTTGAACAACAGACAGGAAATCGACAGAAACCAGAATATTTGCCGCCTTTTGACAAGGGTGGACCACAACAAGAAAAACAACTTGAACAAGAGAGTCAGCAGCGGTGCTCACAGAATGTTAACCCAGAAACTGGTAAGTGTGAATTTAACAGTGAGTTTTAAAATACATATGCTTTTATTATTTGCTTTACTTTACTTAGTTACTTATTTTACTTATTTGCTTTACTTTTCTGTCACTCTCTTTGTTTCTGCATTGTTCCTTTGCTTTCTTTCATTTCTTCCTATCAATTTCTGCTTTGCTGGTCCATTCACCTGTATGTTTTTTGATAAAGTATTGCATACTTTCTCTTAGGAATGATAATTGGGTACATGTATTTAATTAAGTGCACTTTTGGGTCTTTGGGAAAAGAGATATGCAGAAGCAATTTCAGGTAATTTGGACCTATTTTTGTATGTTCGAGTGTCCTTAGTTATGTTTAAATTTTTTTTAGGTATGTGTTTTAAATCCAGTGCACGATAAATTGGATGGAGTGGACAGTGCCAGGGGCATCTCCTTAGATTGTGTGTGCAAATGCATTGATATATGTACTGAAGTTTGACTGGCTTGCTCTTGATGGGTCATGGTGATCTTGACTTTGTGGACACTTAAGTTGTCATGTTACTGATAGACATTCAGACACGTCTCAAATATGACTGCACAGCTTTGGGCGGAACACATTCTACCTAATGATAATATCTAGCAGTAAGAGTAGACTTTTCAGGCAGTGTGTCAATACCTACAGAACCTTGGGAGATGAAGAAAACGGAGAATTATCTGTTCTGGTTTTGAAAACCAGGTCTGAGTACAACTGGTCTTTTGTCATTGTACTCGCTCACATTTGATAAGACTGTTTGGTTAGGATGCCACAGAAGGTTAGCCATATTTCGTCACCTGTAATCATGTTGCATAGTCGTTTGGGGCCCTCTAGCTCAAACGTTTTGAGCAGTTGCATGGAACTCTGAATCTTGCTCCACTGTTAGAAGATGATACACCCACCTGGCAGCCATTTTTCTCAGCTCAGAATTGTACCACAGATCCGTTCATTGGTGCAATATGAAACAAGTGTCACTCATTTCACAAGCTGAAATAAGATCATCTTCAGCTACTCTCTGAACAAGCTGAACAGTTTGCTTATTCCGTGATGTCCACAGTGATACAAGTCAGTTTTTTTGCTTGCTTGAAATTATCAGTCCAGCAGCAAACTGTCTTTTCAAATTGGCGTACATTTTGATATGACTGTCTCCAAATTTGAACTTTTGAAAAGACTTCGCATCTGATATACTGTGTGCTAGGATTCAGTTTTCAAAAACGTAATCAGTTACATTTTCAGTGATGTCACACACTAAAACAGAATTGGTGTCATTATAATTTTGTACATATTAGTACTAATAGCACGAAGGTGGTATTTCATCTTGATACAAGTGAAGAATATATACTATACACAGTTCAGAAATGGCCTAATCTCATAAATGGAAGCTTAACTGACAAAGACTTGTAAAAATGAAAAACAAATGTCACACAATTGCCAGTCTCTAAACAGTTTCCAGTAATTTGCAAATCTCCTGTGAAAGTCAGAGGAGGAAACATCCGACCAGCAAAAAAATTCAGCACAAGAACGCATGAGCTAATCCAGAGGTAAAGCATCAAAAGGCATATCGTTAAAGTCCTCACCATCAGTATTTAGTACGTATAATGCCCCCCACAACAAAACACCAGCATCTTTGACAACCACATTCAAAGTTGGTACTCACCTTTGCAAACTTTATCCCAGAGGCAAAACATGAATTGACAGAAAAGCGCTCTTGTTTATCACATAACCTGTGATGTTATTTTTGTTTTCATTAGAACAGATTCATGTACTTGTTTATGTTTATAATGATTTGCATATTTAAACTGTAAACAAAAGTTAAAGGCTGATTTTTTTTTGAGTGTGTGTTTCTTATTCAGCATGTTTTGTTTGTAGTGTCTGCGATGGACCAAGATGTAGATAAGAAAGAAGAGGAAGAAGAAGAGATGATGAGGAAGAAGATACATCATATTGTAAACTCTGTGATGTCCGCTTCGACGATGATCAGGTATTGTTTCTGTTCAAATAGCATAGTTAATATTACTTTGCGTATATTGGTAGTTTACTGATGTTCTTGCTCATGCTATATTTTTCATATAGTATCTTATATGTTGTTACAGTATATGTTGCTATGTATCCAAACTATGTTGTGAAACAAAGAGTTAAACTAATTGAATCATATTTTATTGAAAAAAAAAATGAATAGTGACTTTGTGCTTGCATTAAAACAGTTGTACTGGTTTGGTAACTTATTTCTACATAGTTTTTATCTTTGTTTATGGATGGAATGGGTAGAGAATTATGCCTTGTGGTGAGGGGTGGAGGATTGGACCCTGCATATTGCATGGGATTAGGGCCTTCACTGGTGTGCAGGTAATACATAAAAGACCTTGTTTGGAGCAGATAGACCTTGTTGAGCTAGAATGGAAATTCTCATTTTGGTTTCTGGGGGCCTTAGTTTGCTTCAATATTAGATTTGTATTGGCATAGACAATAGTAAATTAGACCCATAGGTTGTGTGGAAACTCAAGACTGCTAGAATGTAGGGTTTATGTGCAGTTATGGCTGTGGCATGTCACAGTGGATCATTTTCATGACATGGCATATGCAACACTGGTGTACAAGAAATTAATCTGAAAATGAAACCACTATCTTGAGAAAACTGAAACCGGAATTGAAACTGTGAAACTGCTGAAACTTAGTTTACTTCTGGAGGTTAATTTGTAATCATTGTTTGCTTTCTTTGCTTTTTTCCCCCTCCCTTAACAGAAGTACTTCCGCCATACTCGTGGGTTGATGCACACTCAGCGACAAATGGAAGCAGATAAGGCAAAGCAAGGTACAACACAGGAGGATAAAAAGCATGACCAAGGACCTGAAAATCAGCCACAGGAGAAAGACAGTTTACCCACCCCTCCACAGACAAAGGACCCAGAAACAGGTGAAATTCAGACCGTTTCAAGAGCTCTTTAACTTAGGATGTTTTTGTTGCCTGTTTTCCCATAATAGTATTTTACTGTTTTTGCCTTTTGCATGTTTTCTTTTTATATATTATCTGCATGTATTATTGCTATTCCTAAAAGAAAGATCAGTTTTCATTTGCTGCTTTTTTTATAAACATCACTGGTATCATGAAAATATCATGGTTGTTGATCAACAGATTTGGCTTTGACCTTAAACAGCCTAAATTTTTTGACTTTCAGTCTGCAGCAGCAATAATTGTACCAGCATCACTAATAGAAGTTCAGGTACATCTTTAAGTGAATTTGACTTTGGTTTAATTTCAACCTTATTTATTCTTCTCCCAGATGTACCAGCCTTTATAGTTGTATTGTTTTCTGCTGTGACTTGAGTTGTATTGAGTTATGCTTCCACGATTGATTTTACGGAGAAAATACTTTGAACCTGTGGAGTAAGTCTTTGGTGAATGATATAGACCTTGTTCACAATTGCATGTGTAAATTTTATGCATGAATGTGACTGTTTCAAACTTTATAGAAATCAGGACAAAAGCCCATTTGATTCCTAACATTCAGTCTGAAGAAATCAAAATGGCACTAGTAGCAGATGTACAATGTATGACTTGCAATTGGATTTCATTTCATATCTTCTTTTATTGAAATTTGGAGTTTTTTTTTCCATTTGGTGACCAATATCGTAAAATGAAGGTGATTGATATGATTGTTGTTTACCGCAGTTGATGGGCAGGGAAAATGATTGTTTGCCAGTTGGGTGACTGATGTCATAAAATGAAGATGCTTGATGTGATATAAAATGAAGGTGTTTGATGTGATGTAAAGTGAAGGTGTTTATGTGATTTTTGTTCACCACTGATGATGGATGATCACTAGTACATTCTATATCTTTGTCTAGGCAGTACTTACCATCGCTCCATTGGAAACTAAGTCCTTGTTGCAATTGATGTTGTAAACACAGATTGGTGCATTATCCAAGGGCTGAATGTGAGCTTGATTCTTACTGTAACAACTGAGACATTATGTTTGAGTTTCTTTTATTTCTGGGAGCTGAAACTCTCTCTCCACTTTGTTTTCTTGGTTGTCCTGCCTTCATTTGAAATTGTTCTCCCATGGGGATGTGGGGGGGGGGGGGGGGCTCTTTCAGTGTAAATAGTATCCCCACCTTCCGAAAATTCTGTGCCAGAAATTTCCTCTTTTCTGTCACTCCTTTGTTTCTGCCTTGCTCCTTTGCTTTCTGTCATCTCTTTCTGTCATTTTCTGCCTTGCTCATCCATTCATGCCATACTTGCATGGTTGACAATGCGGGATGCTGGTGGACAAGGTGTGGGAGTCAGAGGGTTAACTCGCTCACTATGTACAATTATTCCCCTTGCTGTTCCCCTGATATGCACCATTTATATAGGTCATGAGAAAAGTTATCAAACAAACAAATGAAATTAGAGAGCTTTGAAAGCTGGCAGGTTATATATTGAAAGTTTGGTGTACAACATGCTGAAATTTCAACTACCTAACCCTCATGGTTGCTGAGTGATGGTATAAGTAAAATTAGAGAAATTTTCAGGTGAAAATGTCTTAAAAATACACAATCAGGTCAATATATCAGTTCCTACAATCACATTTTGAATGAAATTTATGAAATGCTACTTGCACACACTCCAAGTGCACTGAAGAAAGACATCGTCTTGAAGAGTGCTGAGATGTCGAGTGTTGTTCGGCCATTTGCTTTTCCATCGTCTGCTTTGCTGCAGAGCTAGTGGGTCATGAACTTTGCACTGTCTACTCACCAACTGCAGAGTATAGTGACCTAATGGCCTGAAACAAGACTAAGAATGACCAAAGAATCTATTTCTGGCCATTAGTTTCAGATAATGGAAATATTGAAAGCCCCGCGAATTTTCGAAACCTCAAGTCGGATTTCTCCGATGCTCGTACACAGGCTTTGTTGAGACATGATTGGGAAATCCCAACGATTGTAGCGAGAGAATTAAGAGCAGCGAGAAGCAAAATGAGAACAGAAAGAAAGGACTGCCAGCAGAACCACACTGGAACCCAGAGTACTACCCCATGCTCTCCATGAACTCAGTTGATGAGAACAGAGAGAAAGCCCCACCAACAGATAGAGTGAAGCCCATGAAACTAACGCATACTCCCTTCGAAATCAGTTTATCTCTTAAAAGCTAAAGCTAAAGAAGTTCCCTGATCCAGATGACATGAGCAATGAGATGCTTACCCGGCTTGGATGTACAGAGTATACAAGCTTCTATAAATCTTCAGCAGTAGCTGGGAAGAAAGGTTACAGTGCTGAAGTGAGGCAATCATGCGACCTATCTTCAAGACCATTCCAAAGAAAACCTCCAGTCAGGCTGATAGGTGTGTGGTTAAAGACGTGGAAAGGATTGTAAGTGAGCATCTCTATAGTATCTGAAACTAACAATGGAAAGAATTATGAATAGGCATCTCTGGTGGCACCTGAAATCAACTCCTTACAATCAAACAAGCAGGATTCAGACAATTCCATATCACAGATCTGATTACATATCTTGTCACGTGAGAGTGATGATGATTTCCAAAAAGCAGAAGCTGTTCTTTGTTGTCTGCAGAAAATGTACTTGCAGAGAGAACTTTAGAAAACATAGAACATGGTCTGAACTGATAGACTTCTTGTCAAACTGCTGAGGGCAGGCGTTTCCTGCAACATATGATGATGGACCCTCCTGTTGAGCCAACGAATGAGCAGGCATCCAGTATCCTGGTCATGTATTGCCTGGTATGGGTTTTCGTATAATGATTAAATGCCTTTTGTTCTGGCTTGTGTGTATGCCTGACTTAGAGAATTATTAAAAGTGTGAAGAGGGCATGCAGTCTTCACTCCTCTATCACCTGCTAACACTCATAGTTCTGTAGATGCAGTGATCATCACCTGTAAAATGGCCTCAGCTGGTGCAGCTGCACAGTCTGCATATCTTCTGTGCTCTTTGGTGGGATTGTATGTTGGGTGTTATCTTGTTTCTACAAGCCACCAGACATTGATATGACTTGCAGGATCTTTTAATATGTGCATAACTGCTGTTTTGCACATATGTCTAGATACAAAAGAAGGGTGTTTAGGCACTAATAGGTCTGCATGCATGTTGACCTGGGAGATCGGAAAAAATCACCTTACACAGATGGGAGATACTTAGGCAGGATTGAACCGTAGACTTTCTGATTGGAAAGTTCTCTTACTCATTTGATTGTTGCACCGTCGATTGATACTGTTAAAGACTGATTTACTAGTTCTTTTCAGTTAGAAAGAGTCATCTGATTTTTTGTATTTGATCAAGGGACAGTTGTTTGATTGCTCTGTGTGATCTTGAGGCCCTAGATTGTTACATAAACAGTATTGTATGACAAGAGTGATGATAACAGGTGAGGCTTCAACACCTGCTTCAACAGCAACTGTAATGCTGATAACTGACGCATTTGTCAGTTAACTGAAAGGTTTCTTAATTTGCTTGTAAATGTTCAATGTTTCAGTTTCATAGTTGAAAATAATGATGCATCTATTCTAAGGGATGTAGAGATCCATACATACCAGAAACTGGCCTTCCTGATATGCTTGTTTTCCTTGAACATAATAATCACATTGAAATCCATATAAACAGCTTGCTTTAATACTTTTATTCCAGGAATTACTTAGTATTTGCAAAAGAGTTACCAGCCTCACCAAAAAAAATCAACAATTCAAGTGATGCTCAAAAGTATATAAAATCATGTTTTATTGAAGGAAAAAGAAAGGATAATACAGTTATCATATTTTCAGTGTTGACAGGATGAAATAACTGGAAAGATTACCAAGATTTTAAGAAACAACCATACTATTTAATGTATTTGCTAGAGTGTAATTCTTATCAGCAACCATACTATTTAATGTATTTGCTAGAGTGTAATTCTTATCAGGTTAATCAGTCTCTGGCTAGAGATGTTAATTCTTAGAGACTGAGTGTAATTCTTATCAGGATAATCAGGGTCCCTTTAACTCACTCCATGCCATGAGTTTTTCCCCTTGCTTATCCCTGAATACCCAGGGTTTGTATAGGTTAGGAAAAAAATTATAACAATTATATATGAGCAGATAACAATTGAAATTTAGTGAGTGCATGCAAAGCATATTAGTGTATGCTTGAACAAAAATATAGTAATTTACTCATCATGTTGGTGGTAAAAGGGGTATCCAAGTTTTGTCTTTTTTTAGCACTATCGCAGCTATCAGAAATATATATTCCAAATGTTCCTTTTCAGCTAAGAAATGTTCTACATCACATTCTAGCACAACTGGAGTCACTGAAGACACAGGAGATGTACTATTGAATCACAAGCAGGTGATAGAGAACATGAAATACAGAAAAAAAAAGTGAAAATACAGAAAAAAAAGAGTTCACTGTGTGAGTGATTGTAGTCTTTCCTGGAGTGAAAAAGCTCATGGCAAGTGACACTGTGAAAGGATGATCGAGAAGAAAGAAATCTAAATTGTCAGTCCAATCATCAATAAACACATCCCTAAAATCGTCAACTTCTTCGCCGATTTCAGTGTCAGTGTCCGAATCAGACGCTTGTTGCTGAGGCCCATGTGCTGGCACAGTTTCGTCTGCTTCCTCGCCACTATCAGCGCCCACTTCACTGTCGGAATCTACGTCTGTCTCCACACTGTAGGAGTCGAAATCCTCATCAGAAGAATCGCTGATGTCTTCTTCGACGTCTGACCCTTCAGTCTGGATCAATTCCAGTGCGTCTTCAACGCTAACTAATAAATCACCAGCCCTACTGTGTCGAACACTTCGTCGCGACACCATCTTGCCGATCATGGAGTAAAGCTTACTGACAATGCTCTTTGTTATCATTGGCTAGCGAGTGACCCGCGCATCGCACGCGGTGCAAGTGAATAAAAAGTTGTTAGGGGATAACTAAGGAATCATCTCAGTTCTTGAGTTTCGTATCCGATACGTCACTCGGACAGCGCAATTTTCAAAATCCGAATCCGCATATACGGACCGTGGTCGCTAACGCTTCGTCGTACAATGTCCGCATATCAGGCCAGTGGCAGCGAGTGAGTTAATCATTGTTGAGTTGATTAATATAAACATAGTCTGCCACATTGTTGTCGCTATTGTTGCCTTGTGCAGCAGTTCAGTCAAAATTCTAGCCATCTCTTCTGTAGTATCTCCCTGGCAGCCATGTTGACACACTTAACTTGCTTAAAAAAGAAAAAGAAAAAAAAAAAGCCACATCAGAATCAAGCCAAAACTTGTTGGGAAATCACTTCAAATGTTCTGCAAAGTGGTGGCCATTTGCAAAAAGTGAAAGTAAGCATGTGCCAGCGAGACTATTGATTCTGAATGACCCTGTGAACCACAAAAGCTAATTCAATGGTCAGGAGTGATATGCACTTCCTTTTGGGGTATTATAAAGATTTGCACATAATGCAAAATGTACGTAATTAAAGTCACGAAGCGTAAATGGTTTCAAATTCAAATTGTACACAGAATCCTTGAAGCAAAATTGGTTTTGAAAGAAATGAAAATTGTCAACGATAATGTGTGTAGTTTCTGTAGAAAACACTAAGATATCATTGAACGTCTTTTGTGGAGGTGTCACCATATAATGCAGTTTTGGCGCAAGTTTGAAAAATTGTTGAATGAAAGATGTCTTCTGTTATTTAACATAAAACTTGGTGAAGATATGGTTTCATTTGGAGGAGACACTGGAATCAGGACAGACACTGTTCTTGATTTCGTAATATTGTTTGCTAAAATGTATGTTCGTAAATCTAGGTTAGAAGATAATATTTTGCTGAACATTTCTGTTTTCAAAAAAGAGCTGAAGTGTAGATACAAAATTAAAGAATATAATACCATAAAGAATATAATACCATAATCAAGGATAACTATACCCAGTTTCAGGCAGATTGGTTATTGTATTCTACAGTTATTGATTCATCCTTTGCAAATTAATCAGTTATAACTTTTTACAGCATGTTATTTTAGATTTGTTGGTGACAATGATAATGTAATGTTTCTGTTAGTGTTGTATGCCTAAATCTGACAGCTTGGGCCTATTGTTTGTTGACTTTGGAAGTGTTGCAGCTGACTGGCTGTTTTGCTGCTCTGTGTTATATTTCGTATTTATTTGTTCCTTGTTTTGCAGATTTTGATTCTTTCCTTAGATTGAAATGTGTTCTATGTTATATTGTAAATGACATTGTGCATTGTAAAAAAAATGTTAAAAAGAAGTTCGAGAAAAGAAGGGCTTACCCATAAAGAATTAGAACTTCTTATACAGTGACACATCCTGTTTGTAGAAATCAGTCCTCTCTCTGTTGAGGTCAATCTGAAAAATGAGATAAAGGGTGAAAAAACCCCACCTTTATTGTTGTATTCATTTACAATTAATTATTTGGTTTGCTTTTCAAAGATGTGGCAATGGCTGATGATGAAGACGATTACATGGAAGAAGATTGGGAAGATAATAATGATGAGGATCCAAACGTGTCAAAGAATGATGAGGATCCAAAGGTGTTAATCTGTGAGGTATGTCCATAAGATTTATTCAGTTTATCCCAGACCTATGTCTAAGTGACTTTGTTTACTTTTGATTGCATAGTGTTAAAATTGTGTTTGTCTTATTTGTTTTGTTTCTGTGCATTTTTTTTTTCATGCAAAGAACAATTTATTCAGCATAATCTCAGAGTAGAAAAAGAGGAACAAATATCTGCTGACAAAATGCAAACAAGATAAGGTGTGTGAAAGCTTGGAAATGGCAAAATTAAACGAAAATGATAAATGGATGCGCGCGCACACACACACATGTACACGCACACGCACACGCACACGCACACGCACACGCACACACTTTGAAATTTATGATCAAACCAGCCTGAAAATCAGTGTCATATACAAGTAAATGTATGTAAACAGAACATTATTACCCAAGGAGGAGGAGAAGTATGCATATTTTTGCAGCATGTAATGCTATTCAACTTCATGCCTGGCAGATGAGTATTTTTCAGAGGAGTACAGTTTAAGGCTGACTTCATTGTACATTTGTCCTTTTTTTTTTCCTCCCCATCTCCCACTTCCATCCCCCTTTTCAGTATTTTGTGAGCGAAGTTTGAGCTGACTCTGCATATTATGTTGAATTTTATGATTATAAATGAATTCTAAAATACCTAAGTTGTGAATTATAAGTGATTTCTAATATATCTGTCTGTGCTGTGAATTATAAGTGAATTCTAATATATCTGTCTGTGCTGTGAATTATTTCAATTAATTTCTCCTGTTTGTGTATCATTTCTGGCATACTGATCTGTTTGAGACAACTTTACATTTTATATCTGTCTGTGCTATGAATTATAAGTGAATTCTAATAAGTCTGTCTATGCTATGAATTGTTTCAGTTAATTTCTCCTGTTTGTGTATCAGTTCTAGCATATGAAGTGTTTGAGACACAATTTCACGTTTTTCCAGTGTTAAGAATAAAATTCTGCTTTGGGTCTCAGCTCATTACCCACAAGATGAAAACACACACACACACACACACACACACACACACAACACACACACACACACACAACAACACACACACACACACACACACACACACACACACACACACACACACACACACACACACACCAAAATAAAAAATCTGTCATCCGAATAATATGTGATGTCATATTCTTCATGTTGTGCCTTACAGCTGTGTGACATAAGAACTACTGGAATCACGGCCATGAGAGCCCACCAGAGTGGACGTTCTCACAAAACTGTGAGTTGTGGTCATTTTTCTCTCTGACGTTTTTCTGTTTTATATAGCATTCACTTTGCTTTACACTTTTGCATAACATTTGTTGAATTGTACCCATTTCACATTCTGCCTCAGTATTACTCTTAATTTAGAATGATACAGGGTACATGTCATATAAACGTTGCATGTTTTCTTTTAAACGTTTCCAAGAATGTTCATGCTCACAGGAAAGAGAATTCCACTTTTGTGAATTTGCTATTTGTAGTTTGCTTTTGTGTTGTTGAATTTCTCATTAATGGGAAAGTACAGAACATGTATTTTCCTGATGATGAGTAAATTTAACACACATTTCTGCTATCTGGCTAAATTTCCAAATGGGGAAAAAAAAAGGTTTTACCAGTGTTACTCTGTGCCAGTGTGCAGAAGAGTAAGGAAGTAAATGGAAATGTTGAGGATGTTTTATTTTCTCTAACAGCTTTGTTCTATGATTTCCATCATTTAGAGTACTTGTTTTCACTTGGAGGCTGGCAGGAAATATTCATAATCATATATGCATCTACAGACACATTCTTTCACACACACTCGCACACACAACAAATGTGCACACACACGCACATACACACCCACAACACATACACACACGACCACACACACACACACACACACCGGACAACACACACACACACACACACACACAACACACACATGCACACACGGACACACACACACATGCACACACGGCCCACACACACACGCACCAGTCATGCTCACATATCCTGCACATGTGTATTTTATCTGATGCAAGTTCACTAGCTCTTTGATCTTCTAGACAGTTATGGTTTATTGAATATGCATATCAAGGAACACAGATTTTGTGACAGCCAACATTTGATCCAAGTTGATTAATTCAGTATGTTTGAGACAAAGCAATCTGTGATTTAAAAGATAGGAAACCAAAAAGTGTTAAAATGTATTTAGGTGACAAAACCCATCATGGCAGCTACTCACTTCTCCCTGTCTTTGTCAGTTTTATCTTGCACAGTGCAATCACCGATTTAAGCAGCAGATACAGTCACTGAATCAAAAGGAAAGTGGAGATATGTTTCAGGCAATTTCATTTGTAGTATGTATTTTATCATCTTTAACCTCTTCACCATGTCTTCTTCCAGACTGCTTACAATTATATGACTGAAGTCTCCTGAAGTTCCAAAACCCCCTATGATTGACTTGAGTTGCCAAAAGTGATATAAGGGCAAAGGACTGCTAAAGACTCCCAAAGTGGCATTGTACCAATAAATTAAAGTACTGGGCATGACGTATCTCCTCAAACCCGATAAGAGGCACATCTTTGATAACTCATTAAGGGGAGAACACAGAACAGGTGTTTTCCTTGAAATGAGAAAGTGATGTGTGAGATAAAGCAATCCTTGATACTGAAATATAGTCAAGAGCTCATTTTAGACATAAATGGGAAAACACCGAACGGGTGTTCTTGCAGTGAGGATATCTTTGAGACAAGACCATTTGTGATATTGAAATTTATAGCACTGAAATATATTTGTACACATTTGACAGAACTCATTGAGGGGAGAACACAGAGCAGGTATTCTCCTTGAAATGAGACAACAAGCAAAGAAAAGGAGAAGAGTGGTAGAATGGTTGAGACGTACGTTTGCCAGTAATTTTATTCGAGGTTCCTGGGTTCATTTCCCATTGAGGCCACGGCTTTTCTCCTCATTTTGACCGGAAAAATCGAACTGAACGCCTAAACGCCTAGTCCTTCGGAAGGGGACAAAAAACGAGTCGGACCCGTGTGCCTTTTGGCCTGCGCATGCTAAAGATCCCATGGCAATTGAAAATTGAGCAGGGCTTTCGCTTGGCTGTCCCGGTATAAAGTATTGGAGAGAGAGGTTGATTTCCCAGGCCCCTCTCTTTGAAGGCTAATTAGCCTTCTTGCTTTCTAAAGACTTGGGGGGAAAAAAACCTGCACAAAACTCTCTCGAAAGGGAGAGCAGCCTGAGTTTCGCAAAGTGAACCCACTGTGACAAAAGAAATGAATGAGGGAAAAAAAAAGGGGAATACAGAGCATGTTTTGTCCTTGAAGTGAAATAATAAGCAAAGAGAACATGGAGAACTCATGTAAAAGAGGATAAAAAGTTATTGACTCACTCTATGCGGGGAGTTTCTCCCTTTTTGAATCCCTTTATACCAAGTGTTTGAGTATGATTGGAAAAAAATTGGTCAAAAATACAAATAAAAGGCTATTTGGCGATTTAGTTGTGGACATATGTTGTTTACTGTAAAAATCATGTTAGGTACTCACCTAGTTCTTGCTTAGTGCAGTATTGAAGATTTCTGTTCTGCAGCATTACAAGAGTGTGAAGTGTTTTTGTTCTTTATAAAAGGTTTTTAGAAATGTGCTTAACTCATTCAAAGGCACTGAAAATGACCTCCAGAGTTATGCAAAACACAGTATTTTGCAGTTTAAAAAAAATTCTACTAACAAGCCATTTCAGACATGGGTACAAAATTATATACTTTTAGAAAGATCAGAGCTTCAACAGTTCAAATAACATGATAGAAAAGGAAACACACTAACTTGCTTGATGAAAACAACACTCCAATATCCATACCAAAAATGAAATCATGAAAACTCTGTTGAATCCAGGTAAGTGAGCGCAGAATGATCTGTCACTCGCACTTTCATGACTAGTTTCACTCTGAAAATCATTGTTTGTAGGAAAAATTCTCAAGTGGTTCGAGGAAAGATTCTTCAACTGATTTTTATGTGTTGCTTTGGTCTGATCCTTCTTGTACGTGAAGTTTTATGAATGTTTCACTCGCTGCATATCGATGTCGCTTTAATGGCAGCACTGCTTTGTGTCCCAAATGTTGGGACTTTTCCGTTCAAGTTACTTTGGAAAAGTCGAGATATCTCTCTTGTCTGGAACTACGCAGCGGACTATGGGAGACAACAGACTTAACCCATTCCGTACCGCATCATGATAGATCCTCGTGACTCAGCTTTTTCTCTCCGTGAACCGCGTCATGAGGATTTCGTGCCCTGAACCGTAGTTTCAGTTTCGAGTATATAAATAGAAAATGACCGCATTGCTGATGTGAATCCTTTTCCGGCAAAGGGAGTATACTCTTGTCATTTCCTCTCTGCGTTTACACGACGTTTGTAGCAGCAAAAATGGCAAAAAACAGGTGTAATTTGAGTGTTTCTGAGGTCTCTCTCCTAACATTACTTGGTCAATAGTTAGTACAGTGACCTATTTTCTTGGTAGGAAAAGTGTTATGCAGAAATGATTTCGCTGCGTATCGGTAGTTTACATTATCCGCAAGATAGCAATATCACAAATATAATTGAATTATGCGCGCATCAGGAGATGTGCATCACTGTGAACAATGATGTCAGCATGTGCATCGGGTGACGCGCTTCGCTGCGAATGAATTAAGATATGGCATAAACGCATAGTTTGGCACAGATTATCCAGATGCGGATCGCACGTATGTATGTCGCCATATGTGTGAATTATTTGTCATGCAGCCCTCAAAAGATATACCTTGTTGGTGGAAGGGTGCAATCAGCAACAGTTACTGTTCCCAAGCCTTATTGTTGCAGTTTGGTATTGTTTCAGCTCACAGCGAACTAGTTTGTTGTTGAAATTGTTTAACAGGCTTATGTTACCCATGGACATTATCAATAAAGGTTTCTTTTTTCTGTGTCCTGCTAGGTCTTTTGGATTTGCCTTTTACTTTCTGTTGTTTTTGATATTACATGTGTTCAATTTCTCTCTCTCTTTTCCCCTCTCCACTGTTTTCAAGAAGCAACGTGGTTGTACAACTGAAAAACTGATCAGCTGATTAGCATGTATTCATGCGTTTTGATTGACTGTATAGTGCCCATGGTAGTGCAGTCCACCAGTATGCACTTCCACTTCTACATAACAATCGTGTGGCATCGCAACCCTCTAAATGGCCACTAATTTAGTCACCAGTGTGATCAAAAATCAGCATTGATGACTAAATTAAATTTTGCCAGTCGCCAAAGACAACTACGATTTAAATTTTTAAATTTTTGCTTTAGTGATCATTTCAATCCGTGCGAAGTCCGACCCGGGTCCAGTATTTCTATCTGACAACAGAAAGCTTTACTTTTGAACCGTGCTTTGTAAACACATGTTCCTGCCTGAGTGGAGTTCAGCAATTGCTGAAATCATGAAGCAGTTAGGTCCATCTGCTCCTACCGCTAATCGGACTTACGTCAATGAAGCATTTAAATGAGGTGGACAAAGAAAAGTCTTCATGGCTGTGATTTGACAAGGAGATCAGGGTAAAGGCCTTGCAAAGCAAGGAAAACTGTTTTATTGGAAGGTTCCTTCTGCTTCAAGAAAGAAACGGTGAAACATTGTAAGAGCCAGAAACACATCACAGTCCATGAAGCAACTCTGCATAGCCAGTCTTCAGATATGATACAGACAGCGTTTCAGCAGATGAAACAGAAAAATGAAGAAGTTCAGCATGTGACCAAGTGGCAACTCTGAATATGCTTGCTTCATTTGTTGCTAAAGAAAAATTAGCCTCTGTGTCATGAGAGAGACGGAGAGAGAGAGAGACGGAGACAGGTCATGTGTCTTATGTTGTGTAATTTATGTTTGAGAGATAGAGTGGCTGTGTGTCATTTGTTGCGTTCGTTTGAAAAAATGGAAGTGGAACAAGAGTGCATCATAGTTACTAAGGTTGTGTTGTTTTTCCTTTTTATTGTGTATTAATAATTAATCTGTATGTACATACAGTAGGTATTGAAATGCGGGGTTTATTTGATAAAATCAAAATGTACACCAAAGTCATTTGTATTTGATTTTTATGATAAAATGATGATAATTTTAGTCATGGAAGACCTGGCATCTGAATTTATTTCCCAGGTATCTGATTTTTTTCCAAGGCACCTAAAGTCAAACTGCTGGGCACCAGAGGTTCCTAAGGCAAAAATTCATTGAGAGGGTTGCATTGTGTAGTCAGTAAAAAAAAGTGTGAGTGTGTGTGTGTGTGTGTGTGTGTGTGTGTGCGTGCGTGTGTATGTGTGTGTGTGTGTGTGTGTGTGTGTGTGTGTGTGTGTGTGTGTGTGTGTGTGTGTGTGACCATAGATGCATGTGTATGTACAGGTGGACATTTTTGATATGTAATCATTTATGCGTGTTTGTTAATGTCTTTAATTGTCGTAAGGTGGATGTACACATGGCGTATATTAAAGACCCAAAAGACTCAAAAAAAGCATGTCCTTTTTCTTGTTACTTTGTTACAGGTTCAAGAAGCGGTTGACAACGGAAGTAAGTGCCAGTCAGGATCACTACTTCTTGCTGTTCCATGCAAACAGGGAACCTCCCATTTGTTAGCGGTCTGGGTACTTGTTTAGAGGATTTACATGCAACAAGCATGTGCACATGAGATTGCATACACTAATGTGTACACACACATACATACACATACACTTTCACATACATACATGTATATACACACACACTCGCACCATACACACACACACACCATAACAGTTTTTGATGAGGCGAGTGTCGGATGATGTAAGCTGCTTGATGAGACACACAGCTGATTTACATCAATCTCCGCCAAATCAGTTCCTTGCGTCATCTTCTTTCTGTTGATGCTACAAAAACTCTGGTTTCTGCTTTCATTCTCTCAAGACTGGATTATTGCAATTCACTTCTTTCTGGATGTTCAAAAGATCAAATAGATAAACTACAGAAAGTGCAAAATTCTGCAGCTCGGCTTGTTTTTAAATCCCGTAAGCGAGATCATGTCTCTCCTCTGCTAAAACGCCTCCACTGGCTTCCTGTACAAGCTCGTATCGAATTCAAACTTGCGATTCTCTGTCATTCATTTTTCTCTGGAACGTCCCCTTGTTACATTTCTGATCTCCTATCCGTCTACTCACCTTCCAGAAATCTTCGCTCCTCTTCTGACTTAAGACTACTGTGCATTCCCAGAGTAAGAACTAAAACCTTCGGTCACTGCACCTTTTCATATTCAGCACCAACTTTTTGGAATTCTCTGCCCCGTGAAATTCGCTACATTGAATCTATTACTTCTTTCAAGACTGCCCTCAAAACTTTCCAATTTAAATCCTATTTTCCCGACTAGGTAGTAACTGTGTGGACACTCTTTGTTCTCGTGCGCACGCGCGCGCGCGTGTGTGTGGGTCCGTGTGTGTGTGTGTGTGTGTGCGTCTCTGTGTGTGTGTGTGTGTGTGTGTGTGTGTGTGTGTGTGTGTGTGTGTGTGTGTGTGTGTGTGTGTGTGTGTGTGTGTGTGTGCCTGCGTGTCTGTGTGTGTGTGATGTTATTAGTGTGCAGCGTCACGAGCTCCGGCCCCGTACTGGAGGTTTGCGCTTATAAATGTTCATTATTATTATTATTATTATTATTATTTAATAAATGCTGTATGAAGTGAATAAAGCAGCTGTTCATAAAATAAGTTGTTTCTCTCTTCTCTTTATTTATTTAAACATTTTGAATGCAGAACTCTCTTCTGGATGTTGGTTGTATATTTAATCACATGGTCTCACAAGTGAGTGATAAGTATTGTTAATGGCTGTGAGTGATAAGTATTTTGAATGACAGTGATGTTTTGGAATATGAAATGTGAATTTGATTGTACATGCTGCACTATGTTTAACAAATACATTAGTTTGTGCCAGCTGTCTTTCCTCTTAATGTATAAAATTTGCATAAGAAGAAGTTTGTTTAATGATAGGTGCTCTGCAACTTACTCTTTTTCAGGCAGGCTTTTTTAATTTTTATTTGTGAGTTTTAATTTTTCAACTTTTCTGAGTTTTTTTATTAGCAAAGATTAGCAGTTTATTCTCATGTGTTCTGTTGAAGCTCCTACCAAACAGAACCACAAAATTTGAGCTAATCAGTCATTTATCTTCCACATTTCTGAGAACATGAGATTCCATTTTAAGTTGGTTGGAGCATTGATTTTGTTGTGGATAATGTAAGGTACTTTGCAGTCTAAGTCAAGTTCTAGTCGACTGCTGCTAAAACCAAGTTCTAGGTCTGTGTAACTGATCGTGGTCCTCAGTGCATTAGAAACTGTAGTATTGATAATGTTGATAGAGTGTGTGTATCCAGTTGTTTTATTTTGAACTTTGTTAACATATATAATAAATAAATGAATGAATACGACCATTGTCTGTTCAAGTGCGACCGATATTGAACACCAGTTATTTTCTTTTGTTTTGGTCAACCATCTGATGTGATCTTGTGTAGTATTTTTTCTGCTCTTCCTTTGACTTATTCAGCTTACATCATTACATGATTTGTGAAACTGCATTGCAAGTGGAGATGTAAGTTGTGTTTACATGGACTCCAAAAAATTCATCATCTCTTCATCAGTCAACTCATTTTATCACTCTCGGTCTCATGTGTCATCTTGTCCATAATGCTTATTCTGTGGTGTTAATTATACATATTCAAAGGTACAACTTCTTTTCTCTTATGACTCTTTTACAAAACTCGAATTCATTTAAAACTTGCCCACTTCATTTTTGTGGAATGTCCTCGCTTGGAAACATGTTTCTTCAGCAAGAAGAGGGAAATAGAGGTGATACCTTACATGTCAAAGGCAGTGTCCCTTTTCAGGCCACGCACGTGTGTGTGTAACAGCTGGGGAATGGAAAAGACTGGAGTGTTGGTAATTTGAGAGGAAAAGAATTCAGATAATTACACAGGGTATATGTGTACATTTAAATAGATATAATTTGTGTTTCGTATATCTCAAAAGCGTCCAGTTATACTAAAAAACGCAATTAATTTAGCTTAGACAAATGAATAAAATCCATAAGGTAGCTGTCATCTTGTGAGAGTTTTCCTGAATTAAAGGAAGTTTGAAAACAATCGGACTAGCAGGACTACAGCCTTGCATTGAAATTTTAAATTATACATTTTTCTGTACTGTGTTGGTTTGGGAAATTTATTTTTCTTTGTTTTTTCCCACTCTCTGTGTGTGTATATATATACACACACATGCAGTCAACACTCGTACAATGGATGAATGACAGTTTTCTTTCACAGTTTTCAGTGTTCTTTAGCAGAACTCAGCAAGGCCATTGATAGCCTGGCATCAGGGAAGGCACCTGGCAACGACGGAATTCCCCCAGACCTTATCAAGCACTGCAAGACTTCTCTTCTGCACCCTTTGCACGCAGTTCTCTGTCAGTGTTGGAATGAGGGAGCTACCACAGGACATGAGGGACGTCAAGATCGTCACCCTGTACAAAAACAAGGGCGAAAGGAGCGACTGCAACAACTACAGAGGTATCTCGCTCCTCGGCATCGTTGGCAAAGTCTATGCTCGGGTCCTCCTAATCCTCCTGCAGAAACTGGCTGAACGCGTCTACCCGGAATCACAGTGTGGTTTTCGAGCAGAGAGATCCACGGTAGACATGGTCTTCTCCCTTCGCCAAATCCAGGAGAAGTGCAGAGAGCAGCGGATGCCCCTATATGTGGCATTCATTGACCTCACCAAGGCCTTTGACCTAGTCAGCAGAGATGGCCTTTTCAGGGCTCTCCAAAAAATCGGCTGCCCCCCCAAACTGCACAGCTTAATTGAGTCCTTCCACTCAAATATGAAAGGGATGGTGCAGTTCAATGGAAACCTCTCCAAGCCCTTCGACGTACGCAGCGGTGTGAAACAAGGCTGCGTCCTGGTCCCAACCCTCTTTGGAATCTTCTTCGCTCTCCTCCTGAGGCATGCGTTCAGCACAGCTCAAGAAGGGATCCACCTGCGGACCAGATCAGATGGCAGGCTCTTCAACCTCGCCCGCCTCAGAGCAAGGACAAAGGTCCGTGAAGCCCTCATCAGAGACATGCTATTTGCCGACGATGCCGCAGTTGTGACCCATACTCAGCGGGACTTGCAGTCACTAATGGACCGCTTCCAGGCCTGCAAAGATTTTGGTCTGACCATCAGTCTTAAGAAGACAAACGTCCTGGGCCAAGACATGCCATCTCCACCAGCCATCACCATTGATGACTACGAGCTTGAAGCCATCCATCAATTCACATATCTTGGGTCCAACATCACCGATAACCTCTCCCTTGACACAGAGGTCGACAAGAGGATCGGGAAGGCAGCCACAACACTAGCCCGCCTCACACAAATGGTGTGGACAAATCCCAAGCTGACCAAAAAGACAAAGATGGCTGTATACAACGCCTGTGTCCTCAGCACCTTGCTGTATGGCAGCGAGGCGTGGACCACGCATGCTCATCAGGAGAAAAGGCTCAATACCTTCCACCTGAGAAGCCTACGGCGCATACTTGGCATTTCCTGGCAAGACAAGGTGACCAACACCGAAGTCCTAACCTGCGCTGGCCTCCCAACCATGCATACCATGCTGAGACGGCGTCGGCTGCGCTGGTTGGGCCACGTTCGCCGCATGGAAGATGGTCGCATCCCAAAAGACATCCTTTATGGTGAGCTTGCCACAGGGCAGAGAAACATTGGCCGCCCACAGCTGAGATACAAAGACGTTTGCAAGCGTGACATGAAGGCGCTTGAGATCAACACTGAGTCCTGGGAAGACCTCGCAGACGACCGCAACAGCTGGAGAACTAATCTCAAGAAACAGCTGCGGATTGGTGAGGACAAACTGTCAGCTGCTGCAGCAGAAAAGCGAGTTCGCAGAAAAGGGATGACAGCTAACAGACCAGCATCAGCATACACATGTGACCGCTGCGACAGAGACTGCCTCTCTCACATTGGTCTGTACAGTCACAGGCGACGCTGCTTGGACCAAGCAGACAGCCCATCTAGACATTAGAACGGATGTACTTTGTCCATGGTCAGTCATGACTGAAGGAGGCCTACTACTAGCAGAAAATCACCACCATCATCCACCCACCCCTGGCACACACCCCTCTCTCACCCCCAGAAAGAAAAAAAGGAAAAGAAAGCAAAACTACCTCAGTAGTTGCTTTTCAGCATTTAGTCAAACTTTCCCTCCTGACTTCAATTTCTCTGAAAAATTCTGTTTTCCCAAGATCGGCAGCTATACCCTAGAGTAAAAAAGTTAGAGAGGAATCTACCTGGTTTTAATGTGATATGTCAGGACATTAAGTCTAGATTGAGATGCAACATTTTGGAGTTGTTATTGTGGGCAATGCCCTTTGAGCCATCCTCATTTCAAAATAGGCTTAAGATGTGTTTTATTAAAAAATGTGCATGTTGAGTTGGAGCAACATCAAAAGTTGTATACTGGGCATATGCCAGAGAAAAGGCATCAGGCTGTAATTTCAGAGCTTTGGTAACCAGGAAAGAGCAAAACTGGATTAGTGCTGTGTGTGTGTGTGTATGTGTGCGCGCGAATGCACGGACACAGACTCACATATATTTATGTTGTGTGCACATGCACTGTTTCATGATAATGGAAACATTAGGCTGAATAATAGGTACCCAGCTGTTAAACAAATTTGCAAAAGATTTATGATGTGCTAGTTGGTCTTGTCTGTCTCATAGTATTTATTAATCAATTGCTAAATGAAATAAACATGTTTTGTAACAAAAGGGAGTTTCTACTTATTTGGTTTCCTTTTGTGTGCATTTTTTACTCTGCCAGATTTGCTGAAATTATTCTTGAAATGGACTTCTGATTTTGGCATTGTGGAATTGGGGGAAAAAATCCATTTAAAACAAAACTGTTCATCAAAAATCTATACAGAAATATGTACAGAATTTGGTTAAAAGATGTATGTCTGTCTTATGCTGTCTGATATGCATGATTTGTCAGCTTCTGCTTTGAAGTGCACTAGGTTGAATTGTGTAGCAGTTAACAAGAAATGCCCGAGGACAACAGATGGGACCTAAAGCAATAATACCCCACCTTTGACTGAACAGCCATCCCCCAGCCTCCAATGCCACATGGTAACCATCTCACCAAGCAGAGAGGGGCTGTTCATGCACCACACTGCCTTCTCAGACCCAGCCAACAGTCACCCTGCCCATAAGCCCACAAAGGTGGCAGTGCACACCAGCCAGGTCCAGCCCAGCTATTGGATCAAGAAAGAATGAAAGAGCCCTTCTGTGCCGTACTCCAGACCTTCATCTATTTAGCCCACCCAGCCACCAACTTGCATAGCTGCCAGCTCTTCTTCCTTTATCATGGTCTTGAGGGGAAAAAGAAGACTTTACATTTGTATAATATAATGAATGGCTTCAGTGAGAAATGGTTGTGCTTTTCTGCATCCCAGAACTGCAAAAAGCTTGTTCAGTGTTAGGAGTGTGAACTGGATTTCTCATTATAACGTGGGTGAAAAAATGATTGTCAGCACCAATGGACTTGAAGTAGCATAACTGTTGGACTCTCTTTAAACATTTGTCAGTGAATCAAACCATCATCTGTAGCATACCACATTGCCACAAGATAATGTAACTGTACACAAATAATAGTCTAAAAATTTTAAATTGTTGGTAAGAGTACAGAGACTTGTAAGCCACAGATGTTTTTCTTTCTAAAGATAATGCCAAACTTAAAACACAATTTTGACTTTTGTGAACAAACATTATTGTACAGCTGTGACTTTCATGTTCTGCTCAGTAAACTTGGGATTTCATGTTTGTCACCAATTTCTTTTGAGTGATTTCTGACAGATGCTTAGAATTTCTGACAAATGTAGTTGGCATTGCTGACATGCAAATGATTGGATAAACAGTCTGTCTGTGCCAAAACAGTGACCAAGTTAAAGACATACCGAGTCAGATGTGGTCATGCACACAATATTTTATTTATGGGTTTTCTGTATTACTACAATCTGTGTTAGTGTGTTACCATCTGTTTTATGTTAAGCAGTTGTTTTGAAAGAAAAGGGAAAACAAAACTTTTGAACCTTCAAAACTGTGCATTGCTTGAGTTACTTTTGTGTCCAGTTTCATTGTCTGCATTGCAAACTATGCCTGGCCTTAATAAAATATCAGTTGATTCAAGCACTGTGAGAAATCATTGTATACCATTCTGTCTTTGTGAAGAAGTTGGATGCTGGTTAAGACACTTACTCCTTGAATACTTCATTCATGCTGAACATCAGTCTTCCTGTAGTGCACATGATAAAGCATATGCTTCACTGTGTGAGTTTGCTGATGCAAGTTCGAGTGCTCAAAAAAAGTATTGGTAAATACCATCCACTACACAGTGCATAGGTTGCACAAGAAGAAACAGTTTGGATTCAAGTTTAACTGTGTCTGCTGCATGCTACAGTAGCACAAGGAATCCCGCTTCATCAGCTGTATCTGTGACTAGTATTCTCATCAAATCTGTCACCGTACGACCACACTTGTGTGAATGCATTGATAAGCCACATGTTGCCAGTGTTTCTTTTTCATTTTTTGTAACCATACATTGATGTCTCTTTTTGTGTGGATAATTTTAAATGAGGAATACTTTTAAAACCTAGTTTGGTAGCGCATGTAGATTTGGCTGTCTGCTATTATTTCCATGGTAATGTGAAAATAAGTATTAAGAAAATGTCTTCACTGATGAACTGAAGTTCATGAATGGACATGATAGGTCTCATTCACAGTAATGATTCCCTAATCTAGGATATGGTTAAGTGTAAGACCTGTATTTTAACATAAGACTGTGTGTGTGTTGATATATATATATATATATATTATATATATATATATATATATATATGATTGTGTGTGTGTGTGTGTGTTGTGTGTGTGTGTGTGTGTGTGAAAAATATTAGAATAAATCAGGCCTCAGAAATCCACCTTGCAAGAGGCTGTATACTTTGCATGAAACCTTGCTGACTATTAATATTGTAAACACTGGGAGAGCACTAACTGCCCTGTCTCAGTGTTAGCCAGCATGAAAATTATCTTTTATGCTGAATAGGTCTTTTGTGTGCAGTGTTTGTGTGTATGATTTTTTAAAAACTTTTGAGGATGATTGCAGTGAAGATGATTAGGGTGGCTGGTGCATGTGGCACATTCCAGAGTATTTGTTATCTGAGTCTTCAAGAGTTCATTCATTGAATATTAGAGGTTTATTGTCTTATATGCGTTACAGTCTGTTCTGTGAATTTTAGATGTGGTGTGCCCTGGAAACAGTTTTTTTTGTGAACGACCTAAAACAAGAAAGTGTGATCAATTTTGAGTACATAGCAGGAGCCCTGTCAAAGGATGGCACCTGCTGAAAAGGTCTCTTCAGGGTCATTTCACAAAAACCAGTGAAGGATGGACACAATGGAATTGGTTTCATTATTATTCAGAAGCCAGTGATAACTTCCACATATGAAATAAGGACTTGGCAGAAGCAAAGCAGACGTAGACCTTTGACACCAGATGCCTGAAGAAACAACATCTACCGAGCATAAAAATGACAGCTGTGTAGACCAAGATTATAAAGTGGGTTGACACCAGATGCTGAAGAAACATCTACGAGCAAAAGAAGCTGTTAGACAAGATATAAGTGGGTTGACACAATCTGAAACAACATCACCGAGCATAAAAATGACAGCTGTGTAGACCAAGATTATAAAGTGGGTTGACACCAGATGCCTGAAGAAACAACATCTACCGAGCATAAAAATGACAGCTGTGTAGACCAAGATTATAAAGTGGGTTGACACCAGATGCTGAAGAAACAACATCTACCGAGCATAAAAATGACAGCTGTGTAGACCAAGATTATAAAGTGGGTTGACACAGATGCTTGAAAACAACATCTACGAGCATAAAAATACATGTGTAGACCAGATTATAAGTGGGTGACACAGATGCTGAGAAACAACATCACGAGCATAAATGAATGTTAACCATATATAAGTTGACCCATCTTGAGAATTACGAGCATAATGCAGCTGGTAACAGATAAAGTGGGTCTCAGGACTCTCAGGATCTTTTGGCAATCATCAGGAATTTCCCATATGGGGACAAGTGAGTGCAACGAAGGATCTTTGTGGCAATCATCAGGATATCTTTCCCCATATGGGGGTGGAGGGGGCGGACAAAATAACGCTGCAGACCTGGAGGATCTTAATGGCAATCGTCAGGATATCTTTCCCCATTTGGGAGGGGGGGGGGGGGGACAAAATAACATTGCAAACCTGCAGGATCTTTGTGACAACAATCAGGACATATTCCAACAAGTTTGGTGACATGATAATTCTGGGCCTGCAGGGTCTTTGTGGAACCATCATACATTTTCCTCATCCTGAGAAGGTCCCCCCCCCCCCCCCCATTCCTTCCCAGGCTGAGAAATTCTTTAAGATCATTCTCAGTGGCACCCATGAGGAGAGAGAGATGCCACTGTCAGCAGAGGAAGAACTGATTGATGAAGGTGGACTTCGCTTTCTATGTCAAGGCTGTATTTGTGTCAAGAGTAGACTGAATGAAGGGTCTGCTGTGTTGTCAGTCATATGGCAGTAGCTGTTACAGTCAGGGGGTTAAACTGAGTTGAGCAGAAGAGTATATGTTTTATTACCTTGAGGGGCTTGAACAAATAAAACAAAAAGAACTTTTGTCTTCTGGCCTCTTTGCTTGAAGTGTTTACATCACTGGGCAACAAGAGCAGCTACACACTCTTCTGTTGACTGTCTATCGTACTCCTTCTCCTGGACGCACACAGGCGCACACTAAGTTGGATAAGATCATTGGTTTACTTGATAAAATGTCAGTCATCTTATGTCTTTGTGGGTGTGTGGCCGCACACATTTTTTAACTTCGATTGTATTTGTAGTTAAGTTTGCAATAAGTGCACTGCTTTAAACTATTACTATTACTGTAATACCACAGTAAAAGGTAGAAAAAAATGTAAATAGGGCAAGAAATTTTTCTTTGAATTAACTCATTTTCTTCTGCTTGCCTTGGTTTCATTGTCTGTACAAGTTAACCTGAGGCCTGAAAAACAAAACTGGGCAATTAAATAACCATCTTAACTTCTCAAAATACTGTGTATGGTGTGTGTGTTGACTGTAAAGTTAGGTGAAGATGCTACAATTAGACTGGTCAGTTTGTGATGGTGATGATCTGCAGTATTTCAGAGATAGGTGCTTTCTCAAAAAACGAAATCTTGTTAGTGTCCTATTCTATGAATGTTTTATCACTGTTTCTTAGAATGTTCTTTTTCATTTATGTGTTGATATAATAGCTCGAGTGTGAAATGTAACCTTATTCCAGAGTATTGAACAAAAGTGGTAAGGTACAAAATTGATAAAATCATTGGTCAGAAACAGGAAAGTATGAGTGGTTTGTACACAAGCAGAGTGGTCCAGAAAGCAAGAAAAAGTGATGAAAGACAACATAACAATGCATTTCAAACTCGGCATCATATCGAGAGTTTTTTTTCTTCTTCTTTGAAATGAAAAAGCATTGCACAGATTCCAAAATTATCCAAAAATCTACCCAATTCTATAGAATGAAAATCAGCCGGACTCTAGGATGTGAATGTGTGCATATATGCCTGTGTGTTGAAAATATGCACATGATTTCATGTGTGTGTGTGTATGTGTGAGTTAAAATGATGGTTATGCATTTTAGAATAGTGATTATGGACAAATATTCTGAATATTCAATGTTTGAATGTCACAAATATTGTTGCCATTGAGTTTTATTATTTTTCTTTCAGTGTGTGTGTGAATGATGACTGCTAGTAATTCCTCATTGAAAGATAAGAAAATTTACTTGATTTGTTCAATATTTTCAGCTCCTCTTCCACAGCGCATATTCTCCAGGCTTGGTCCCAAAGCTAACATTCCTGCCAACCTGAGACCTTCTACTGCATCTTTGGATATGAAGCCTTCAGATGGACCATCTGTACTATTACAACTGCTGAAATCTATCCCTGAGGGCATTGTTGGTATGTTGATAAATTACAGTTTATACTTCTCTAGACTATGTAATGGCATGAAACTACTATAGACCAAATGAGTTCAATGTAAAGCTTTGTATAACGTTTCATCACATCAGGTTGTTACGTGACACATGCTATATCATTGCAAAACCTGGACATCCCAACTCAGTTAAGAACAGTTTATGTAGGTGAAATTGTCCATATGGTGTAGACAGATACTGAAACATATGAATTGTATTATTGTGCCACTTCAAATTATATAGAAAAAACAGACCAGTGGAGAAAGGGGAAAAGGAGAAAAATTAGGAAAAACGAGAAGAAAAGAGCATAAAAAAAGATGATGGAAAGATGAACATGAAAAGCAGAGAGGAAAAAGAAAAAAGGGAGAAAAGCAAAAGGAAAGCAAAGCAACAACAACAACAAAAAACCAGGATGGTCAAGCATTCTGTTTAGTCAGGCCATTCAAAACTAAAACAGCACAGCTATTGAAAATCAGTTGTGTTATACACTGTAGTATTATTTAGGTATCAGTAAAGCTCATCATATTTATGCATGTGAAAAAAAGGAAAGTTGAAAACAAGATGTTTGAACCATTCGAACAATCTCCCTTTCTCGTTGGGGGGAAAAGGCAAAGAAACTCCCTCTATTCCAATTCCTTTTCCAGAAAGAGATAAGTGTGTGTGTGCGCGCACGTATACAGGCATGCATGTGTCTGTCTGGTTGTGCGTTTGTTTTAGCATTGTGTACATGGCAAAAAGTTTGGGGGGGGGGGGGGTTTAGAGGAAGATGAGACCACATACACTTCTGTGTTATTTCATAAGAAGAATGGACAGTATTAGTACAGACTGACCATGTTTTCGATCAGTGAGGATGATACTCTTATTTTATTACCTGCAGGCATTTGTATCTCCACCCTGGTTGATGCCAGTATACCCCTTTTACTCTTGTACCCTATCCACCAACTACAAAAACTTAATCCTTTGACTTGCTCACCTCTCCATCAGTTTCCTGCAGGAAGCTTGTGGATAGAGTGAGGAAGTCAAAGGGTTAAGTTCTTGCTTTTCTTCCATAGTTGGCAATACAGTATGCTGGTGGACAGGGTGCTGGAGTCAAAGAGTTAAATCATGAAAAGAAGCAAAGGGTACCGCTCTGTCATGCAATTGTAATTCAAAATGGAACAATGCAGTATAGTCACTTGTCATCCACATTTGTTTTTATAATCTTAGCATTGTGAGAATATTTTTTCTCAGATTTTGTGTCCTTGCAGACACTGCTGTCATGGTGAATTTAAGTTTCGGTGGTGTGGGAGATGTGTTTGAGAGTCAAAATGAGCAGTGTGGACCGCGATACAGAGACAGTACAGAAGATGAGTCAGCAAAAACAAAAAACAAAATCCTTTATTGTCAGCAAAAGCAACTCTGTGATATGAATATGTGTTAAACAGTGAAAAGTAGATATTGCTAAAATGGTTCAACCAAAGATACTTGTGCTAGATCCAATATTCAGCCTTCAAATTTTGAAGAAGTGTGGCTAGCCAGGTGTAGAGTTTCTACTCATCAGATGCCAGTTTTGTGGACAGATCTCCTTTTCCATATGATAAACGAGTGATAACCATATCCCAGAGATGCTTCTGTATGGAGAAGCATGGATTTGGTGACCAGGCAAGACCACTAAGGCAATATGAGGTTATACTGAAGGCCAATCTTAGCTGTGGCATCAACACCACCAACTGGGAAGACACGAGTAAGCTGGTGACAGCAATGCGTGCCGCACAATTTGAACAGCACAGAACAACTGCGATGTAATGGAAGATGGATTGGTGGAAGCAGAACCCTTGGCTCCAGGACTCTTTTCCCATACAGTGCCTGCAAAAGAGCACATGCCTCCGACATCTGTCTTGTATCCCACTTGAATACCCATACCAAGTGATAAAGGACCAATATGCCTGCTTATTTTTGGCTCAATAGGAAAATCTATCTTCCATCAAACCTTGGCTATTTTACTCTCAAAATGTCGTCATTGCATTTGTCTCCAACATTTAACAGGGAAACATAGTCATCACAGCTTTGGTAAATGGCCTTTTTTTGTGTTGATATACAGGTACTGAGTTTGTGAAAGAAGGTCGTGTAGCCAAACAGCCAACTTTCTTCTGTACAGTTTGTGACTGCCGTTGTGATGCAGCTGGAATCCAGAGTCATATTATTGGAAGCAAGCATCGCATGAAGTATCTGGTCAGTTGTCGATGTCACTTCAAATATGTTGTTTTTATGCATGACCTATATTTCAGTAAATATGATGCACTTGGGCTCTATTGTGTGAGAAGGATTGTAAAAAGTTCAAAATCATGAGAGATTTTCTGCTTAAAAATTATTGAACTATAAGCTAGTGTAACTCTGAAAACGTGATCAGGTTTAGGTAGGTGTTTTGAAATCATAGAATGAAAGCTTCATTATTAGATGAGATTGTATGTATTTTATATGAAAAGTGTGTACTCTAAATGCTATAAAAGGGAGGATATTCCCATGCCTTATCCATCTTGAGGTGTTGTGTGTGTGTGCTCGTTAACTTTGCTTGTGTTTCAGCGAGACCACCAGCCCACCATCTATGAGCATGTTAAGAGTCATGGTGGGAAAAAGTCGCAGCTGACTACATTCTTGGAAGAAGTCTGCACTGACATAGAGAAAAGGGAGGGACGAAAGGAACCCATAATGGAGAAGTCAGAAGGTGACACTGGAACGGAAGACAAAGAAAAGAAATCTGAGAAAAAAAAGGATTCTGAGAAAACAACAGTGGAAAAGAAGGCTTCAGATGAAGAAAAGTCTGACAAGAAAGACGAGCAGAAGAAAGACCAGGAAGTGGACAAAGAGCAAGAGAAGCCTGCAAAAGAGGAAAAAAGTATGAAATTCTTCCATTTTTGAATTTTGTAGATATCAGATGTGTAGGTAATGTCAGATAGTAAGACACTAGTTTTAATCATGAAAAAAATTGAAGCAGCATTACTTTGTTGTTGTTGTTTTAATTGTTTGATTCACACAGTGCAGGCATTGTTTTGCTGCACAATTACATTATCTTCGATATGTTACTTTACCATGCAGTCAGTCATACCCTTTTGGGCTTCATATACTGTACCATGTTGAACTGTATGCATGTAGGTCACTCTTATTTCGGCCTGCTTTAGCCCCCATGGAGATGACGGGGCTTTTTCAGTATAAATACAGGGGTGCTACTCTGCCGGGAATTCCCGGAATTCGGTTTTTATTAATCAATTTTCCCGGCACTGCCGGTTTTTGAGAATTTGAGAAGCACGATTTTCCAAACCGATTGCGCTGGGACGATAAGGAGAAGGAAAAGGCTAACACCAAGTAAATTGTACAGTACATCTGTTTGTTCCTGCAGTACTCTTACTGTTGCACACTTAAATTAAGACTTAACTTTCAGAATAAGACTAGGGAACATTGGACATTTTCTGCAGAAGATAGCATTTATGAACTGAGCCAGATGATGTGACTTGAAACTGAGCATTTATGAACTGAGCCAGATGATGTGACTTGAAACTGTTCCATGAAGATGGTGGCCATTATCATTATAAAGGCAACTTGAGCTTCAGATTTTCTATACATGTAAGTATGCTTTGCTCCCTAAGTGATAAGTTGAGTTCTGTGTTCTGTGTTGAGCCTGAAAAATAGCTTTAAAAATGTAAATTCTTCTCTGATTTGTTCTGTGTTCATGTTTGATGCTTCTGCTTTTCTACACTTACTTTTTTGTGTTTAAAACTTACCTCTGAGCTCACGGGAGAGCCTCAAAAATAGCTTTAAAAATGCAAATTTCTTAGCTTCAGGGGGGCAGCGCCCCCTGACCCCCGACAGGGCACTGCCCCTGGACCCCAACTTCAGGTTTTTCAAAACTTGGGAGTAGCACTCCTGTAAATAGTATCCCCACCTTCTGGATATTCTGTACTATAAATTTCCTCATTTTTGTCACTCTCTTTGTTTCTTCCTCCTTAGCTTTCTGTCATTTCTTCCTGTCATTGTCTGCCTTGCTGGTTCATTCATCTGTATGTGTTTGATAAGTCTTTGTACTTTCTCTTAGGATTGATAATTTGGTACACATATTAAGTGCATTTTTGCCTCTAAGGAAACGAGATGTGCGGAAGCAATATGAGATAAATTAGGCCTGTTTTTATATATGTTTTAGTGTCCTTGGTTGTGTTTAAGTTTTTATTCAGGTATGTTTTTTTAAATCCCCTGTATGATAAATTGGATGGAGTGGTCAACGCCAGGGGCATCTTCTTAGATTATGTAGCAAATGCGTTGATAGGTAATTTTCTTTTCCTTCTTTTTTTTTTATTTTGTTTATTCCTCTTGAAGTATTGTGTATGTTTTGAAATGGTTACAGCCCTGGTATGGCTCCACACAGTCAACTGGGCTTTAAACAGAAATAACAATAAGCAGCTGATACTACTAATAATAACATCTGATAACAGCTCGTTTTGGGCCAACCTTCAGCCCCCCACCCCCCACCTGTATATGCGCATTAGCTGATGGAAACTCCCTAGCCATCATTCTTCAGGCTGCCATCACCATGAATGGATGTGTTTTGGCTGGCTCCAGCACTATTGCTGTTCTTTCTGCTCTGTCTCATCTTTTTGGGCTTGGTGGTCATTCTGTGCTAGCATTTTGTTTGGCCTACTGTAGCCATTTGCCTTTTGTTCTTTTATTTTGTTTGTCCCTTCGATTTGAACCATGGTCCATGGGAAAGAGAAACTTTCTAAATCTATTAAAGGAGGTTTCAAACTCCTGTCTCCCAACAGTCGGGGTAATACTGGCGATCCTTATCTTGTCACCGGTCAGCATCATTACTTGTAATAGTAGTAGGTAGGACCAGCCAAATTTTTAACTTCAACTAAATATAATAAAATTTACATTTTTAGAAAGGAAATAACAAGACAAAAGCACATGCAAAATTTCAACAACAAAAAAATTATTAGTTTTTGAGATATTCACTGTTGAAATAGCTAAAATAATGGCGTTTTTCATCAAATGCATAATCAGCGACTTTTGGGGACTAAGATCTTCAAACCTAATGCTCACCCAAGGCTGCAAATTTACCTCCAAGCTCCCAATAACATGCACAGTGCACCTGATTTTTTTCAGAGCTGTCCTATAATTGGTTTTGAAGACTAAAGGCTCTAAAAATGAGGAAAAAAAGCCATTTTGGCAGCTGTCCGATCACTGATTTTACACATGACGAACACAAAACAGAGTGTATCTTGAGAACTAATAAAGATACAGGAATGATACTTATATCAGTGGATTCAGCAGACATCCAGCTATCTAAATAACTTTGTTAAAAGATAATATACTGAAAATTAAGGGAGCTGGAAGGCACGAAGTCAAAGCCAATGCAAGATCAACTGGATAAAATGTAGACAAATATACCCATGAAAAGGCGAAAAGACTTCAAACACTCACTACCAAATTGTCTGGGTAATTTCAAGTGTGGTACATTTCATGTATTAATTTCTGGTATCCTGGCTGCTGGAGAAAAGTAATCTCTTGACCACCTCAAAGTCAAACACACCTTACAAAGTCAATACAGAGAACATGCTCACAATGATGCTGTTTGTCCATCATAGTCAATGAAGACAATGACACTCTAGTGGCTGGTAGACTGGGTCTGGTGTGTCCAAAGGTGGCTGATTTAAGTCAGGCACAGTTGTTCACAATATATTGTCAATACTGAAGCAGTCAAATCTGAGAAATTAATGTGGATGATGGCTCACGGGGAACAGGATGCAAACTGGTACCCAACTACGCGTCGAGCTGTTCTGCATGCTGCAGGAACTGCCTCCACCTCCTCTTCATGGATGCCCACTTTGCCTCTCTGACTGCCCACACCCTGTGTTTCTCGACAAGGTCAAAGTCAGAGAAAAACACAAAACAAGCAGCAACTTGTTCGATGGTGTCGGATGAGGGCCACTTGAAGACATTTTCTTCACCTCGCTGTTCCATGAACGTCACATCTGCGAGGTCAGGTCGATGGACCATGAGGATTTGTCCTAAATAGAACCTGTCATCGTAAAATACTGCGACAGACTGTCCTTGGCCAGTGTACTGGAAGTCAAAAGTTTCGGTGTCGTTCTCCAGCTCTTCTGGAACAGGAAGGGCATCCTCCTCTTCATCCTCATCTGGAGCATCAACTACAGGCATGGGGTCAGCATTGGCTGGCAACTCAGTTTTAGCAGCTACCTCACTTCAGTTATCAGCACAGCACTGCATGTGGTTGATCTGCTCTGACCTGGCATGCCTTTGAAAAATTATGATGAAGATATCTAGTGTATGTATTCATAACAAATAACTACAAGGTACAGAGTTTCTAAACTGCCTGATGATGATTATATTTATAGCACATGCCATGGGCACACACCACATTCTGCTAACAAAAGTTGAGAATGAAAGTTGAAACTCAAGTTGCTGTTTCTTGCATGCACACCATGATCCCTTTCCCTCCTCAACCACTGAGGAGTAGAATCTTATCGCTTCCTCCAGTCTTACCATTCTCCCGGAAAACGGATTAAGTTTCATATACACGTGTATAAAAGGAGAAGGGTGAAGGCATGTTGAAAAACCAACATGCGTTTCTTCGAAACTGAAAAAATTCGTCTGCTACCCTTCCCGAGTTATCGTTCCTGATCAGTGAAATGTCGAACAAAACATCATTTAAAAATAGAGGAACTACATAAAACGACTCTCCAAAAAATCGTAAGATCCTTAAGGCATCTTTCTTCAAAAACAATAGGGGTCTATAGAAAGATATCGCACGAATTCCGAGTTATTTTGCGATTTCATAGCCAGCACTGTACTCCCAGTCTTTCGATCGACTTTGCCACTTCCGGTTCGGGTACACGTAAACTGAGAGACAATTATGCAACGATTTCTGCCTAAAACATTACTGTAATCACAAAGGAAATCAAATATGATAACTAATCAACAGTTCCAGGTGGTAGACTTCCGTTATTTACGCAGTAATGGGGTAATCGAGTCGAAAACACAAGAGGTGCCATGCACGCCGGCTGCATCTGCTGGCTCAGCCATGTTGTCAGTGTGACAAAGCGAGCGCGTGTGGGGGTTCTCCCTTTTCTTCCCCACGGACTCAACGCGGCAACGACTTCCGGGTCAAGTTATATACCATTTTAAAGAGGAAAAATCAAGCTTTCCGTCGATATATAAGTTGATCTGATTGAACGAAGCAGTAAAATTTCACTGAACGTTGAAAAGAAGCGATTTTTCAACCTCTTGGAAACCTTCTAAATTGTAAACAAATAAATACGAAATTTACACCAACGTGTAGAGGAAATCCCGACCTTTCCATCGATAGTACATGTGTTCTGATTGGTCGGTTTGCGGAGAATCCGTGAGCATTATAGGGGAGTACCCCAACACAAGCCGGCGCGAGGTGTGAAAAAAAAATGGCCGCGGGGTTTGCTGCACGCGATACCCAAGCTCCGGTTTCAGCTTACATCGGAAATACTCGTCCACATTCTCTCGCATAAACATACAAGAAAGAAGGTAGAAGGATTGTTTTATTCACTGACATATTTTTTACAAGTGTAGGTGCAATATATTGTCAGCCAGGCCGATGTGAAAAGTAGCCAAAATGCAGCTTGTCAGCCTATGTTACACACGCTGTAATAGGCGGTGGTCCTACCTAATAGTAGCTGCCGCAGTTGATGTCATGACTGTCTTCCTCCACCTCATACTGCCCTTGCAAGTTTTCATTGCTTTGCTAGCAGACATCCTGGTTGTCTACATAATACTGTCGGTCTTCCTTTTCGTCTTCAACCTCAGTTTTTCCTTGGAGTGATGTTTTCATCAGGTGACACTTTTTGTTTTTTATGCAAGTATGCAAATTTTCTCTTGTGGATTTGAGATAACAGTTGTGGAGTTGTACTCAGCTTGTGTACAATACTTCGATTGGTTCCCTTTTCTGTCCAGTTTTTCTTTTTTAGCAGAAGGCGTCTGTAGAACCACATTTCAGCTGAGTTGATTTTCATTTTATTAGCTTTCTTCCATATCCATGCTTCACATTCATATACCATAACTGGCCAAATGAGAGTCTTAACTCTTTGAAGACGTAATATAGTTGCCTTGCACAACCACTGTGGATGCGATCAACGGGACCTGCCACAACCCTTGTAGACGCACGATTTTGGGGGTTTTTCAAAAAATTCTCAAAAATACAGATTTTACAGCACAAGAACATATTTGATATCAAAATAAAATTCAATTTACGCTCTTTGAGCTGAAGCTACATACAAGGACAATACATCTATTCTACTTACCTTCCTAGAAGGTGAAATGGGGTAGGGTTTTGGCTCTGGGAAAGAAGTTTTTGATTGACAGTAATCCAACACATAAAGTCAGTAAAACACCCATTCTTGACCAGGTAATCCAGAAATCCAGGTAATCACAAGTCCTTGGTATGACCAGAATATATAAAAGAACAAACACAGCTTTGTTTTCACACAGGTGAAGCAACAAAATGATTATGACGATACTTTGAAGAAGAAGAAGAAGAAAGCCTAAATGTCGCCATTTTGGTGCAAGGATGGTCACTCCGGTTGGTTTGGATAAAGGCAAAAACTGTAACTAATCGGGATAAAATCGATGCAAGGGAAGTAACAAACACTTCAGAAGATACCAAAGAGTGTTCCTATATGTGTAGTTAGTTCCCCTAGACCAGCGACCAGCTTCCATCTATTTTTAAAAACCGCAGTGGAATATCCGCTATCACGTCTCTAATGGTTTGGCCAGCTGCAGCGGAATGTCCGCTGTCACGTCTCTAATGGTATGGCCAGCTGCAGCGGAATATCCGCTGTTACGTCTCCAAAGAGTTAAGAAACTTTACTTTGAGGACTTTAGGAATTGCACAATCATTCCATATGTTGTTAAGCTGGACCATTTCTTTGTTTTGCCTTACCAATTCTTGTTGCATTGTCATTTGTATAGTTGGTGTCTGCTGTTTTGATTGAGCCCAAATATTTGAAGTCATTTACATTTTCCAGGGATGTTTTATTGATAAGAGTCTCAGGATGTTTGCTACTCCAATGTGCGTTACTTTGGTCTTTTTTTTGCAATAAGATTTAACTGTGCTTTCTACCCTGCAATGTCAGCCATGTAGAGAACTCGTTTCATGATGGTGATGTCGCTTGATATAACAGCAGTGTCATCTGCATATCTTAAATTTGTGATCTCTGCCACCAATTTGACACCTTGACCTTCCAAGTCTGCTTTTCTTATCCCCTGTTCAGTGTAGATGTTGAAGAGATTTAGTGATTATATGCAGCCATGGCAAACACCTATTTTGATGTCAAAAATTCACAGATTTAATTGCTCCAGCAGATAATTTCCTGTTAATTTTATGTATTCCTTCAATTGATTTTACATAATTCTTCAATAAATAATAATTGATGGTTTGGAAAGCCCATTTTCTGCGTTTTTGTTTAAAAGGTTAGAGAGTTTGTCCTCTTCATAAAGGTTTGAGCAAAGGGGTTGGAGGCACATCTCCCTGTGACCTCATGAAACAGTTCCCTGTCGGGGAAAGGGAGGACCAAAGCCCTAAAAGTGCACTGTACTGTCTAACCAGCAACTTGAGAAAAAGCCAGCTTTCAGGTCAAAATCCTCCTCATAGAGGTTTGAGCAAGGGGGTTGGTAGGCACATCTCCCCTTGACCTCTTGAAACAGCTCCATATCTGGGAAAGGGAGGACCGGAGCCCTAAAGGCAATGGCTAAAGCAGCTCAAGAGAGCTTGAACCTATTCTTTGTCCTTTATAATTTGAGGGAAACATCCTCATAAGCTCTTCTCTTCCTTTGCGGACAGCTAAGGTGGATTTTCTACCCGTTCTAGCCACAAATAGACATAGTACATGTGGTTGGTTGCATGGCCTTAGAGGTGTAACAGAGGTCATCGCCTTTGATTATAATGGCTCTATGTCCCTATTCTTCTTTCTGAAGTTCAGGGCAAAGAACCAGGATGGACCTTTCCCTCTGTCATCTGCCAGCCCCTTGTCCAACACTTTGTGCTAATCGGATAAGGATTACATTCTTTGATTGGTGTTTTGTTTCAAGTTTGTTTTGGCTTGCATGTGCAAGCATCTGTCCATTTCGCATCTGTCTATTTCTGTCGCGAAGAACTATTTTAGGACATTACCTCTGGACCAGTATTCGGATGGGTTTCTCAATGGAAGGCCTCAGATGTGCTGAACCCCAAGGGCCCATGACATCTAGGTTTTGCCACTTTTCTGGCCTTTTTAATGTTCTTTTCAGTTCCTTCCAGAGATATCTTAGTGATGGTGTTCTGGTACCTGAAGAATCCCCTTACCAATTATTTTTCTTACGGATCTGTGCATGATCCATGCTTAGGGTGGCTGTTTTGGAATCTGTGTGGAGCAAATTTCACTTTCTCCGCCTCTAGACCGTCCGTTCACACCAAATGGGTGTTACTTCCCTCCTCCATTATTTGAGTTCTGTGCTTGGTCTGATGTGGTATAGTATATGATGCTTAAACGATTGTTTTCCAGATGATGCTTAGACGATTTTTTTCCAAATTCCTGTTTGGCGAAAGACTGTTAACTGCATTGGACCCCACACGGCGCACATTTCCGTGATACTTGGGTTGGCCGTAGTTCTGGCAACTCTGGCTCTGCCCTGCCGGCTATAAATAGCGCGCATCTTTCCCCTTCCCTTCCACTCCCCACACCCTTTTCACCCGTCCTGCTGCCGTATAGCGAGGCGTGTTAGTTAGGCCTACTGCACTGGCCACTTGTACTAAGTTCATGGTATGTGCCTCCAGATTGACCTAGATTCCAGTACTCGGGAAGAGCACAGCAGTTATAACAAACACACACACACACACACACACGATGCATGCAGTAGGCAGAGAGATATGCATCATAACGTATATACTCGCGCACACGCATACGCACTCACACACACACACACACACACACACACACACACACACACACACACACCGCGCGCGCGCACAAACACAGAGTTGATTTATACATTTTAACATGCATTTGAACACACACACGCATGCACAGAGAGACAGACAGACAGACAGACAGACAGAGAGAGAGAGAAAGAGAGAGAGAGAGATGTGTGTCGGAGGTTGCCCTGGATAAAGACCGGCTTAATTAAACACGCGCGTGGCCTAGTTTATAGCCGGTGCAGCGCGTGCCTTGGTCAGGCAACAGCTAACACCCGATTTTAGTCAAATGTAAGCCTCTAAAAAAGAATGAAAACAAACAGCCTAAAGCGATTTTTTTTTAATTTTAGAAAGTTAAAGCACTGAAGACCACGAATCAGACCTTGCTAAAACTGAGGAAAATATGTGAAGATTGTAAATTTTACTATACTTCCGTCACTATTACGAAAATAATCTCACTTTATACTGAACAAAGAGCAACCTGGAGGTGTCAGTCGATCATCACATTAGTAATTTCTACAAAAAACTCAAAGACAAGGTAATCCTAAAAAGTAAAGATCACTTCTTCAGAACAATGAATATTCACAGCACTGAATGCACACAGGTAAAGTGACGAAAATAATGCAGATCATTGCACAAATTCACAATACACACAGAAAACTGCACTCGGCTTCCTTCTTTATCAGTAGTGCCAGAACACAAAGGCACGCTAGCCAGTGATTTGGACTTTGGTCGACCCTGCATGGACAAAATTAGCACTCGCAGGCGATGCCGCTGCCGGCTCGCAATTAAAAGGTAGGAGAATGGCTGGGAAAATGCAGCCGTGCCCAGTCTCACCTTTCCATCTCTGCTCATATGGCTTTTGTCCTCATGAGAATATTTTCTAAGAGCTGTGAAATGAATGACGTGCCTTAGGTCTGGGCTGTCTCAATGTGAGGAGTGCTGATTGACCTAGAGCGTCTTTTCACATAAATCTGGCCAGACAGAAGGAGCCTGCTGGCTAGGGTAACATTTGATTTGATAATGTAAATGTGTTAGCTGAACAGGAATTTGGAAGAAAAGAAAGCTTTTACTTTTTCAACTTAAAGGGCTTGAAAGCAGAAGTTTATGTTGAAATTGCTTGAAGTTTGTTTTTTGAATGATTGAGAAGTTTTGAATTGTTGATGTTATTTTATTGTGTATTTGCAACACACATGTATTGAACAATCTGATGTTGACCAGAGCGTTAGATTGCTGCCATACACACATCAGTTACTCATGAAATTTTACAATGATGCACAAGTTAACAGCCTATGTGCTTGTTGGGTGCATTATCTTCAGACAGAAGCTATGAATGATTGCAAATAAATAAAAGTGTATAGATGAATAATGATGAAAAAAGACTGAACATATAGTAATGATTAACTCTTCTGCAACAACCCCAGGCTCGAGCGTTTTCTCCCAATGCACACCCTACTGAAAGGCCTATTATTCCCTGGGAACCACCATTTTAGGGGCGATTGAATTAATTTTCATGGAAACCCAGAATGCTTCTCAAACATGTGTCTTATACCACAAGAAACAGCAATTCTTCATCTTTCCGATGGTATGCATCCTTTTGTTGTAAAACGAATTTTGGGATGTATTATTTGGGCCACAATTGCATAACCAAACGGAAAGGAAAAGTGGACACTGATTTGATACACCAAACCAAAACAAAGCAAAACAAAGTACATAAAGAGCAAACAAACAATACTTAGAAAACAAAGAATAAAAGGGTAAGTTGGAGCATGCATTTAGTGTGTTAGTTGTTCAGCTAAACACAACAAATCAACAAATATAGATCAATAAACAAGATTATCTGAGACAGTTTCATCTTCCACTCAGCATAAGAAGAGCAAATCCCAAAGTTCATGTTTGTATGTTTGTTTTATTCACTAAGCAACCATTTGTGGTGTGCACAGTGAAACAACATCAGTAAACAGGATTTAGAGGAAAGAGACAAACAAGCTCAACATAAACAAACAAACATGTAACCGCGTCGTCTGCTTCACCGTCAGATCGGACTTCGATGTTTAGGTCCCGATCTTCCGTCTCCTCTGCAGGTTCGGGATGTTTGTGACGATATCCTCATCTTCTTCACTTTCTTCGGAACTATGGTAATGGTCCACTTCTTCTTCTTCTTCAGATTCAGTTTGAGTTGCGAGTTCGACAGTCTCAATCAAGCTTAGCCGTGGTTGAAAACGTTTCGGCGCCATGAAAGTGCGCAGTCGAAGGTTGATAGAGTCAAACGCAAAGAGACTGAGGGTTGGTCCGAAAAATTCGCTCTAAACCAATGGAAACACGTTTTATTGAGTCAGACACTGGCTCGAGTGACGTAGGAGATATTTCTGAATTGAAATCAAGTGTGCATGGGAACATTGACAATGGAATAAGCCCATAGGAATTTTCCACAAGGCCACTGCGAGTATACTCACAGAGAGTAAAACAAAGCGGACAGTGCACTGCGAGCCGTCACGCGGGCTGGCTTCAGCGGTGCTTCTACACACCGCGTGAGGGATCGCAGTGTGTAGCGTAAATGTTAATCAGCACATATAGGTAATCTGAATTGTTTTATCTCATTTTTCTTAATCAGATAACTATGATTGTATAATCCAAATTAGATTAGAATATATTTGGTATTAATGTGTGTGTGTATTATATATATATATATATATATATATATTTTTTTTTTTTTTTTTTTTTTTTTGCAGAACAAGGAACGGGACCTAAAATGTAAGTATGATGATTTAAAAAAAAGAAAAAAGAAACGACCCCAACAAACAGAAAGAAAGTATGTGCTTATAATATTCTTTTGTCCTATTTGAGATCATTTGATCAATTTTCTTTATATTTACGTGTTAAGTTCTATACTGGGAGTTAAAACATTCGTTAATCCCATTACCAGAAGCAACAATTGTCAGTTGCATTGAAAACTATTGTGCAGAATGAATTATCAGCTTCAGCACAGTTATCCTGAAGTATTGGATTTGTGTGTGTGTGTGTGTGTGTGTGTGTGTGTGTGTGTGTGTGTGTGTGTGTGTGTGTGTGTGTGTGTGTGTGTGTGCGCGCGCGACAGCCTGGCAGAGCAGCATACAATTGTCAGATGTCATACAGCACTGTTCAGTCATGATGTAGATAGGTTGCAGTGCATGGGTTAATGCCTGTTCATGTCTCTGTCTCTCCCCCCCCCCCCCCTTTATCTGGATAGGTTGCAGTGCATGGGTTAATGCCTGTACATGTTTCTGTCTCCCCCTCCTCTTTATCTAGATAGGTTGCAGTGCATGGGTTAATGCCTGTACATGTCTGTCTCCCCCCTGTCTCTCTCCCCCCCTCTTTATCTAGATAGGTTGCAGTGCATGGGTTAATGCCTGTACATGTCTCTGTCTCCCCTACCCCCCCTTTATCTAGATAGGTTGCAGTGCATGGGTTAATGCCTGTACATGCCTCTGCCCCCCCCCCCCCTTTATTTTTTTTCTCAGTATCTATTTTAATCATAGGGAAAGTATGGTATAGTTCAGAACAAGTTTGCTCGCCTGCATTCAGGCAAACAGGAACCAGAAAAACATGACAGTAGAATCATAACACATTTCATATGGCAAGACAAGACAGGTGTAAATTTTTTGCCAACTGGCCCTAATCAAGCGTAAATGTACGAAAACAGAGAGCAAATATCAACAAATACAAACATTTTGGGGAAAAACAGCAAGACTTCCATGTTGTTTTTGTCCCAACAGTATGAAAGTCCTTCCCATTATTTAAGACAAAGCTAATGAATGTCTTGTTGCTTTCAGAAAACACCTCAGAACATTCATATAGATTTTAAAACATCTGTAGATTATCTGCAAGCTTATGAATTTTTTTTGTCAGGTCACTCTGCAGCAGATCTATATGTGAATTTTCTGTGTGTGTGTGTGTGGGTGTGTTGGTGTGTGTGTTTTGTGTATATGGGACTTTATTCATTTAAACTCTTTTGCTCTTTTGTGTTATGTGTAAAAGACTTTTATTCATTTAAACTCTTTTGATCTTTATGTATAATTTGTGAAAAGAGGAGTACCTATTTTTTATTTTTTGTCTGTTATTATTTGCTGTTATTAATGTTGAATTGACTATGTTTACATCATTAGTGTGTGTGGACATGCTTTTTTGGGGGGATGTCCTATTTTTTTGGTGGAGGGAGAGGGGTTAGTTTTGTGGAATGGATTATGTCTGTGTGTGTGTGTGTGTGTGTGTGTGTGTGTGGTTAGCACATCTGTGTGTGTGTGTGTGTGTGTGTGTGTGTGTTGTGTAGCAAAAATGGGTTAGCAATATTTTCTGTACTGCCTCTGGATGGATTTTACCATTTTCCACCTACATCATTGGAAGCTGTATGCCAGGGGCTCTTTCAGTATAAATTATGTTCCCACATTCACCGGAAATTCTGTGGTAGAAAGTTCTCTTTTTCTGTCACTCTTTTGTGTCTGACTTGCTTGTTTGCTTTCTGTTCTTTTTCCTTTTTCATTTTCTGCCTTGCTGGTGCGTACACTTTTCTGTTTTGCATAAAGGCTTTACTCTCTTTATGTTAGAATTGATAATTTGCTAGTGGTAATTTTAGGTACTACAGGGTAATTTGTTTTTGTATGTTGTGTACATAGTTTTGTCTATGGATTTGTGTTCTGGTTTGTGGTGATAAATTTGGCAGAATGGTCTATGCCAGAGACATTCTTAGATTGTTAGCATGAATGAATGATGTGTGTACCAAATTTTCCTTTCCAGATTTTCCAGGGTCATCAGTGTGTTAAGAAATATGTTTTGTTTGAGGTTATAAACCGGATATGGCTGTAAGCAGTCAGCTGGGCTCTGTACACCTCCTGCTGCTGCTGCTGCTGCTGCTACTACTACTACTACTACTACTACTACTACTACTACTACTACTACTCTACTACTACTACTACTACTACTACTATTACTACTACTACTAGGTCTACTACTACTGCTGCTGCTATTACTACTGATATTGATGATAATAAAAATAGTAATAGTGATGATATTAATAACAGTAATAATGGTGGTAATAATAATGATAATAATGATAAAATATTAGTAATGATAATGGAAAGCTAATAGGGCTATTATAGACTTAAGTATACAGTGTGCGGAATTTGATGATGATTTGTTTTTATGTAAAGTGCAACAAATCGACTCTTGACATGGACTGTATTGTGCGAATGAAAGTATTAATGTTAAAATCAGTTTTACAGTGAAAAGTTTGTACACAATTTTGTGCAGGCTTAAGGCGTCTGCCGGATAATTGCTGGTAGATTTGGGTGGAATGCACATAGAATTACCCCATTGTCAGGAATCTCTCTTGAACTCCAAACCCCAGACTGAAAAATTCTGGCTACTGAAATGTTAAGATTGTTTTTGTGCAGGCGACATTTGCCACATGATGTTGTTACGGCACGATACAGGGAGGCGAAAATGAAAACTAGAGGAAGGCTGTGGACCAATGGAACCACATGAGGGAGAAGGTTGGGGTGGCCCAGTGGAACCATTTATATATGGGCAAAGAAGGGATGCACATGGCCCAGATTATGGACCAGATTATGGACCAGTGGGTCCAAGAAGGGGTGGATTTGACCCACGTTTTGGACCAGTGGGGCCCAGAATGGGTGGACCTGGACCATTAGGTCCAGAAAGGGGTAGAACCTGGCCCTGATTCTGGACCAATGGACCCTGGAATGGATGGACCTGGCCCACATTTTGGACCAGTGGACTATATGATGGACAGAGACCCTTTATATGAATTTCCAAGAAGACCTGACCCGTTCCCCAACTTCATGGAGTTTCCAGCTCCATTACCATATATGAGTGAGGAGGAGAGGCGTGACCGCATGTTTGAATATGAAAGACATCTTTTCTACCAACCAATGTTGGATATCAGTCCAGAAGAAGCCCGCCGACTGATGTTTCTTGAATATGAAAGGCTTGGCATTCCATATGAAATTGCTTGCAGTCGAGTTCGTATTCAAGAAGAGAGACTGGAACAGCTTGCAGAATACCTAAAAGGAGGAATGGCTTTAAGAGATGCTCAGGCACGATTGGTAACAATGGAGAACAGGAAACGGTTAGTAAAAGAATATGAACTATCAGGACTTGACGTTAGGGAAGCTCAATGGAGAGTTATTGTGGAAGAAGAGAGAAACAGACTGTTTGCTGATTATGAAGAGAAGGGGTTTACACCTTTGCAAGCAAGAGCCAAAATTATGGCTGGGGATGCCCGAACACGTCTTATTCAAGAATTTGAAAGGAATGGTATGTCTTCTGAAGAAGCTTACCGTAGAGCTATAGCTGAAGAAGATCGTCTGAAAAATTTGGAAGCATCTCTGAAGAGAGGGCTTAGAGAATATGATAATGCTTCAAGCAGAGAGCAAGCTTTAGATGATATTGCCAATAAGAGAATGCTGGAAAATTACATGGAAAATGGAGACACGAGAGAACAAGCGGAAAATAAAGTATTGCAGTTCTAAGACGACAGGGTGTATCCACACAGGAAGCAATCTTGCAAGTGCAGAAGATCAAAGTTGAAGTTCCTGAAAAGTCTGAAAAGCATAACAAGGAACAGAAGCAAGATTACGGTCAGGAACGGACAGAACCAAAGACTTCTGAAAATTTTGATAGTTTTACTCCAGAGGAAGCAAAGGAGCGATTGTTTCAAGAGTATGAGAAAAGAGGAGTGCCCAGAGAAAAAGCACGCCTTGTTCTCATTCAAGAACTCATCAGGTCTGGAGTTCCCCAAGAAGAGGCCAAACAACGCTTTAGTGATACCAGACCCATTAAAGTTGCTAAAAGAGAGAGGGAATCTCGACAAGAGAGAGGTGGAAGAAGTCGAAAGTACACTGGCTATGATCACAGCAGGTCTCGATCTCGATCTCGGTCTCGGTCCGCCTCTTCCTCTTTGTCTAATTCCTTGAGAAGACGACGGTCACCACTGAAAGGTGATAAGAAATACTCCAGGTTACATAAAGGTTATAAAGACAGAAGTGATGTATGGGATGGCAGGCAGAGGAGGCAGCAAGAAACTGATGTTTGGGACGAGAGACAGAAAAGGCGAGAAGACAGTGATGTTAGGGATGACAGACATAAAAGGCGTGGAGAAACTGATGTTTGGAATAACAGACAGAAAAGGCGTGAAGAAATGAACATACGACATGACATGCAGAGGAGACGGGAAGAAGTACTGTCATACAGAAAGGAGGATCACAGCAGTAGAGGAACCACTTCTAAAGACAGGGGCAGGAGAGATGAAGAAAGCAGTAAGTTTTTCTGCCTTTTTTATTTTTAATTAATTTGTGAAGAATTGTCTTACTTTAAAAAGGAGTGATCATATCAGTTGAATGTGTGAGTGTGTTTTACTTGTATCTCCATTTGTTTCAGTTAAGTAATCTTCCATAGAAAATGAGGGAATTTCCATATATCATTCAGAGGGAGTGGGTGCACATGTGAACAGATTGTGTTGGAAAAAAAAAAATTCCAAGCTGTTTATGGATAGTGTCTTATTTATGATAAAGAGGAAATGTTTGAGAATTTGGAATATTTCATGAAAATAAGTAAGCTGTGTTGAATATCTTACTATTCTTAATGTTGTTATTGGTTATTTTTGTTTATGGGGATGAAAATGATGATAAGGACTCTTTTTTGTGTGTGTATTTCATGAAAATAGGCTGAGTAGAATATCTTGGTTTTGTTATTGATTATTTTTGTGTATGGGGATGAAGAAAATGATAATGGACTGTCTTGTGGATTCAGCTGATGAGTAAGACATACTGGTCCTGCGTGGGTATTCATGTGGAATACCAAGTCGATCTTGGAGGCACATATTCTTCAACTGATCCCTCTTTTGTTGATCAGCAGCTTTTCTGCACTGTTCAAATGTGATTATACCGGGTGCGCACTTTTGTCAGCAGCTTACTCTGTTCAGGCGGGCCATCCCAGTTGGTGGTGTTGATGCCATAGCTAACGAGGTTTGCCTTCACACTATCCTTGTATAGTTTTATTGGTCTTCCGAAGAACATCTTTCGTATGAACAACTTGTCCTGTCCAGTGAAACTGGATTTGATTAAATGTTGCACATCTTGCGCACTGTTTCAACTGTTGAATGTGCCATCGGTGAGTAGTCCAGGTCTCGAAGGAGTACAGCATGATGCACAGGACTACTGCTCTGTACACAGTAGTCTTCAGGAGGGGAATTCTCCTTGGATATCGAAGATTTCTAACCGACTGTAGCAGGAAGGAAAAAAATGTCCTTGGAAAAAAATGCCCCTGGAAAAAAAAAATTCTGAACACCTGATCAATCCGTGTCCATGACTAAATCCAGTTTTTCTGCTTCAGTTTTCAAGGCATTTGTCCCCCAGAATTATTACGGTGAACACAGTTCTTCTGCATGTGCTGATTAAATTAGTGCATTGCCAGGATCATCTGTAGGTGAATGTGATTTTTGTCATCCGTTTTCTGAGAAACGGGAGATTTTACCTAAATCAGACAAAGAAAAATCTTGTGATTTAACAAAGTGGATTTGAGGTTGTGCTACCTGCCAAAACAAAATGGGCCCTTATTGCCAGTTTTTTTAGATAGTGGACATGTGGGCTGTATACAAGTCTTAAGATGATGTGTGAAGAGAAAGTGAGTGTCAACTGTAAATTATGGTATTTGACTTTGAACAAGTTAATGTGATTCATCAGTTAGTTGTGAGATGCAGGTAATGGGGCTAATTTTAGCGTAACTGAACTCTTAAACGAAGGCTCTGCAGTACATGTCAGAAAGTGGAGAACAGTAGTTTCTTTGCATCATAATTGTCTACAGTGAGAGACCACAAAAGAGTCTTCAGAAATGCTCAGATTAAGTTTTGGATGGAGGGCTGTGACCACCCCCCTCTCCATCGGACTTCCCACCAGAACATTGCCTTTGGACTCACCAATCTTTGGTAGCCCCTGGACCCAGACCCATGTTTTGTTCAGATTTTTTTTGAGTCGGCTGTTTTCTAGCCTTATCTTCCTGTCATCTTGATGCTTCGGTCTTGCCATGACCTTTTGGTCTGGCCTGTTTCTAGAGGCAGAATTGGCCTTGGAGATGTGCAGCACCACATCAGAATATCATTGCTGCTCACTGTATTGCACAAGTAGCAGACATGTTTATGTGCACACCATAATATCTGTGACAGCTTTCTCTACATTCAGTCTTTACCATCTATAACAGCACACACATACACCCTACTTGCATTCACAGATCTACACACTGATACAGTACCATCTCACCTGTCTACAAACCACTACAAGCAAAACTGTGCACTTTCTCTTCCACTGGCACATTAAAATAAATTGCTTTGATAGCAGAACACTCATGAATTTAGTTCACTTGCTTGACAATTACAGGATTAACACATCCATTCGCCACATTGATCATAACTTCCATCATCTGTTGTTTTTGCTACATAAGGTATCACTTTCTGAGAATGCAGTACATAAACATTTGTATGTACATGATCTGACATTCTTTCTTTATGTGTTTAAGTAGATACTGTAAATTTTAATAGCAGTTTTGTTTTCAGAAGAATCAATAACGCGCCAACTCTGACATTGGGAGAGGAACTAAAGCTGAAAGCTAGAAAGGTAATGGAAATATGTGACTCTCTTTTGTAAATTATCTTGTTACCATTGCAAATCATGCCTGTTATATTGCAAAGCATGCCAGTAACCCAAAACATAAAATGATGTATAACTTGCCTCAATATGCCATACTTCCTTCTTTCAATGACATTTTATTATGATTGACTTCCTTACTTTCTTCCTCCTCTTTATTCTAAGAAATTTTAAGATTCTTTATTTGGTTACAATGACAGAAAATCCTTGAAAAACAATGAACCCACTAAAAAACATCAGAATGTTTAGATAGGACTTAGCAGGCAGCTGTGAGGTTGTGCTCGTGTTGATAACCCTTGTATGAATAATATGCGCTCATTCTTTCTCCGTATTGAAAACTGTCTTAGGTAAGACTAATTGTGATAGGTTCCCATGAAAAGAGACACAGAGTGAGACTAATTGTGACTGGTTTCCACAAGAAGGGACACAGAGTAAGACTAATTGTGACTGGTTTCCACAAAAGGAACACAGAGTGAGACTAATTGTGACTGGTTTCCACAAAAGGAATATAGAGTGAGACTAATTCAGTAATTGTGACTGGTTCCCACAAAAGGAACACAGAGTGAGACTGATTGTGACTGGTTCCCACAAAAGGAGTAAGACTAATCATGACTGGCTCTCATAAAAGGAACACAGATCGAGACTAATTGTGACCAGTTCTCACAAAAAGTACAAGTGTCATTTTGGATATTTCAAATTATTGAGATGAACAGAATGTACAAAATTCTAATTTTATGATGACATAAATATGAATGCCAAGTCTTTCTGTTTTACAAAGTTTGATGACTGGAGAATGGCTGTTTGAGAAATTGCTGATGACAGAAGAAAAGCTCAACTGAAAGAAAGTCCTTAGCAACCAGCACATTGATTTAATTAACCAAATGCAGTGAAACTTCGCAGGTATCTTCTATATATCCTTTGTCACATATACATGCAGTTTTATGCATATGTATGGTTTTATTAAGCAGTGATCTTATGCTGGAAGTTGACTTCATTGGCCGAACATATGAAACAAATGTGGAGAGATTTACAGAATAATAGTTTACATTTGACACAAAAGTTTCCACTAATCTTATCTTTAAAAAAAAATTTTTTTCACTCTTGATGAAACCAGAATGAAATGAAAAATATTGTTATTTCCACCGCCAAAATGTTTTATTGTCATACAAGTACTTAAATTCTGTAAATTCTGTTGTCTGCTTCAATTGATTATGATTGATACTTGTATCCAGCTTTTCTAGTTTTCTACCAGCTGTCATGGCTTCCATCTTATTGATGTTGATATGCATTTCATAATTCTTGCAGATGGCAGTGAGTTGGTTAATATGTTATTGAAGCTGCAATTGAAAAAGGGACAATTTTACATGTTTTGAGCTCTGAAATCGCACAGATCAATGCAAACATGCTTCTATTAATCATCTAAATTAGTTGAATCAGGCTGTAATGCTCATAGACATGGTAAATAAAGGCATTGAAGCAGGCTGTAATACTCTTAGACATGATGAATCATTGAATGAAGGCCTATAGAGAGTGAAAATGAGAAAATCCAAAAGCTCAGCCTAATGGTGTTGGGGTGGTAAGGGTGCTGGACAGACCACGAGAGAAGAGTACAGGAGGTAATGGCAGCTTGACACAAGAGACCCAGGGAAGGCAGCGCTGGTGTTACTTTTTCTGTACTTCCAGTTGCCAGTGCCGAGACAAGAATAATAGGTTACATCATTTTGCGTAGTTTATTAAATTGGAAATATGAGCAGAGGTCTAGTACTAAATCTTGTTGAGATGTATGTTTGTGTCTGCTGGTACATTTTAGTGGTATATAAGAAAGATTTCTCAGTTCTTTGTGTGCAACAGTACAGACCATAGAAACAGTATCAAACACATGTCACATCGTTCTTTTTTGTTTGTGTTTTTTCTCCTCTAGTTAAAACATGCTGAATTTTTGAGTCAACTTGAAGAGAAGTCTGTGCCATCCAAACATACAGCTACTGTCTCACAGAGTGCAGCCCAGGTACAACTGCCAGAGGGGTCCGGTAAAGAGGACACATCTGATGTGTCAGATCTCTTGAAGTCTTTGGTAAGTGGTCAGCTAAATGAATTGTAATGTGAAGAATTGCTCTCATTCCTCAGGTGAATAATTTTAGTCACCTAGTAGTTGCACATTGGAATGTGTAGTGATAGGATCTCATGTTTTTTTGTTTTTTGTTTTTGATATCCCTGCCACAGATGGTGGTGTTTTGAGGGGAGGGAAGGAATCACATGTGATAGATATTTAGATAGTCCTCTCCCATACTGCGATACCTTCCCCAGCCCTGAACATGGTGAACACAGATGTGTGGATAGAAGCCTCATGTGCTTGTGTTTATTGAACTAAGCTTTTGACCCTGTGCAGTCAGATTGAAATGTTAAAGCTTCTCCATGCCAACAATTGCTTTTCTTTTTCATAGTGATATTTGACAGATGCGATAGTCAGATGGGTAAGACATCAGACTCCAGATGGGAAGGTCTGGTTTTCAGTCCTGCCTGAATACATGTTGACAGGCAGATGAGACTATGTGTGGTATTGATTGGGGGGTGTGTGTGATGTGATTATGTAAGAGGTTGATGAGGCAAGTTTATACATAGTGGCTGTTTTGTTTGTTTTGTTGTTTTAACAGATGAGATACACAGTTATAGATGTTATCACAATGTAGCCAAGATTGTTCCAGTGACAATCGTTCCAGTGACAGACTAATACAAAAACAAAGACATAAGATCTCAAGATGTTGCTAGCTCATGGTAATATTTGTGCAGGCATAAGGCTTGTGCAAGATCATTTTGGATCTTTTCCATCACATGGCACCAGTATCATCTGTGTATACAGAATTCATTCCGAGAGCCGAGACGTTATCTTGAGAAACTAAAACTGAAATGGGTAAACAAAAATCTGTTGATCAGTAACAACGTATGTAAGATGCTGGTCTGAAACCATCTGAGAGCCTCTGTTTTTCTTTAGATATGTAGAGAAAATTGCATTCCATTTTAAATACTCATACATTTAATTCCACAGCTGCTGGAATACAAGGGTTGTCCATTGAATAGTGAGAATATGCCTGTAAAAATGTGACCAATGAAATGATGATCAATAGGCTTACATTTCTAGAATTCTTTGACATAACATCTCTTCTCCTAAATGAGCAATTCCCTTTTTTGTTGGAATGGTTTGAAATGCCCGTTGATAGGCAGCCAGAGTTGATATGTTGTACTTGCTTGACCACCTCCACTTCCAGGTTATATAAGTCAAGGAGACGCATACCATGGAGGAATTTTTTAAACTTGGGGAACAGGTCAAAGTATTTGAAATAGGTGGGGTGTGACAGAGTGTCCCATTGACTGGGCGTCATAAGCGACAGTATCATCTCTGCTTCATGGCATGATGCGTTATCATATAATATTTAACATTTCACATTTTTTTTGGTTTTCGGGTCTGAATATTTTCATCAGAAGCATCCTGTGGTGGTCTTGTTTAACAGTTTTCCCATTGGCATGTGATGTTCCATCAATCACAGGCACATATTGTCATCATCTTTTAATTTATTTGCTTTTTAACTGAGTGGGCCTTGGCGCAGCTGGAGTTAGCCACTGTCAGACCTGTCTAGTATTACGATTCATCCGTAGTTTCTACAATTTAACCTCAGACTATGGTATTATGGGCTTGTAAAAATAGGATCTAGCTTGCTGATTAAGAAACCTGAAATTTCAATTCTTGCTGTGTGATTTCACTGAGATGTTTTTGCCTATTTGATGGACTCACAGGTGTAACAGTCACATGATGCTGGTAGTGAAAATGTCTTCACTTGTGCAGAAAAATGTTGCAAAAGACACTGCTCGAAACTGGTTGTGAACCAGAAATGAACAAAAAACAAAACAAAACAAAAAAAAAACCTGAACTGGAAAGTTTGCTGGCAGTGGCTGTAAAAATCAAGAAAATGAAAATGTTGGTTGTTGCAGTCAACAGTATTGGTGAAAGTACATGGAAAATATTGTTTGTGTCCATTTGTGGAACTGCACGTACAGTATTACTTCTTAAAACACCCATCATAATACAGAACATTGGGGTTCTACCACTGGTGTGTATTATGGGGCCTAGACGGGTCTGCACTGTGATGATTGTGTCTTTAATGCTGGCTCTTAGCTTCTTACTCAGCTTATCTCGATAGCAACTGTCTAGTTTAAAAAGCTGCCATCCTCATATGTACCTGTTTAACAGTTTCCCAGCAAAAGCAGTAACAGTCTCTACTACAGTGACATGCACCTGTTTTTGATTTTCAGTTAGGCAGTGCACCTTGCTGCAACATGTCTCAAAGTCTTATTCCAAATTTACGTGCTAAAATCATAGGAACTGACCCATGGCTAATACCAGTCTATTGAGCAATCCCTTTACATGTTATTCACCTGTCTTCAAAATTTCACAGAATTTTGGAACATTTTTCTCATCAGTAGCCTCATCTGGCATCTTTGGACTCATTTTGTCCATCTTCTGAAAATGACGCCCACCCTATAAACTATGGCCTGAGAAAGTGTTTGTGCCCCACATGCACTGTGTATGTTCGGGATATATCTGTGCTAGAACTTCTTTTATAAAATCCATTTGATGTAAGGTTGCTGAAGTAGCCGCGGTATAGGGGTCACTGTACTGTAAATTATCCCCCTTGTCCTGGAGTTATCTATGCTTGGATTGACAGAAAAACATCTGCAATAACTAGCCAGTTCATTTTCCTTCAAGAAAATATATAGTTTATTAGATATTAGGTAATTCAATTATTTTTTATTATTTTTTCTCTAATGTAACCCATTTTTTTGCAGAAAAAGTTCCAGAAGTGAAGGGGTTAATGCTAAATGGGGAATGACTGTACCCTGTGTGGCATGATAACAAATGATGTTGCAATATTTGAATGTGATTTCGTAATGAGATCATGGAACAATGGGATCGGGTTTCTGCAAAAGTTTCAAAGCGCTGCAATAATTCTTTTCGAGTTAGAAATTTTCCCCTTTTATCCCTTTTTATGGGATGACCCTCGTAGTATCTGACCATGTTACTGTTGAGTAAACTATTTCATTTCCTTTGGTCTATGGAACCATGCTTTAGTTGAGAGCACTTTAGTAGGAGTTTCAGCCAGTACCGTCCTACATATCTGTTAAAAACACCTGACAGTTCTTGCATAGAAAAAAGTATCTGTTTACCTTAGAAAACCTCTTGTTGAATTCTTAAAATGAAAAAGAACTTCCAGTGGTATTGGTGATTGGGTTAATATATCATGTATCAGCATCAATCCATTCATGTACAGATATGGTTTATCACATTCAGTTTATTTGTCTCTTGTTCAGTCATTTCTCATCGTCATCTTTGCAAGAGATACTGATTGTCTTAATTAGGTTCTCTGGTATTGATAGTTCCCCTGTTTAGTACACTAAATACACATAATTGATGAGTATATTTCACTGTGGGATGTGTTTGTGTGTATGTGTTTGCTTGTCTAATAGATAGAGTTCTGTTGTATTTATTGATAACGTACACATGCAAAACAGTCAGCATGTGGTTAAATCACATGCATGGGGAGCAGGAATGGATGATGATTGATGATGATAATAGAAAAAAATAGTGATGAAAATAATAATGATTATTTATGGTGTTTAATCCTAAAAAAAAAATGCCTTAAACACATACAGTAATGAAAATATATGTACAGAAAACAAAAATTGTACAAGCCAAATAGCACCAACACCACACATTTTCCAGCTCATGCAGTAATTACATTAATAAACTCATACACACACATGCATGCACGCATGCACGCACGCATGCATGCACATGTGCACGCACACACATATTCTCACAGAGCAAGGCAGCCAGATTTAATTCTCACTTTGACAGAAATTGGCTCCCCTCCCCTGCTCCAAACCATTATACTGTGAATGATGGTCAGGGCACTAATTTCTTGAATTAGACAATACACCAACATGCACTCAGTACATGTACGTGCAAAAGACCCATGGCAGCAAAGGAGTTGTCCTTAGTCACATATTTGATAATTTGTTTTAGTGGTCAGAAATGTGGGTTTGTTCACCTAGTGGTAATCATGCATGGGTCAGCAGTAACTGAATAATTTTTTCACCATTGTGACATGGTAATCATCCTGTTTCAGACTGATAATTTAATCTCCAGTGAAGACAACGAGTCGGTGGCGTTATCAATGTCTAAAGCTTTGACATCAGCATTGTTGAAATACCGTGTCAGTGATGGAAAGGTAAGTCATTGCGTACTGAGTGTCTTTGTTTTTGTGAAGATTGCATGAATTCCTATTGAGCACTTCCAAGTGATCAAAGGGTAGGAACCACAAAAATAATGTTTGCTGTATTCCAGGACAAGATTTAGTTCCCTTCAAACAATTTTTAGTAAATTAGGGATCCCAATTTTTTTATTTTTCTTGGAAATCCATAAGCTGCTACTGAGAAAAAAAATGTGCTTCCTGAGAAAATTTTAAAACTCAGCCAGTCTTTTCTTCTTCAAAAAGTCAGCTCTTTGTCAGTCAGTCTCTTTCTGAACAAACTACAAAACTTTGGGAAGGGGAATAAATCTGGTATTGGTTTCCACTAAAGCCATTTCCAGTGCAACTTGTCTTCAGAGTCAATTCTTCTGTTCCTGTTTCAGCTTTCACAGCACCCACTTTGTGGTTACCTTTCAAAGCTGAAGGTCTTTGTGCAGATTTCTCTGAACTGTTTCATATGAAATTGAGAGCCCTGCCATGTCCATTTACTGGGGGCCATTAAGTTCAAGAGGGCAAGAGGTATAACTCATCACATGGGAACGTTGGCACTCATATGTACCCATCACATTGCATTTTCAAGTGGATCTTGAGCATGCATGGAACTTATGTTCATGGAACTTATGTTACATTTAAAAAAAAGTGGAAGGGAATAAAAGTACATGTGTGCACTACACTAATATTAAATCAAAACATGAATTGACTTTACCTGAAATATTTGAAATAGATATCATTGTCATGACAACAGTAAATATGGCACAAGAGTGGATAGATATGCGGGAAATGAGTCCATGATAACACTTGTTACACATTTTTTGGGTGTTTGCATTCTACATCATGATTTACTTCAATATTATAAAGAACAGTGAGATTGGTGGTATAGTTCACACAGTTTAACATTCACAAGTGTATCTTTCACATTTCTTTTCACTCTCTCACAGCACAAATGACACAACCTATCCGCATATTCCAAGTGTTCAGCATAAATATGACCTGATACTGTCTATTGTAGAAAAATCAGTGAAATCACATTCCTTACAAAACAGTCATGTCACAAATAACTAAGAAGTAATTAGGAGAAATTCTGTGGGATACAGTTTCATCACATTTTTTTCAACACAATGAGTTTTTCAAAATTAAATTGAAGTGTTAAAACAGAACTTCTAACTGTCAACCATACAAGCAACGGTAATGAATGTAGTGAAAAATATCCATTTTGAGTGCACTTTTTAGTAATGCAGTGCCAGAATGAGCCAGGATTCTCTGGAATTTGGTCATGCTACATGCGCAGCTGGATTCAGGATCAGCCGCAGAGTATATAACATGTGAAAAAGTATTTAGTTTGTGAAAAAGAGGTTGGTCGCCAGCCTTGTTATGCTTACTTCTTGTATGCAGATATATGGGTCTTCCTGCACAAGTTTGGACACAGCAGCGACATTTAATGTATTTTGACATCTTGTCAGTTTATGATGTGACAGTCTAATGATTCATCTCTGAAAAAGATATAGATGAAAGATTTCGCCTTTCAAATGGTATGTTATTTTTTATGATCAGTGAACTGATATGTCTGTAAAAGCAGTTTTATCATTTTGTTTGGATCATATCTCACACAGTATTAAAAAAGCAATAAAAATGCAACTACAATCAAATACCCAGCATCGAACGTCAGTCAAAAAGAAGTTCTCTAATCCAAAACTTCTGACCACTGCAGAGACATACACACGTACTGAATTATGTGAGCACACACACACACACACACACCACACACCACGCACAGCACGCACAGCACGCACGCACGCACGCACGCACGCACACCACACACGCACCACCACACCACCACACACCCACACACACACACACACACACACACCACACACAACACACACACACAAACACACACACAAACACCACCACACACACAACCACACCACCACACCACACCACACACACACCCCCACACACCACCCCCACACACACCACACACACCACCACACACAACACACACACACAACACACACACAACACACACACAACACACACCAACACACACACAACACACACACACACACACACACACACACACACACACACACACACAAACCTTTTTCTAGACTATGCAGATTTTAAATATGTATGCAGCAGAGTGATGCATAGGAAAGTGATGATGTTGCTCGCATAGTCACTTTTGTTGGCATGTGCAGTTGATATGTCGGAAGGAATTGTGATTCAGTTATTGAAAATACACAGTGTTAAAATGTGTTGCAGGAAAAGCCATCAGGAAGCACAGCAGAAAGCGGCTTCATTCAGCGTCGAATTGATGATGCCAAAAAACTGTTTGAAACAAAGATGCAGCCTCAGAGAGAGAAGCAGTCTTCAAGTTATGGAGGAAGTCAAGGTTATGGACAGCAGCCATCATCCAGTGATTTATATGTGGAAGTGCATGGAGAAGTGCGTCCAGGAAATGTTGGGTTACCTCCTTCATTGCCTGCTTATGCTGGGCAGGCTGGTCAAAGTACAAGCATGAGCAGCCGTCCACCAGAAAATACATCGGCATGGTCAGGATTTAAGCTACAGATACCACAGAAGAAGAAAACCACCATACCACGGGTGCTTCTATCGTCGGATTCAAAAGAACAATCTTCTCGGAAACTGTATCATCACTGAAGACATAATTATATTTTAAAGACCTGCAAGACATACTGGGATTTTACGCATTTTTCCTGAGCAAGCTCAGTGTTGAGTCTTGTGCATAGTGGGGGATGTGGATGTGTGTTAGTGCAGCACTGTTCCTGGGAAGACAAGAGAACTATGTAAAAATAACATGCAAAATGCATTAAAATTATTTTCACTAATAATAATATGTCCAAAAAGGAAGATAACAAAAAGTCCATTGATGCATGATGCCTGCCACAAGAAGTTTCCAGACTTAACCATATCAAGAAAGAAAAAAATCGTTTGCTTTCTGTTCATTCTCCAGGTCAGAATTTTCAGTAGCTCGCAGTAGATTGTACATCAGTCATCTTATGAATAACAAATTCCTTCCTTGTATCCACTCACCCCCAAGTATTCACAATTAAAAAGTATAAGAGCCTTTGTTTTGAAGTCTGATGAATATTTAGTTATAAGAAGCATTGTGCAAAGTATGTCATGAAAAAGCTTAAATTTGCTACTTGATGACTGAGCACTCCCAGTCTGTTCATACATATATTTGTGCATGAGTGCTGCATGTGAGCACATAAACATTTTATGTAAAGAATGTATCTAATGGAAGATGTTGTGACATTATGTGAATCTGTCAATCATTCAGAGCCGGAACACAAAATGTTTGTCTGGTTGGCCAATATTGTTTATTTGAAATGGAAAGGAATTCTTTAAAACTCAGTTATCCTCGCCTGGGAAAAATTGTATTTTCTCTTCACAACTGCTTACAGGTATTAGTTAACCCCATAACTGCCACTAACATAAAATTTAGGAAGCTCTCTGTGATGCATACAAATGTAACATTTACGGAGGTAGTTTGACATGTGTTTCAGCATAATGTAAATAGAGAAGCACTGATGTTGTCAGTCTCAGAGAGGGTTTGTGAAAGTGATTGGCTTCCCTGACATGACTTTTTGACGTATGCAACCCTCACCAGGTTAGTTTTATTTATCTGAGAATAGAAACTGGTTTTCAGCAAAATGGCGACACAGGAGTGTCTTGCAATCCTGCGCGTTTTCAAAGGCAATCCTGCGCATTTTCAACCTTTGAAAGCGTGTGAGTTGAGCCAAGAATTTATAAATGACAGTAGAACGATTCAGAAGACAATTCTTAGATGCAGAGATTGAAACAGCAGTATTTACTTGCTGTTGGTGGGAAATGTGTACCAGACAGACCAGACATGGAAAAATATTGATCCTATGGGTGCGTGATTCAAAAGGTTTGTGGTCGCAGGCAGTACTGGCAGCCAGCCAACACCTTCAAACTGCTGAAATCTACAGCTGGGACATTGTAAAATCACCCACTACTTACAGGAAGAATTATTACAAGCGGTAAGGGGAGGACTAGGGTGATGGAGTGGGGAGTCAAGCCACTTTGTGCATTAGTACTTTTATAGTACACTGCAGCTCTCTGTAGCTTTTCAGCTGTTGGTGATCTGTCAGTAGGTGGTCATCCAAAGTCTGAATACTTTTAGATTTCATCCGGAAGGCCATATCTTCTATTTTTTCCCTTTCTTTTTTGTTTGTATTGTGAGCAGTTGTGAGTTTGGGAAATTTCCACAAAATATTACAAATATGTTGTAATTTCAAGAAATTGTTACATAAATCATCTGAACATACATTTTGTCATGCATAATGCTGTGTAATTTCATGCATACATTCCCACAAATATGGAAGCAACAGTTGTTTTAGTGTACATGGTAGTGATGCAGTGTTTTTCCCTGGCAGGTTGAAAACACCGGATGTCAAAAAACATCGGCACTCAAGGGGTCAAATCACTGGACTAATGTTGTAGGTTCCCTTGTATCTTGTCCTATCCTAGACATTGCCTGGGGTTTATGATAGTAGGTTACATCTATCACATGTACCATACAGTCTCACATCAAAGTGAAGCTTAGCAGCATTATTGTCCTTATCAGTCAGTTTAGTATTAGGAAATCACCTGCCCAACTGTCAGGGTGACCTCCAATTTAGTTCTGTCAATTGCAATGCTAAAGGTTTTGGTAAATTTGATGTGTTTGTTGAGAAGTATCTTTGTGATTTTCTGAACATGAAATTAGCTTATTCTTTCAAATGGCTTTATAACAAAGTCCAAAATTGAAACGGTAGACAGTTTGTTAGTTGTAGAAGAAATATCTTAAGTTATGAAATCTTTGAGCCACAAACTGACCGTCAGATTAGTTTTTAAGTTTTATGTGTAGACCTAACTGGTGTGCATTAAGGTATTGTTTACTGTTTAAAGTAGGTGCTTCTTAAATAATTGTTACCTGAATTCTTTACTTTTTAACGCAAGTGTGTCATGAATAATTTTCAGGATTCTCCTGTGAGAATATTACCATGATGTCTTTTGTAGTTAGGATGATGTGAAATTAAATTTTTATTTTGCACAGATGTACATAAGTGTTTGGATTTAATGGTTTATGCTCTTTACATTATTTTGTTCATGGTGTTAGCAAAGACATTTGTTTTGTTATATTTCAAGAAATGTATTGAAATTTGTTCTGTTTGAGTGAAATTTGTTCTATTTGAGCATGTTTATGTTTGGTGTAAAAATCGATTGGCTTAGTCAGAGGTAGTGCACCTGCCTTCCAGTCTGAGTGCACATGTTTTAGCAACTTTGTGAAACTTTGTATGTCCGGACTTCATCTATTCAGCTTTGTGTACATACCTAACCCGGTTCAGATTTGGGGAAGGTAATGCAAAGGAGGAGAGGAATAGGCTCTGCAGGCTAACCTAAGAGTAGGTCTATACCACCTCATTGCATGTAACCTAGCTGAGGGTTATGGAACTACCTTTATTTTTTATTTTTAAAAGAAAATGTTGGTGTGAAGTATAATCTGTTAAAAAAAAAAAGGGTGTTTAGTGTCAAGTATTTGTCTCAGTTCAGTCAGAAATGGAAGGATGTGTTTGTGGAATAGGTTGGGGTATAGGACATATAATCAGTGTACATATGCTTCTGCAACAAAACTCTTGGTGAACGTGCTTTTTCTTATCAGGCCCCCTCTATTTGGAACAAACTTCCCTTTCCTCTCCGCTCTACCTGTACCCTTTCTTCGTTTAAGTCCAGTCTAAAAACCACTCTTTTTAAATCCTAGCCTGTAGTTCTGTACTCTTACTTCAGCTGCCACCTTGAAATCTGTGCCCGTGCGCGTGTGTGTGTGTGTGCGGGTGTGTGTGTGTGTGTGTGTGTGCGGGTGTGTGTTGTGTGTGCGGGTGTGTGTGTGTGTGTGTGTGTGTGCGGTGTGTGTGTTGTGTGCGCGTGTGTGTGTGTGTTTACTGTAAGCGCTTAGGGCTTTTTTTAGATTAAGCGCCATAAATGTTCACTATTATTATTATTATTACATATGATCAGAAAAAATGGAAATAGCACATCTGATCACCATCTGAAAAAAAACAAAAATAGATTTTCCAAAAGTATTATTGAGTACATATACTAGCATCAGATTTGTTTCCTGTCATTTCAGAGATCTTGTTGTGTTAGAAAGGCACTTGCTGAGAGCATGTTTTGTATACGTAGCTATGCTGGAAATTCATTGTGTGTGCGCATGCACGCACGCAGCATGCACACACACAGCGCGCGCGCATACACACACACCCACGCACACACACACCCACCCACCCACACATTCACAAAAGGTAGATTTTTCAGTTAAATTTACTGAGGCGTTGTAGTCGCAAGAGCTGAGAGTAGGAAATGCTGTTCTTGGTGTTGGAAGTGTTGGATGATCGATAGTCCAGATAAGAATGTGAGTCTGTTGGTTTGTAGTGGGCTGTAGTAACCGGTTTTTCAGATCGAAGTGAAACTTCAATGTCTAGAAAGCTCACGGATGTGTTTGAAATTTCATATGTGAACTTGATGGACAGATGAAAAGTCTGAACGTAATGGTCGTGATTGAGGGATGTCACACCAATGCCATCATCAGTATATCTTTTGTATATTTCAAGTTTGGGTTTCTTGTATGATTTTTTGTTCCAAGAATCCCATTAACACACATAATCAATGACACTCAGTATTACAGCTTGGTATAGTTGAAAGAGATGTTGTTGTTCCATGCCTTTAACTGTCATTGCTTTCAGGATTGAAAGGCCTTTTTCACATTTGAGTGTAGTGGTTTCCACATGTTTTTTGAAGGTTAACATTTTGTCAAAACTGATGCCAAGGTAGCGTAAGTTGTTTGTTCACTCAATATTGGTTCCTCCGGACTAACTGATGGATATTTTTCATTTGCTGCTTTGTTGTCATGGGTGCAGAACAGTAGGCCTACCTGTGCTTTGGTGGGGTTGATTGCCAATCTGGTATCTTGACACCACTGATCTATGTTGTTTAACTGTTCTTGGACTGCTTTGTTTCTTTCTGATGCATTTTTGCCTGTCTTGCAGATGAATCCGTCATCAGCAGAAGTGAAGATACAGGCTAGTCCATTGTTATTTAGGTCAGCAAGCCCTTTTATATATATGTTGTAGAGGACAGGGGAAAGTGGTGATCCTTGAGGGAGTCCCATGGAGAGCTTTTGTGGTGCTGAGCACCAGTTTCCAGGTTGTAGGACTACATTTCATTCTTGGAGCGTAGCAGCAATCCACCTTGTGACTGTCGTGCTGACACCATCTCGCTGAAGTAGTTCCATTAGCATTGTGAATTGTACTTGATTGTACGCATCCTCTAGGTCAATGGCTACAGCTAGGGTTTCTTTGTTCTGAAAACCTTTGTAGACTTTGTGAGCAAAGGCAGCTGCTTTTTCCTGGGTTATGGTTTTGAACCACTCTGTTTTTTCATCCGTATTTCGTTTATACTTGTCCGTTTTTCTAATGCTATCATGGTCTGAGCAATGTCTTCTGTGTTTTTGCCAGGCTTTTACAGCAGTTTGTTTTTCTTTCCAGGCAGTCTCTGTGTCAAGGTTCCACCAGAAAGGTTGTTTTATAGATGTTTGATTTCATATTTCTCAGTTTAGAAATAATATCAGATTGAATACTGCTATATTGAAATGGGTTTCTTGGTTGAGATACAGAGTTTTTAGGTGATATGTTTCATTATACTGAAAACCACTGGAAGTTGGTCGCTGCCATGTGTATTCAGTATCTCTGCACTCATTAGTTAGTTTAGGACAGATGAGTGCTATATCAATGGTGCTGTTTGTGTCTTCTTGTCTTGCACCCATATGGGTTGGTGATATTGTTGTGAGTGGGCTGAACTGGATATCGCACAGCAGCTCTTCCTGAGTATGTCCTTGGGCATTAGTTCTGTTCTGATCCCACATTGCAGATCTTGCATCAAAATCACCACATATCACTGTAATGTCTCATAGTTCATTTTCAATTTCTTCTAGGAAGCTCCAGATTGTTTTTGAGGTACAGGATCCTGGGTGCACGTAAGCATTGATGAGCACGATGTTCTTGTTTTTTGTTTGGAGTTTGAAGGAGTTAAAAACGTTAACGAATATCTAGCATTATATATGGTTTCAAATCATGTGTATTACAAATGTTAATGTTGCTATCAAGTTTTTACACAGCTTGTATAAACTTATCTTTTTCAAACTGTAAAAAGCTATGACCTTTTCCAGTATGCAGGTATAAATCATTTACATCACCAAGGTAAGTGTTTTTGTTTATAAATCATCAGGTAATGTGAACTTGGTCTAATTTAGCATGCCTGCCTGGTTGGTATAAATGTGGAACTCCCTCCTTGCCAGTCTAACTTCATGAGCTGTCATGAATACAAATTTTGCTTGAGAGAGACTGTTGTATTTGCGGCCTCCAATCCACCCATCTGTCAACATGTACTTGACCTGATTCAGGGTTGGGGAAGATAAAGCAGCAAGAGGGAGAAATTGGCACCACTCTGAAATGCTAGTTTAGAGAGAAGTTGAGAACTCTGCTAGGCCATTCACTTACGCCTCTGAGTTATGAGAAAACCTTTATCGTTTTTTTTTTTCATTTGCACTGCTGACCCCAGTTGCTAAGAACATGGTAGGTAAGGTTAACTTTATGCTCTGTCCTGACCTCCTGTAACATAGGAAGGAAAGATGGTTCATTTGTAACCAATAGTATTGATCTTTGGCATGTTCAGTCACTAAAACCCAGTTTATATAGGGAGAATTGTTCCAGGTTTGCATTATCAAGTCATGACTGTGACATGATCACCATGCATTGTATCCATTTTATCAAATAATGGAGACTGACATGATCACTGTAGACAGCATCCATTTATTGAATTATGAAGGCTGGTGTGTTCACTGTAGACTGTATCCATTTATTGAATTATGAAGGCTGGTGTGTTCACTGTAGACTGTATCCATTTATTGAATTATGAAGGCTGGTGTGATCACTGTAGATTGTATAAATTTATTAAATGATGGAGACTGTTTAATTAAGAATACCTAACTGATAATCAATTTTTGGCACATTCCAACAGACGGACAGAAAGGAAGGGGGAGAGGAGAAGAAGAGAAAAAGAAATAAAAGGGAATAAAACAATACAAAGCATTAGATTTTCTTGTTAGGTTGGAAAATGAGGTGGTCTTATTACAGATTGGGGGGAGGGGGAGCGCTTTGGCTTTGAAGACTTTTTTTCTTGCTGCTGCTGCTGCTCTTGTGTGTGTGTGTGTGTGTGTGTGTGTGTGTGTTGTAAGTAACTGATACAAGTATGAAAAAATGTAGATTAGGTAAAATGTAGGCTGTAGGACTTCAGGACCTGGCCAGCTCATGGGTTTATGTGCAGGCTTAAGGCTTGTGCCATGGTCACCATACACGAGGCACCTGTGATGTTAGTGCATATGAAATTCATCCAAGCACAGAGACATCGTCTTGTGAAACTGAAACTCTGAGAGACTAAGAAATTTTGTCCACAGAAAATGTTTTCTTTGTTTCAACAGTGACCATATACGCCATTTGATATTGTATCGTGTACAAGAGCAGAGTATACTTTTTGCTTTTCTGTATTTTTGGATGTGACACGAGAAGCAGCTTTTCTGTCTATGTGTTCTTTTGACAGCATTTTCACAACAGGCGTGACATCATTTTCCTGGTGCTTAATTTTGGTTTGCCTTTCACTAGGTATTTTTGGCTTTGCTTTTGAAGATTTTGACAGCAAAGGATTGATTAAGGTGTTAAGGTGACTGATGTTTCAGTCACCTGTTTGGCTGCCTCCGCATATGAGATGGGCAGCGGTGAAGGACCTGGTTTTGCTTTGTGTGGTTGGGATCTGTCTGCATCCCAAGTGACATGTAGGCCGGCGGCATCCTTCCGCTACTAAGTGCCCTGCCGCCCATCTCCTGCACATGGTCAGTCACAAATTGCTCAAAAGATAGCATACACTTGGATAGTGCAAGTAATACTGATTTCAACTCGCTGATGGAGTCGCTGCAGAGATCCGCCCTAGGCCAGTATCTGTACTCCTCTTCGCATCTGGCAAAGTGGTGACAGCCTTCACAGGGATGTTACATCTCTTGCTTCCACCAGTGATGTTGTCAGCGAAATCGTTAGAAAAAGGCAGACAACTTCTTAAGAGCACAATATGCCGACCGTAGACGTCTCATTTTTGTTATGACTACACTTTGTTTGCACGCAGCAGAGAAAAATTTTAGTAGGCAGCTATCACCATGTTGATGACATAATTGTGTCTTGATTCTATTCCTTGTTCTTATCATGATCATTTTTAATAGAATCTCTGTCACATGGTTCGTAAAGCTGACTGTGTGATGTAGTTTGCATTCTATAGCTCCTGCTTTCTTTGGAAGTACAGGGGGAAATGGTTTTGACATATCTTTAGGGTTTTTTGGGTGTCATAAATTTCATTCATAAATCTCTTATTTATCAAGATGTAATCAATTTGATTTATTATTCTGTCTCCTGGATTCATCCATGTCCCTTTTCTTCTGATTAGGTTATTCAGACCAAGTGTTTCATTATACTACTGGCATAAATGCTGTTCAGAGGTAAGGTTATGACAACAAAACTTGATTTGTGAAGTAATAACTGCTTTCTAAGCTGCCAGACAAAACAAACATTTGCTACCAAACAAAACAAACTTTTGAGGAAGACAGTGCAAAATGAATGAAAGTTAAAAGAACAGAAAGTGAAAAAAAGAAAAAGAAAGATTGCTAGGGGTTGAGGTGCAGCCAGAGAAACCTTCTCAGAACGTTCTGTCAGTAATTAGGTCCTTCAGTGTTTCTTCCTGAAAGATTCCTGTTTTATTTTGTATTTTGGTCCAGGCAGTTTATTCTGTCGACTAAAAGGTTTGTTTTGTCTGCATGGTTTTGTGTTTATGTTGTCTTCCTCAAAGATTCCAGTTGCATTTTGTATTTAAGACCAGACAGTTTGTTTTGTCAAGTAAAAGGTCTATTTTGTCTGCTTGTTTTTGTCTTTCTGTCTGTTCATATCATTGCAAGGGGGACTAGCCTGCTTTCCTTCCCTTGGTACTGTACACATGTAACAGTATATATTCATATTTATTTGGCAATGTGATCCCTGGAAATCCCTTTCTTTATATAAATGTTGAATTACACAAGACTTTCTGTAGCTCAAAAGCATCTGTTTTCTGTATGTTTCTTTGCCTTCACTGGTTGTTCGTTGTTTAGTGGATTTCTGCTACCTTAGTTTTGGTTGGATCGCTCTGCATATGTGTAGATGCCCCTCTTCTCTTAGTATCCCAGCCAGCAAGTTGGACAAGTTCTGCTAAGAACAAAATCACATAGGCCTACTTTGGGAGCTAAGGACCTTTCCAACTGAAGTACTTACTTTCCAACTGAAGGACTTAAATATTGACTGAGCATTTTGGGAAGGTCTCTGAGCTGCTACCCAATACCCAACAATCTTTCTTCCCTTCCTTGATGTTTTTAATTTTCATTTCTTTTGCACAGTCTTTTTCAAAGGGTTTTGTTTCATTGTGTATTTTAGACCAGGCCAATAATTCTGTTGAGTAAAAGGTACAGGTCTGTCTGCTTGTTTTTGGCCTTATTTGTACCATCATGAGGGGGACAACCCTGCTTTCCCTCTCTTGGGCATAACAATGTACACACGTTTGCTTTGTTTATATGAGCATATTGGAAACATGGTGGAAACAGATGCTGCAGTGTTACTGTACGTGCATGGAATGACTGAAAAGAGAAATTTCTGAATAATTTACAAGCCGTGTTTAATACAATAAAACTATTTTAAAAAAGTGATCTATCTTCATCTCCAGTTCTGAAAAATCCATGAAATAATATATTGTTATAATGAATGTAACTGATCAATATTTATGCCTTAGAAAATACCACAAGAAGCATCTCTTATAATCATCATACAAAAAAATCTTATTTTTTTTTTTATTTATGCCTTAGAAAATACCACAAGAAGCATCTCTTATAATTCATACAAAAAATTCTATACAGAAATAAAAGAAGCACTCTATAATCACATACAAAAAATCTTACCAATTAGCATATGTCTTTTTATAAATAGATACTTGCTCCAATTCAATCAGGAAAAAAATCTTACTCAATCAGCATATACATGTCGTTTTATAAATAGATACTTGCTCCACTTTATTTAGGATGGTTTATAAGCACACATCATTATCAGTGATATGTCAAATGACCAGATGATAAATTAGGACTTTGTGGCTTGCTCCAGATAAGCAATAAGATCAGAGCGTTCATTCTTTTTCTTGATGCCAGCAAAGATCATTTTGGTGCCAGGAATGTACTTCTTGGGGTTCTCAAGGTACATGAAAAGCGTGTCCCTTCCCCAGACAATGCCTGAAACAACAACAACAACAAAAGTCACATTGTGCTTTTTAGGATTCTCAGTATATGTAAGAAGGATGTCCCTTTTCCCAGAAATGTTTACAACAAAGTAAAAATGAATTCTTTCTCCAAACAATTCCTGCAACAATGCAAACGGGTGTTCTTTCTCCAAACATTGCCTACAACAGAAGGAGAGGGTGTTCTTTCTTCAAACATTGCCTGCAACTGACAGTTCTTATGTTCTCATGATATATGAAAAGATTGTCCTTTTCCAAAATGATATCTGTGACAAGGTCACACAACTAAGAAAGACTGTCGAAAAATGAACTATACTACCCATCATCATCATCATCAGGTGCTTTGCCGCATGGCGTTGGTGATAATGGACTTCCATCTGTCTCTATCTCTAGTTGCCTTAAGCATCTCTACCACCCTCTTTGTCTTCAGCCACTCTGCAAGTCCATCTAGTATCTTCTCCCTAGGTCTACCTGGTGCTCTCTTTCCTTCTGGATTTCCCGTTGTGACCAGGTGCTTCAATTCCCCTTTCCTCATAAAATGGCCTATAAATATTGCCTGTCTTTTCCTAATTTTCCTAATGAATTATCTTCTTGTGTCTGCCTCCATCAAGACTGTCTCGTTTGTTTTCTTTGCTTTCCAAGGAACTCAACATTCTTCTTAGAAACCACGTCTCGGCTGCCTCAATTTTGTTTTGGCTTTGCTTGTTGACCGTCCATGCCTCACAACTGTATAACAGTATTGGTTCTATATAACATTTAAGAACTCTCTTCCTGACGTTAATTGATAGGCATTTGTTGGTAAGAATGTTTGTCATCTTCTTGAATGCTGTTTTGGCTTGGCCGATTCTGCTGGCTATTTCTGATGTGCATCTGCCATCTGGTGAAATGATTGTTCCCAGGTATTTAAACTTATCAACCTGTTTCAAGGTTGTGCTGTTTGCTGTTACTTTGCATGAGGGGATTTCATGTTTTTTACTGATCACCATGACTTCAGTCTTCCCATAAGTTAGATAAAACCATTGGACTTCACAAGTGAAAAGGGTTTGTGTGCAGAATTATATCTTATGCTGTAAATCATTTGGATTCATCCACCACATGGCGTCTGTAGAGCTGGTGCACATGGAAATGTCTGAGTGCTTTAAAAACACAGCATTTCAAAATGTCAATAATTTCATCTGAATAGTGCAAACAGCCCATGTTGAAAGCGCCCTTGTTGCACTTTACACAGTAACTGATTAATAATGATAATAGTTGCAGCCACATTATCAAGAATAATAACAGACGTCAACCTAAAATCAAAACTAAATATTAAAATTGCTAGTCACAAAGAACTGTCAGAAACAGATATAAGAACCACTAGTCACAAAACTAATCTTCATACATTGGTGTTAACATCTTCAATGTTGAGGGAGTGGTATAAGTCTACTCGCAGAAATCTGTCAAACTCTTTTCAGATTTCCTTGAATTTTGTACATAAGAAACAGAAATGTAGATGATGATATACTTTTTGACCTGAACAAAGCGTATGAACATCTAGACAAATCATCAAACTGTGTCGCTTGAAGTTTTTTGACTGTTTTAATGCTTTTTATACTATTCAACCTTACACTTTTGCAAAGAAGCTCAGGTATATGAGGCTCGCCTTTCTTTCTGTTCTATGGATTTGGGACTATTTCACTAAAAGTAAAAAATCCCAGTTTGTGAAATTATATAAGTTGTTTGTCCATTTTCATCTTTTACTTTTAAAAACACAGGTCTACCACAAGGCACCGTGCTCCCACTCCTATTGTTTACCTTGGCTTGAAGATCATTAACTTTGGAAGAGAAAAAATCGAAAAGCCTCTGAAAGATCTGGAAGACTGATGTTAGAATGAAGTGGAGATGACTTACTAGTATCCAAAAGATCAGACATATCAGAGAACACGTATATTGTAGCTGTAGATTCAAGGTCCTGAGTCGAATAATAGTCCAAGGCTTAGTTTTGAGATCATTTTTGTAAACCTTTTCACTTACTCTTGAAAACTTTGTGAATGAACTACATGTTTTCATTCGGCATGTCTGCAAACTTGTTTAGCTACCCTTATTTCATTTGTGTACCAAGGTGCTGATGGCCAGGGGTGCATACTCATCTAAGAGCTTGTGCAAGACTAGCGGTATCACAAAAATATAAAAAAAAAGAGGAGAGATGATTCATAACTTCAGACAAGGATTTAGCGTTGATAGATTTCAGGTTGCGACAGGTCACAATTTGCTTCTGGCGCACAGGTTTAGACACACAAATGGAGAACAACATGGCAGAATGGTCTGAAAGAAGTTGGTCCAGAACTGAGACTGATGTAACAAGTTCATGTTGCAGATGATCAGCCAGTCAAGAATATGGCCTTTAATATGTGTGAACTGGGCAACAAGATGAGAGAGAGAATGGTTAGGCAGAGACAGACACGAGCAGTTGGTTTCCCAGTCATCTTGATCATCAAAGTGTACACTGACATCATCAAGAATGACCAGTTTTACTTAGCTTAAACTTAGTGTAATGATTGAGAAGACGCATTACATGATGAAACATGGAAGGAGTGAGCTTGCATGGCTGGGAGGGGAACGGTAAATACAAGAGAAACTAACACACTGACCTGACATACGAAGAACGATTTCACTGATTCCAAATGACAGTAGAAAAGGAAAAGGAGGCGGGTGAAGGAGTGACAAGATTCAAGCACACCTTTATAAATGATGGCGATCCCGCCACCAAGAAAGGCTAGAGGGAAGGAAAGGAGTTTGTAACAAGGAGTGTGAGCTGTTTGATGAGCTGTTTGATTTTTTGCTCGTGGGCACAAGACGTCAACCAGGTTTCTGTCAGAAAAATCAAATCTTTTTCTCCTACTGGACGAAGCAGCAGGGAAAGTTTGGTCTTTCTAATTTCTGTACTTTGTTGTTTGCACCTTACACAAACACAAGACAAAAATCAGTCATGTAAACCAACATGAGCGTAGATTACACACAATTTTTCATGGAAACAGAAGGTCGTGCCTGTTACATGGCTGAACCACACAACCAGATAGATGTGTATCTCCCCTGCCATTAGGACAGTTACAATCCTTGCATGTTCGCACATTTTATGCAATTCAATGTGAACTTAAGTGGATAGATGATCTACTGGAACTTTTGTAGACTGCACTCTTTGCTTATAAATATGCTAAAACCAAAACTGAAGACCTTAAACAAACCTGGAAGAAGCTTGATTAAATAATGGACAGCTCGGAAGACAGTTAATTCCCTTGATGTCATACATCATACTATATCATATGTATGTAAAAATGATCTAGTCTGCTCGGTTTCCGTTTTTCAAGCCCTGAAAAAGACACTTGACATTGAATCCACTATCTACATCTGTCTCGCTGTAAAGAATGTGATTTTTTTCTCAGAGAACAGTCATCTAGTTTACTTGACATTGTTTTTCAAAATATGACAATTACAGTGTAAACATTAACCCAAAATGACTTTTCATGATAATGTTAATACATAAAAACACCAATCAGTTCCACCTTTAGTCTTGTTGGCATCTGTGTATGAATAGCCATGTGCCTGCCCGGTCTTACGACCAAAGAGTCCATGAAGATTGGGTCCCACATTGTGCTTGCCACCAGCCTCAACTGTGTGGCACTGCGAACACTTCTGGACAAAGATCTTCTTGCCCTTTTCAACATTACCACTAGCTTCCATGGTTTGTCTGTTGATAGTTTATCTGAAACAAACAAAAAATGGAAGGTGTATTAGTATTATTGCTTAGACAAGGCAAGATGGGTTGGTAATGGGGATAAGATTACTAAGTACTTTTTTGGTCATGCAAAATGGAATTTCGTCAGCAAATTGATAGCTAACTCATTTTTAGCAATTGTAGTGACATACAAACACAAATTGTCAAAGTTGTAGAAACACTTTATATGAATCTGCGCAGTAAGAGAACAAAAGAAGATAGCAGAATAGCAACAAACCTACACTAACAGTAGCAAACCAAGAAAACATTTCACTAGAAGAGCAAATATCTAGCTGAAGCTAGTTATTCTCTGAAAAATATGAACAACAATAAATGCCCAGGTAAAGATGGGTTTACATCTGAATTCTTTGAATGTCGTGTTAGAACTAAGTCCATTAATTAGTAGATAGTCAAATGAGATATTTCAGAAAAATAGGCTGTCATCCACACAAAAAGAAGAATTACTAACAAGTCTTTGATAAGCTGACAAACGAGGAGACCTCATAAACAATTGGAAACCAATACACTTTTAAATGGAGATTAAATTGGTTTTGTTTCAGGCAGTGGTATTAGTGATAATGTCTGTCTGATTTAATTAGCTACCTGAGCAGTGAAATTTACCTGGATTACTGTTACACTTTCATTTTGAGAAAGCATTTGATTCTGTGCAAATTTATGCCTATATGCTACATGCATTTAGTTTTGGACCTGATGTCTGTCAGTGCACATCCGTTTTTTATAAGAACAAGGCTATCCAATATCACCATCACTGTCAGTGGATATCCGTTTCCTACAAGAAGAAGGCTACCCATTATCACCATATTTTCATTCTTTCTGCGGACATTTTAGAGTAAATAATTGACATCACTGAAACAATAAAGATACAATAATTCATCAAACTGAACACAGAATTTCACAGTATGCTAAGGACACCAGAATCATACTAGATGGCGACAGATCATTTGAGCTACCAATAAGTACACTGGATGATTCTGATAAAACTGGGACTTGAATGCGCATTGTGATTTGCCAGCAGAGATGTATAGACAGATATGTATCAGTGCAATCTAACCTGATTTAAGATACTGGGAATATAGCTAAAAAATTATTTAAATGACTGTGCAATGGAATCTAACCACATTTATGATACAAAAATCACTTAAAAAGACTGTGAGATAATACATTGGGGGGGGGGGGGGGGGTTGCTTAATTTAAGGCGTTATATAACAAGTGTCATCATTTGACACTTATTGTATAACGTCTTAAATCTGGTGGACAGATAGAAGAAGTAATGAAAGTGTCCTGGAAGGACTTGAGAACACTAGAAAATTGCTAACAGACATCTATAAGAGAAGACATAAAATACAGTGGCCATGTGTCACGCAACAAGAACACGGATCTCATGGCAACCATCTTTCAAGGAAAAACAGTGGTAAAATGGAAGAAAGGCAGACCTCTAATTTCGTACATGGAGAACATAACCAACACGAGTGGCCGAAATATTCAAGAAATTGTCCACAAAAGTCAAGACAGAGTGGCCTGGAGGGAGACGGTGGTGACAAAGTGTGCAAACACTGAACCTGGTGACAGGTGAGATATTTTTATAGATCAGGTATTCCACGGTCTCCAGTTTCAGATCTTTTCCAATTAACTTTATCTTTTTTCTTTTTCCACATAAATACAATGTCTGTCCTGCCTACTTGCGTTTGTTTTTCTGTACTACTGCAAGGAAGACAACTGTTTTCCCTCTCCTGGGGCTGTAGCAATATACTACATTTGATTTACTTTATGGCATGCATCTTTAGCATCACTTTTCATACTATTGACATCAACAAGATGTTCCAGTCACAATCTTTTGTTTCCCTCTCCTGGGGCTGTAGCAATATACTCACATTTAGATTTACTTTACTTGGCAATGCAGTCTTTAGCATCACTTTTCATAACTATTGACATCAAACAAGACTGTTCCAGTCACAATCTTTTTGTTTCCTCTCCTGGGGCTGTAGCAATTACTCACATTTAGATTACTTTACTTGGCATGCGTCTTTAGCATCATTCATATATTGACATAACAGATGTTCAGTCACAATCTTTTTGTTTCCTCCTGGGCTGAGCATATACTCACATTTAATTTACTTTACTTGGCAATGCAGTCTTTAGCATCACTTTTCATAACTATTGACATCAAACAGGACTGTGGCAGTACATCAAACAGGACTGTGGCAGTCATAATCTTTTCATAACTACTGACATCCGGCAAAACTGCTTCCCTAAATTAAAAGAATATACTTTCCTTATAGTCTACTTCTTCCAAAATCTTTCTCTTATCTTCACTGGGTGCTCTGTTCTTTACGTGGTGTTTCTACACTTTGTTACCGGTATTGTGAGGTTCTGCTACGGTACCTTGGATATGTGTGTATGTCTGGATAAGTGTGGATGGCCCTCTCCTCTTACTATCCCATGTAGCTGGACTGAAGAGCTCTACATTTTGGGAGCATAGGATCTTCGCACTGAAGCATCTTGATACTGACAGAGCACCCTGGGCTGCTCTCCAACACCCAGCAGTCTTTTCCCCCCTCTCTCCTTTTTGATTTTTTTTTTTCTTCATCAGTTTTGTGCTTTGTTTTGTGTGTTGAATTACAGTTTATTCTGTCAAGTAAAAGGTCTATTTTGTTCACTTTTTTGCAAGGGAGGCAACCCCCTTTGTATTTACACACACACACATATGGTAGCTATATATATATATATATACACCCATCCAGATTGGTAGTACAGAGATCGTCGGGCGTTTCCAATGCGTAACCCTCTTATAAACGTTCCACTACAGACCGTATATAATTATTAAATCTACCAGTGCAAAAAATATGTATATTATTAGTGTAGGCCTCAGATCTCGCAGTCCCGTAATCGTTACGGCGCTGATGACTTTTCTCCCCTCCCCTTCTAAATGCTCTTTGCCAATAATTTTTTTTTAATGCACGTTGTTTTGCCCACACTGTGCAGTCGACATGTTACTGCAGTCTCCGAGTCTGTATTCGTGCCCACTCCAAATCTAATGATTTGATTTATCTGCACATCTGTAAATTTGTTTTATACAGATCTAGATCTGATTGCTGAGATTGGGAATCACTACTCAGCACTTGTTTCTGCGTTAAGTCAAATGTATTCACGTTTTTCATACTTTTTAAAAGCTTTTTGCTGAAATCGTTATCATACGAGTACAACCTGTAGCCTAGATCTAGATGATAGATCTACAACAGAAATGGTTCACCACACAACTGTGAGTGTGTAACAGGGACAAAGATGTCTTGTATGTGGAAGATCTCACGCAGAAAATATCAGCGGAAATAACAAATACAAATATTACAGAAAAAGGCAAAGTAAAATTTTTACTTACCGAAATGTACAACGTGCGAAATTCTTTAGACTTGCCGGCCGGACGGATTGCTCTGTGGGCAAGGTCAAATGACATCATAGTAGTTTCGAACTTTCAAATGGGAAGTATGGAAATTACTAGAAATGAAATTAAAAAATATCCTTTTTATGAACAGCCGGTACCCTCCATGCTGTATGAATCCTCACTAAACAAATTTATTTTGCACGGATCTCATCCCTACAGCGTAAAAGGGGTTGGTTGTATAAAATGCTCTGTCTACAAATATAGGCTAACGTGTTTGTAGGGGAGATTTTCATCAAATTTAGTCTTTCCCTTTCTTTCAACGAGTAATTACGATTTACCAAATCTGAACCCTTAATTTGCATATGTTCAAGCGATTTGAAGTTTGGTGTTTAGAATTTGTTCAAGAGGGATTCATCGCACTTTGATAATTCTATACTTATGTGCTCTACCTAAATCTCCCAGCAATTATCTGGCATAGACCCTACTCCATGAGCCTGTGTAAAACCTAACTCGTTGGCAAGGTCTTAAAAATGGGGGGGGGGGGGGGGTTAGGGGAATGGGGGGGGGGGGACAGACTTATGAAACACAAAGCTGACACCACTAGAATGATGAAAACAATAGATGGGCAGCGAACAGGCTACATTTTAATGTTACAGGTTGGGATTGCACCCGACATAACAACAGATCTCGAGTCCACTGCTGTATGAAAAGAACCATCTGAGAGAGAGGGGAGAAGAGAGAGGGAGAGAGAAAGCAGGGCTTAACACTAAATAATAATAAAAAAAGTGTTGAACCAGCCTTAATATACAGGTTTCAGCTAGACAGGTCGAAGGTCAAGGTCGAACAATGCAAAATGTATGTACGAGTGTCAGCAAGAATTTCTTGCTTGATCAACATATTGCACACAGTCCCAGATGCACAAGGTCTAAATAAATGTCAACTATTTCAATTTAAAACAAAGCTGAAGTGCTTGTATTATTTATGACCCTGTCTGAATCAAATTTGATTAGCATGTTTTATTTTATTGGGAAACTGATCATTAAACATATTCAATCTTACTGGGAAAGTAGTCATTAAACGTTTTGCTAATATCATTTAATATTCAAAGTAAATGTTACACAATGAGTATGAAATGCAGTTTAAGTATGGTTTAATGGCCTTTCTTTCTTACATTACCCCCCTTAAACAGACATCGAGAATAGCTTATGGTTCCTTAAAAAATGTTGATAGAGACAGTGTCCATGTATCTATGAGCAGGGCCCACACAAAATTGCTGGAATTGGCAAAGGTTGTTCATATATATTTTGTTTATAATACAGTTCGGATTACGTGTTATTTTCAGGAAGAAGTAGCAAGGTTCTCCTCCACCACCACCACCCTGTTTTTCTTTGATGTAGATTGATATCCCACTCCACCATTTTCTGTCATCATCATCATGTACCATGCCGCATGGCGTTGGTTATCATGCCCCCTTCCCCTCCGCACGAATCTTTTTGTTGCTGCAAGCATATCACCTATGCATTCTGTTCTCATCCATTCTGCAAGTTTAATATTTTCTCTCTGGGTCTGCCTGCCGCTCTTTTTCCTCTAACTTTCCTATTGTGACTGGAGATGCACGAATTTCTCTTGCTTTATAAAATATCCTATAAATGTTGCTTGCCTTTTCCTAACCCTTTTCATTAATATTCTCTTTGTGTTTGCTTCTTTCAAGACTAATTTTTCTTTGCTGTCCATGGAACTCTTAAAAAATCTTCCGCGAATCAGCTGCCTCAATCTCGTTCTGCTGACTTTGCGTGTTGATTGTCCAACCTTCGCATCCGTACATCAGCATTGGTTCTATAGAATACTGAAGAAGTATCTTCCTGATGTGAATTGATAGGCATTTTTGGTAAAGATGCTTTCCATTTTCTTGAATGCTGTTTTAATTTTGCCAATTAAGCTGGATGTTTTAATGTGCATCTGCAGTCTGGTGAGGTGACTGTTACCAGACATTCAAACTTATCAGCTTGTTTCAGTGTTGTGCCATTCGTGTTATGTTATTTTACATAAGGGGATTTCTTGTTTCTTACTGATTGTCATGACTTCAATCGTTTTTACTACTTAGCTCTAGCCCTTTATTTCTGCTTTTATCATATTCACAAAACTTTGTTGGTCTTTTTCATTTTCTGCAATTAGAATGATGTCAGCTGCATATCGAAGATTGTTTATCGTATTTTCTCCCATCTTCATCCTAAGGCATTCTTTCTTCTGGGTTTTTCATGATAGGGGGTTTCGCTGTAATGAGAAAACAAATCCAGTGACAGAACACATCCTTGTCTAACCCCTATTTTGATATTTTGAACAGAGTTTACATAATTTTCTACTCTCATTGCTGCTGTTTGTTCCCAATACATATTCCTTATTATTCTTAGATTCTGGTTTCCATCATTATTGAGTTTTTCCAATTGGTTGATCAATTCTTCGTGTCTTACCCGATCAAAAGCCGTGGTGTAATCAACAAAACATAAATATAAATCCTTATTCTACTCAACCGATCTTTCTATGAGAGTTCTTAGGATGTCTGTGACATCAATAGTTCCTTTCCCGTCAACAATTCCTCATTGTTCTTCTGCTGTTTCATTTTTATTTTGTTCCTTGTCCTCGTATTGATTATTCTTAACAGATTCGTTGGCACATGACCCATCAAGTTGATTGTACAATGGAGTTCGCCTTCTACAACCCCTGTTTTAATTGAAAATGCAATGAAAATTGATTTTGATATATTTTTAGGGATGTTTCCGGTGTCATAGATTTCACTTAGGAGGACTGTTACATTTTCAGTAACAGATTCATATCATCATGTGCCCTGCCGCACAGTGCTGGCGATCATGGCCCTCCATATGAATCTATCTCTTGTCGCTGCAAGTACATCTCCAACCCTCTCCGTCCTCAGCCACCCTGCAAGTCCGTCCAATATTTTATCCCTGGGTCTACCTGGTGTTCTCTTTCCCTCCAGCTTTCCTGTTGTGACCAGGTGGTCTAATTTCTTTATATTTAAAAAATGAAGAAGCACCGTGATGTATATCATGTGACAAGCCATTGAGCATCAGACACCTCCTCTTTGATTGCTGGGACTTGTACGATGCGAGACAAAAGCACTACACAATGGACTCCTTAAAGAACCTTTTCTGAGACGTCCCTCCTGATGCAATTTTCCAGTTTTTACAAGAGATCAACAGATTTCACCAGATACGATTTTACGTCCAAGTATGGTATTCTTTACTTGCATTTTAGACTTGCAAGATTAACGGTGAGCATGGTTTTTAGATGTTGTGTTTCATCTTAACTTGGTTGTCGTTTTTGACGTGGTGTTAGCCCTGATATGGCTCTAGTAGTCGGCTGGGCTATAAGCAATATGAACTTGAACTTGAATGGTTAGTTGTGTGATTTGCCCAGCCTTTGCTGATCACTTGGTGGAAATACCCGTTTGCAGATGACAGGCAGTTAAATCCCATACTTCTGTTCAATGATAGTTGGTCCTACGCTGCTTCCCTTATTCTAGTTATTTTGATTTTTTTTTCTCTCTTGTAGCCAAGTTTTTCTCTCTTGAAGCCAAGTATTCTGGCAATCTGCATTATATATATTTATATATCCACAATCATATCGGGCCCGTTTAGCTGTGTACATAAACACACTGAAAGTTCTTACTCATTTATGCAAATTTATTTTGATGGCTTTGGCTAGAAGTAATCACAGGCAAGTTGGTACTGTGAGTCATCGATTAAAAGAAGTAAACTGATCTAAGTTCACATATATCCAAAATAAAACTGCCGTTTCCACTGGTTCTCACTCACTAAACTAATGACTGCAGAGGCAATGATTCCACTTTAGTAATGAAATATTCTGTTACACTGTAATCGCATACTTACCCAACCCCGACAACACTTGTTTCAAGGAACTTTGAAATGTTCACATCTTGGTATGATTAAAACCATCTTCACCTGAATGTCTCCAAAACAAATGATCGAACTGTTCACGGATTTTATAGCTCCTGTTGTAATTTTAAACTTATCTGTTAAAGGTAGGCCTACAAAATTTCGAACGTGTGCATGAATATAAATATCAGTCTTAAATGCTAAATAACAAACTAGATTTTCATGCCAGTATTGATAGTATTGTCAGGAACTGTCGATCCTTTCATGTTAGTGGTCATATTCTTCAGATAAGTTCTATGAAATGAATGTTTTTCAGATAGAAAATATTCTCACCTTTTCATCTGTGTATTGACTTGGTGGTCTGAGTGTGAAATGCATTAGATTGTTTTGAACAAACTTCTGAACCGAGTGGAAGAATTGTTGGTCTGACAGGAAAGCATGAGTGGTTTGTGTGAGCGATCCACAGAGCAAAAAAGGTTTGTGTCTGGTAAAAGTCACATCATGGCAAACAATTCTGAACTGCTACCATCAAGTAGATATTTTCGTTCTTTATAATGTCAAACCATCCGCACAAGTCGGCTTTATCATAACGCCTATTCAATTCAGGTCTGTGGATGATGCAGTGTTCTACGGCTTTTAGCAAACAATTCTGAACTGCTACCATCAAGTAGATATTTTCGTTCTTTATAATGTCAAACCATCCGCACAAGTCGGCTTTATCATAACGCCTATTCAATTCAGGTCTGTGGATGATGCAGTGTCTACGGCTTTTTACTCTATCCTTCAACACTTGGGATCCCCAAAAGTTGTACCCGTCTCTTTTTCCTTGATTTCAGTGAATAGGGGCCTACTATCAACTCGATAAAAGTTTATACCCGTCTCTTTTTCCTCGATTTCAGTGAATAGGGGCCTACTATCAACTCGATAAAAGTTTATACCCGTCTCTTTTCCTTGATTTCAGTGAATAGGGGCCTACTATCAACTCGATAAAAGTTTATACCCGTCTCTTTTTCCTTAATTTCAGTGAATAGGGGCCTACTATCAACTCGATAAAAGTTTATACCCGTCTCTTTTTCCTCGATTTCAGTGAATAGGGGCCTACTATCAACTCGATAAAAGTTTATACCCGTCTCTTTTTCCTCGATTTCAGTGAATAGGGGCCTACTATCAACTCGATAAAAGTTTATACCCGTCTCTTTTTCCTCGATTTCAGTGAATAGGGGCCTACTATCAACTCGATAAAAGTTTATACCCGTCTCTTTTTCCTCGATTTCAGTGAATAGGGGCCTACTATCAACTCGATAAAAGTTTATACCCGTCTCTTTTTCCTCGATTTCAGTGAATTCTATCAACACGATTGACTGATGGCTCCGTTTGACTGACTAGATAATGGATGTGCCTGGGTGGAGACTCAGCTGGATATGGAACAGCGTGGGCTATGGCTGATCAAACTGATCCTTGTGTGGCAGTCCTTGGCACAGCCGGTGCAATTGAAGGCTGATGGCTGTGGCTGGGTAAGTGCTGCTGCAGTTTTCCTTCTCTTTCTTTTGTCTGACCACTGTCGACTCCGTTGCTCCTCTACAGTGGCGATGCCTGCAACTACAGCCTGCTGCCAGGCACAGTGATATACTCCTAATCATAATTTAAGGGCCACTTCTTCCTTCCTCTCTAATTTTAAGTTGAAATAATTGACAATGTTTAGAATTGATTCTATGTTTTATTTCATCATTTCCACACCTGTTTTGGAAAAAGAAATTAGCACAATGACCCATTAGTGAACAGCACATGCATTTAAAGGAACATCCCCCCCTTTTCAAAAAACAGAAAGTGTCAGATTTGGCCAATCTGTTTTCAATATCGCGTGTGTCCGCCCCGAGCCTGGATGCATGCTTCACAGCGCCGATGCATCGACCCCACAAGGGTACGGAGTGTGTCCTGAGGGATGGCCGCCCACTCGATCTGCAGGATGTCGACCAGCCTGGCCAGGGTGCCCGGTGGGGGGTGGTTGTCCCTGATGCGCCTCCCGAGCACATCCCAGAGGTGTTCAATTGGGTTCAGGTCAGGTGAGCACGCTGGCCAGGCCATACGGACGACTTCATGCTGCTCCAGGAAGTCGGTCACAAGGCGTGCTCGATGCGCAGGTGCATTGTCGTCCTGGAAGATGGCGCCTTGACCAAGGTCCACAAGCGCAGGCAGTGCCACGGCCGCCAGAACCTCGTCCCGGTACCGGACCCCGTTCAGGATGCCGTCAATGGGGAGCAGGGGGGTCCGGGTACCACGGCTCATGCCACCCCACACCATCACCGACCCGCCGCCGTACCGGTTATGCTCTTGGACGGTGGCGTCAGCGAACCTCTCCCCTTGACGTCGCCACACCCGAGCCCGGCCATCGTTAAAGGTCAGGGTGAACCTGGACTCATCCGAAAACAAGACCCGGGCCCACTGTTGCCTTGTCCAGGTCACGTGCTCCCTGGCCCAGGTCATGCGGCGCACTCTGTTGACCGGTGACAGCACGGGTCGGACGGCCGGTCTCCGTGACCTCAAGTTTGCCTCATGTAGCCATCTTCTCACCGTGCTGCAGCTGATGTTAGCACCTGTTGCGTCCCTCAGCTGACCCCTCAAGGTCACCGCAGTGGATGCCCTTTCCCTCAGGACGGAGAGGGCAAGGTAGCGGTCTTGCTGTCTTGTCGTTACTCTGGGTCGACCCGTGTGACGCCTTTCCTGGACTGCTCCAGTCTCATTGAAGCGCTCCAGCAGTCTCTGGATTGTGGAATGCGACACTTCAAGTCGTCTAGCAACTTTCCGCTGCGCTAGGCCTTCATCAAGCAGAGCGAGGGCTCTCCCCCGCTGCTCATCCGTCATCCGTCGTCTTGCAAGCATGGTTAAAACGAACCAAGAACGGGTCCTTTTTATCCTCGTCTGCGGGCAACTTTGGCTGGAGTAGTGTTCAAAAAGGGCTTGCCTTGCACGTGCAAAGCGAATTTTGTCGCTACCTTGCCTGCGTCGTCAGAGAGACCCTGCTGAAGATTTGACAATTTCGTGTGGAAATTGTCTTCCTTGGGCCGCCCATTGCAAATCGGCAAATCCCCAAACACGTGCCAAAAGGAAACTGCAATGTTGTCTGAGCTCTTATCCATTCAGTTACGGCAACGAATTGGAGAAAAGAGTAAGAGAAAATAGGTTATTTCTCCTTTCAAAAATTGACTCAAAAACGTTCCTGGCCCTTCAATAATGACGTGTAGTATATGTAGCTGTCTCATCCCAGATGTCGACACGCGTATCTGTCACCATCAGGTAACGTTTGCAGGCATCCCTGTATCGCAGCAGTGGGCGCCCTGTATCAGTAGGGTGGGATCCAGCAGAAGCTATCTATAACAGGTGCAGGGTGTTTTGGGATGTGGGCATCCTGCATGCGGCAGACATGACTAAGCCAGCGCATTTGCTGATGTTTGAATAGGGCATACGTGCTTGATATGACGCCCAGATCCAAGACATCCTTGTTTGGCACATACTCCAACCAGTTAATGACCAGGATACGGCGCATGCATGGCATGTGGAAGCTATTAAAGCAGCGCTGATGGCACATGTAGGTTATCCAGTTCTCGTTGCCGTAGAGAAGATACTCAGTATACAGACTTTGTACACATGTACACTGAAATCTAGGTGGCTTTGGTGATCTTGTCATTTTTCCACTCTCTTGGATAGCTTGACCATGGCAGAGGCAGCTTTCCATATCCACCAGTAGAGTTCTGGGTTGAAGGACATTGGAGACTACTGATCATGATGATGAGGCCAAACTCAATACAATAATCTCCAATAAACTTTCATAAACGTCCATCCTCCAGTTCCACAGTCCCTCTGTCACTGGATTCTGAACTTCTTACTTGACCACCCACAGACAATAAAAACCGTTAGCGCTCGAGTATTCTTTACTGGTGCTAAAAACAAATGATGCACAAGGATGCTCACTTTTCTGGTCTCCATTCCCTCTTCACAAAAGACCGTGTCTCTCATTTCACTTTTCTACACCCGTTTTACAAATGAATCTCTCTCTCTCTCAGTACAGATCATTAAGTTTACTGATGATGCGTCTATAGCAGTCTCATTGAAAGATATGACGAGGTAGCTTAAAGTCAGGAAGTCGATCTCAAACAATGCTGTGACGAGAACTGCTTAAAATTTTACACTACAGAAAAGGAGAAGTGATCATGTAGTCGACACTTAAAAATTTCTGGATACGTTGACACCTTTTTTTTTTTCAAAGGAATGTTTGTTTTCTCCTCTCTGCTGGGACGCCAATGTTGAATCCATCATAGAAGGCATAGCAGAGGAGCTTTTTTTTCCTGTACTAATTGAAGAAAGTTGGTTTGTGGCAGGAAAACCCAGTTGTTTTACCACTCTGTCATTCAGTGAGTGTCGACGTTTTCAATGCCCACCATGTTCCAGATGACTGAACTGTGTGGTGAAGCAGCGGTGCAGATCTCTGGTGCAGAGCTGCCTTCGCTGTACAGACTCTGCTATCCACGAGGAGGATCAAAGGCAAGAACTTGAGAAGACTGGACAAATCGCTTCAAGAACCGTTTTTGTCTGATGAACACGACGAAGACGTTATATAACACATACTACTAAAACGATAACACAGACAATTCGGCCATGATATCAGCGATACGATCACACCAGTAACATTGGTGTGTGTGTATGTGTGCATACGCGTGAGTGTTATGTGTATCATGGTAAGTGTGTGTGAACATGCATGCTAGCATGTGTGTATATGATTGCACATTTAAGTGTTCCTGTAGAGTGTGTGTGGGTTCATTGCGTTCGTGTGTCAACATGTGCACGTTCATGTATGTGTACCTGCTTGCGTTCTGAGTGCGTGTTTGTCATTGTGTGTCCAAAGTTGCATTAAAAATCTCAATTTCACCGTATACATGATCTTACTAATTTTCTAAGGCAGTGTATTTGGTTCACTTGTGTATGTACATGTATGCGTATATGCACAGCTTTGTATCTCATTTTGTTGCCCAGCGTGGGACTTTGGCCACCAGAAAATGCTTTTCAGACATCAAAGTCCCGAGCCAATCACTTCAGTTGTCCCCATGTATGGCCTGTTCTCTTCATGACTACCTTCCGTTCAAGGAGCCATGTTTTTGGAGGATTTCCTCTTCTACAAGCTGCTCAGCGTTGCTACCTGGTCAGTGCAGAGTCTATCCTAGTAAATGCCAGCCTGCAGATCTCGGACCTGCGGGTTGAAAGCGTCTTTCATACTGTTCATGCACACATATGTACGTTTTATTTCACTGATTTCAATTAGCATGTTTTGATGAGGGAGTGGGCAGGTAGACGTCCAAGCAAGGATGCAAGCATGACGTTAGTGTGAATGGAGTGAACACAGTGTCACCAAACAATTCCTTCCTCTTTGAGCATGGCAATAAGGCATCTTACAATAAAGCCTACTGTTTTCTTGAATGTTAATAAAACATAAACCATGCTGTAGGATGAGAAAGTGTACACACCTGCGGTTGCGTTTGTTCATGTGTACTCCGAAAATACGTAAGCGATTTCATGGTTGTAAGCGAGTGTGAGCAGGAGAGTGTATGTAGGTGAGTACATGTGAGTTTGTGTGTACTTTTAAGTGAAAGGTATCATGCAATATGTGTGTGTGTACATGTGTGTGAATGATAACTATGTATTTTAGAATAATAATTCTGTATGCATGTTCCTAATTGTTAATGTTTTAGTACCAGATATCACAAATTGTTACCATGAATTTCATTCATTTATTTATTATTTTCGATGTGCGTAAATGATGGCCACAATGCAATTTTTCAACAAGAAATAATCAAGTTTACCTGACTTGACTTAGGCACATCTGCAATTTCTGTTTTATCTTTGGCATACAATTCATGATCTGATACCTATTTAAGGTATAGTGGTATACTCTAGTGTGGAAAACTCCCATGTGTATAGTGTATACATAGGTCGCTCATAGATCCAGACTAAGTGAACACTCACTGGTGCCTGTTGGAGACCAGATTTCTTCTCACAATACTCGTAAACCAGCTCGCATCAAAAATGCAAAATACAACTAAAAGCTCTGGCAGCAATGCAAAATCTATGCTAGAAGATGGCCTCATGGTTATTTATTGATCATGGTTGATTACTTACGCTCTGGCATTTAGGGCAGCAACGAAGGTTCTGTGTGTGTGTGTAAGAAAGATAATCATGAATTTTAGAATAATAGCCTGTTAGTTATTTGACGTTAGATAATAGCTCTTTGCAGAAGTCTGACTCTGAAGATACATTGGAATAAAGCTGGACACAACATGTCAGGAAATTCAGGAGCGACATGAAAGTCAATGCCACCAAAACAAGAGAATGCAAACCAAAACAAAACAAAACAAATTGCAGAGTTTTTCCTCTTTTTTAAATGAGGATTTTCCCTCTAAATCCCTGATTCGCTACTTATACTTTCCACAACAGACCAAATACTACCCTTTCTGGCAAGGCTCTCTGACCAGATTTGTGTAATCAGCCATCAGTGGTCCTCACCCCAGGTAGCCTGGATCTTTCAAGTAGCCTATGTCATTTGTTCTATGCACAAGAGCTCTTACAAAGTATTCTCTTGTGAGGACTAAAGCAATACAAGCAGAGATGGGTGGGTGGAATCAAGGTCCGATGTGGAAGTATTATATACTTAGCTAAACAGAGATTTAAGAAAAATCCTTATCTTAGCATCATAACTGAATCAACAATGGGGCCCAAATCCTCACTAGACAAAAGACCTGGTTCTACCTCCCTCGACCCAAGACAAACTGGGTGAGAGAGATAGGAACAGGAAGGGTCCTCCAAGGGCCATGCTCGAAATCCATTTCCCCAAAATGGGCTGCAGAACCACAATCATCTGAAATTCTTGAAGAAGTTGTATGCTACAAATGCACTGATTAGGAAGTAGCACCCCATGCATGCACACCTTATGTATGCTCAAACTACCATTAGGCCGCAAAAGTTTGGAGGCTACCCTTAGTTCAAGGTGCAAAGGTTGGGTAAGAACTCTGATTGCTCCCCCACCGGAGTCCAGTTTGATTCGTTCTAGAAGATAAGAGAAGCATGAGTCGTCTTCTCCTTCACATCTATAACTCACATCAGGGAGCAACACTAACATCCTCTGGGGGTTACTGAAAGACTTCAGCTATCATGGCTATTGTGATGGCCAAGATGAGTAGATCTTTCCCTCCAAACATCACTGAACACAGAAGAATAATTGAGAACAATGTCTAACATGCTCATAGCGATTGAAAAACAAAAAGCTGAAGGCAAACAGTGGTAAACTAAGACTGAGAACGGGAGATAAGTGAGACAGAGAGGTTAACCTGATGTCCATTCAGTTGAGACGGAGGGCAATGAATGAATGACGATGCTTAGGTCTGGGCTATCCGAGTGCATGGAGCATTTGACTAACCAATTAAGGGAGCAGGACCTCGAAGCTTTTTATCACAATCTAGCCAGGCAAAGGAAGCCTATCAGCTTGGACATCACTTGTCCTATGTGGCATAGTAATTAACACTCAAAGGCAGACTGGGGAGGTTAAGTGGCAACCAAAGGAAGAAGAGGACACCCAAACGTAAGCTCCACCAACAACAGAAACAGACGGAAGTTTTGTACTTTTCCATGTAGAAAATATGTGATACCCTATAAATCAAACAACAAAAACTGACTTCACTGACACCAATTAATAGGCAATAAAAGGTTTATTCAAAATATACATCTGAATCGATTTCACGAACAAAACAAAATTATCCTAGCATACAGCAGATGCTTATTAATAATAACAATAATAATTACAATATTTATATGGCGCAAAATCTTGATAGAAATCAAATCTAAGCGCTGATGCAATCATTAAGCTATTATATTATTGACACTGCACATTGAAATTAAAACCATAACAGAAAGATGACATGAAATGGGAGATTTGTGGCAATCAAACATGATAAAGATGGTTGCATCAATTAGGCAATCCATTTTCTTATACAGACCTGAAAATCAAGCATGCTATAAATGCAAGGAGCTGCAGATACTGACTGAAAAATCATTTGACAGGATGTGTTTACTGATGGAAGCTGTGTGAAGACAAAAAGTCATTCTGACAGAATTCCATCCGTACACTAAAAATAATGAATCTGAGAAATACACTTAAGTACGAGTCACACCAACACCATTTCAATGAAATCTTGCTCTTCAGTCTCATAACTAAAGCATTATCATAATTAAGATCATATAATGGTATAGTTACACCACCACCATTTTCAGGAAATCTTACTCTTCAGTCTCATAACTCGTGGATTATCACAATTACCACATAATAGCACAGTACACTGAAGGAATAAAGACACTGTGTATCTACCATATTCCCTTGATTTACACTGTTAATAAATCTCACATTTTCCTTTGTATGATCTCTTTTGATCCAGTTTATATGAAACAAACTGCATCAGGTGAATATGTTGGTGCAAAAGCTTTTCATTTAACATTCTCTGCTATTTACTTATTATCTGTGTATGAAAGTGAATCTGATTATCAACTAGAATCGACAAACAGCAAGACTTGTCTAAACGCTTATAGGTCAGCTTATCACATGATACACTAAAAGGGCACGCTTTTCTTTATTTTCTTGGCACTTTTACCAACTGAGGTAACAGGCCACAAGTGAGTAGCAGGTGGAATTAAAATACTGGAAAATATTTTCACAGTAATAAAGTTGTTCTGACAGTATGCTACACATGCTCATTTTAAGATACTGATACTTACATATACATGTATACATACACCTTGAAATACTCTATGACCATCTATATATGCTCTCTGTCTCTGATGGGTATGGTAGTCAAGTGGGTAAATAGACATCTTAATGTTTCCATCATTCTGGTTTTGTCAGCTTAGTGATACATACGTTTCTTCTACCCCCTCTCAATTTCAAGACCTTGCCAGTGCACAGAGTTTTGCGCAGGCTCAAGGAATCTGCCAGGAAACTGCTGGCAGATTTAGGTGAAACAAAAATGGAATTGTCCAAGTGAGACGATAAACAAATTCCCCCATTAACTTTCCTGTGAACAAATTTCCAGATGCCAATGGTTGCCGTCTATACCAAAACTGACACAGGAACATACTGCTACGTGATTAAATAGGGTTTTGTGCTCTGTAGTGAAACTGCATTTTGTTGGCCTGTGTTCCAACTTTCATATGGAATCGTTTCTTCATTCTTTGAAGATAGTGGACATCTCGTGCTCGCTGGCTGACCGCTGCATCTGAAGAAGAAACAGAGTGTGCTAGGTTAGATACCATTACCATGAAATACTATTGTAAACAAAAGATATTTTATACGACATGTAACTTGTTTATCCTGTAACTTCTATCAACTAGATTGTGTACACAATAATTAACAGTACTGAAATGATAACGACATCAAGATTTTTATAATTTTGTTCCCACACATATCATCCCCTCTTTGCACACACACACTCTCTCTCATTTTTGGTCTTGTCTGTACTCTTACACCATACCCTCACACTAATTTACACGCATTTTGTACAATTACTGACATCTTGCAGGCAAGGTGGCCTTATAGCAAAATGATCAATCGTGACTTGGTCCTGTGGTCATTTGCGACCAAAGTGATTTTATGGATGTTTATGGTCGAAGAGAGATGATCCAATCTTCATGTTGTTCAGTGCACAGAACTGAATGAACCCATCACTGCTATTTGTGCGATCCCCAAATGTATGCGGTCTAAGACATGCCTTCTCCTATCTGGCATGTACTCCATGACTACAAACAGATCATGGAGTGGAGTCTTGTTGACCAAGTTTACAGTTGCTGGTAGAATCTGTCCTTAACATCATTATCATATCTATTGGTAGGGATGTAGCACTGTACAAGTGCAATCTTGGCATGTAATGTTATCAGTCTTGCTGACAGGAACAGCTCACTGATGATCTAGGACCAAACAATCAAGTCTTGTTCATTTCATGGATGCATAACTGAGCATGTTCAAATTTTCTAAGCAACAATGCAAGTGTTTGTGTCTCTCAGGCCTGTTGACAACAAGAAATATGATGAAAGCATAGTACAGTCCTGTTATGCAGTCTTAATCCAGGATGGAACTCTATAGCATCATGATTATCATCCCTATCATCATCAGCATTGTACAAACTGTCCCTGCTTTTGTGACCATCAAAGTGGTGTAGAATAAGGGACAGCAAAAACAAACTGAATACCTCAAAAGATGAAGAGATCAGCTGAAAACAAAAAGGATAACAGAAAAATAAAAAAGTAAGATTAGCCCTGAAATCTACAGTTTGCAACGCAGATATAGCTTCATACCTGTACAACCAGTCCAACCCAGAGCTTTATAGTCGGCCAGCACTTTGTTGAGAGGGGTCTTAGCTTTGACCACCTGCCTCCTGCCATGGTTCTGCTTGTAATAACTGGCAAGGCTTCGGTGACCAACAGTAGACCCTGCAACAGTCATCGACATCTTTAATGGACAGAAACACAGTCTGTCTACATTTTCACTTCTACCCTCTTTCCACATTCATTCATACATGACACTGCTACAAAACACACTATGAAACTACAGTATTCAGTTTAAAACAAAATACACAATGCATAAAATTTTGCTTTTACTATCTGGGTAATTACTAAGAAACTGCATGAGACAGAGTATTCATGATCATACTTTCATTATTTAGTTTAGATTACAAGATGAATTGCTGTTACACATGAGTGTTCAAGTTAATACTTTTATTATTCACTTTTATCAATCAGACTAACTGTACTTCTTCCAATTTCATGCCCACAATGTCAGACTGCTATAATACTGACAACTGAATCATGAAAATTAACTCTGCTGGGGCACAGATCTGAATGCATCTGGATTAGAATTCTTTCTGTTATGGCATCAGTAATATTTTTACAACTATTAGGTTAGAATTCTTTCTGTTGAGGCATCAGTAATATTTTTACAGCTATTGGGTTAGAATTCTTTCTGTTATGGCATCAGTAATATTTTTACAACTATTCATGTGTTGCTACTTGATGAAATCAATACAACAAATAAAAAAATCAGAAGCTGATTCTAAAGACAATAACCGCTGTGCTAAACGGCATCTTTAGCTGCTAGCAAGGGGAGGAGCCAAGCCTGGCCCCTGACAACATGTGGTGCTAGACATTCCCACATCAGCACCCACATCAGCAAGTAGGTCTTTTGTTTCTTTACATGTGTAAAAAAGTGGCGGCTTTATGCTGTTTTTCAAAATGATTTACAAGTAAAAGTTTTGTTGCATCAATGTTTTGACACATGAAAGTTTTGTCCATTGACTCTGGATAAAAATTTCCATGTTCTCTTCTAATGATTTGTGATTTATCTGCTGTTGTTATGGGCAATACATATAATAATAATAATAATTAATAATTACAATATTTATATAGCGCAAAATCTTGATAAAATCAAATCTAAGCGCTGAAACAGACACACGCACGCACGCACACACACACACGCACGCATGCACACACATGACTATAAATGGGGAGAAAGAATAAAAGCAATGGAAAATTATAGAGAGCATATTATATACAATTATATATTACAATGTGATTCCCCTCCGAGTGGAGACAGGCTGCAGAGGGGATTGAGTGAGGTCAGGATTTTATGCAGAGGAGAAAAGGTGAGTTTTGAGAGCGGACTTGAAGGAGACAAAAGTAGGTTGCTGACGGACTGAGAGAGGAAGTTTGTTCCAGGAGAGTGGACCAGAAACAGAGAAGGCTCGTGGACCATAGGTATTGAGCTTAGTGCGTGGAAAGCGAAAAGTCAGAGGATCGGAGGCAGAGCAGAGGGTACGTGAGGGAACATAGATCTCAAGTAGGCTTGACAGGTAATCAGGGGCTGCGTTATTGAGGCTTTTGTAGCACATGGTGTCTAGTTTGTACTTTATGCGCTTTGATACAGGGAGCCAGTGAAGTTGTGCCAGGAGAGGAGATATGTGGTCAGCTTTTTTCTTTTTGAGTACAAGGCGTGCAGCATTGTTTTGAATGCACTGTAGGATGTGAATATGATTTTGATCTGAACACATCTGTGCTATTCAGACACTGAAATTAAAGTAGAGGAAGTAATACTATTTCTGACTTTGGGATGTTTTTAAGGTGAAAGATATGCAGTATGGAAAGAGGTACAAGTCCCAGGAAGAGCTGGAGTGGCCATAACAAAAGCATCACAAGAGACAGTACCTGACAGGATGAAGCATGAGTGTTGTACATGGGCCAACAAATAGCAAAAATATATCTGATTGAGAAGTAAATACTTTGACATGTTTTCACTTCTTGATGCAAATATTTTGCTCCATTTTTTTTACACAGCATAAATCAGCAGCAGCTATTAACCTCTTGAGTGTTGCATCCGTAAAACTTATGGAGCTCTCCGAGCCTTCTCTGGTGCCTACATATGTGAAATTTACGGAGGTAGTTTGACACACGTTTCAGCCTAATGTAAATGGGAGAGAAGCACTGACTGATGTTGTCAATCTCAGAGAGGGTTCATAAAAGTGAGTGGCTTCTCTTACATGGTTTTTTGACTATGCAACCTTCACCAGATTGGTTTTATTTATCTGAAAAGAGAAACTGGTTTTCAGCAAAAATATTCACACCAGGACTGTCTTGCAATGCTGCATGTTTTCAGCCTTTGAAAGCATGTGAGTTGAGTCAAGAACTTATAAATGACTGTAGACAAATCTGACACAAGAAGAGGTTGAAAACAGCTGTAGTTACTTGCTGTTAGTCTGAAATGAGCAGCAGACAGAACTAACACGAAAAGTATTGATTTTCCGAGCCCCCCCCCCTCCAACAGGAAGGGTTGTGGCTACAGCAATACTGGCAGCTAGCCAACATTGCACATGGTTCAGGCAGGCCCACATTGTAGAATTATATAAGCCACACTGTCAGTGAGTAGTATTAGAAGTAAAGTGGCAAGGGGAAGACTAGGGTGATGGAGTGGGGTGGTGGTGGTGGGCGTGCCCCAGGGGATGACTTGATCCAGTCAAGCCACTCAGTGTACTAGCACACTGTGGCTCTTTGTAACTGGTCAGCTGTCAGTGATCTCTTAGTAGGAAGTCTGCCTAACTCTGAATACTTTAAGATTTCATCAGGAGGGTCATATCTTTTATTTTTTCCTTTGTTTTTCTGGTTTCCATCACAAGCAGTTATGAGTTTTTTATGGGAATTTCCAGAAAATATTACAAATATGTAGTAATTTCAAAAAAATCACTACATAAATCATCTGAAAATACATTTAGTCATGCCTAATGCACCATTCTGTGTAATTTCATGCATAGATTCCCATAATTATGGAAGCAACAGTTGTTTTAATGTACATGGTAGTGATGCAACATTTTTTCCCTGGCACATGGAAAACACTGGATGTAAAAAAAACGTCGGCACTCAAGGGGTTAACAAATGTGTCTAAAGACTCTTCAACATGTCATGTTAAAACAACTTACCTGAAGGCAAAACAAGCTCAAAACCACCAGAAATCAACATTTCTGGATCTACAGTTTCATCCTCTCCTGCTGCTTCACCCGCATCAGGGTAACTGCTTCTGTTAACACAATGAAATCAAAGTCTGTTGAATTGAAGTCATCATCAAATTCCAGACATACGGCTAAGTAAAAAAATAAGGAAAAAGATTAAATTCATATTGGATTTTCCAAACTGTGATATCTGAACATGCCCCAGACCACAAACTGTGATTTTTTTGGGCAGTCGGAATGTTAAAATCTGAAACCATGTAACCTGAAAGAACTTTTTAGTGACAGATCTATTGCATGAATATGTCACCCAGCAAATAACAAGTATAGCAATCCAGAACAAAACAAAAACAAAAAGAAAAAAAAAGTCAAAATGAAAAAAGGCAGATAAAACCACCCAGCAGCACAGAAGCTGAGGGAGAAAATTGCTCAGAACTTGGCGATGAAAGAGTTAAGAGGATTTCTGGTTTAGATACTTCTTAGGTGACAGATTCCACAAAAAAGAACTGATGAACAATTCCTAGCTTCAGTCCAAGACAGTTATATCAGTAGTGATGGTGGTGGTGTGGATGGCCACAGACAGTTATATCAGTAGTGATGGTGGTGGTGTGGATGGCCACAGACAGTTACATCACGGTGATGCTGTGGATGGCCACAGACAGTAGTAGTGATGGTGGTGTGGATGGCCACAGTTATATCAGTAGTGATGGTGGTGGTGTGGATGGCCATAGACAGTAGTAGTGATGGTGGTGGTATGGATAGCCATAGACAGTAGTGATGATGGTGGTGTGGATGGCCATAGACAGTCGTGATGGTGGTGGTGTGGATGGCCACAGAGTTATATCAGTAGTGATGGTGGTGGTGTGGATGGCCACAGACAGTTATATCAGTAGTGAAGGTGGTGGTGTGGATGGCCACAGACAGTTACATCAGTAGTGATGGATGGCCAGACAGTAGTGATGGTGGTGGTGTGGATGGCCATAGACAGTAGTGATGATGGTGGTGTGGATGGCCATAGACAGTAGTGATGGTGGTGGTGTGGATAGCCATAGACAGTTATATCAGTAGTGATGGTGGTGGTGTGGATGGCCACAGAGTTATATCAGTAGTGAAGGTGGTGGTGTGGATGGCCACAGACAGTTACATCAGTAGTGATGGATGGCCAGACAGTAGTGATGGTGGTGGTGTGGATGGCCATAGACAGTAGTGATGATGGTGGTGTGGATGGCCATAGACAGTAGTGATGGTGGTGGTGTGGATAGCCATAGACAGTTATATCAGTAGTGATGGTGGTGGTGTGGATGGCCACAGACAGTTATATCAGTAGTGATGGTGGTGGTGTGGATGGCCATAGACAGTCGTGATGGTGGTGGTGTGGATGGCCATAGACAGTAGTGATGGTGGTGGTGTGGATAGCCATAGAGTTATATCAGTAGTGATGGTGGTGGTGTGGATGGCCACAGAGTTATATCAGTAATGATGGTGGTGGTGTGGATGGCCATAGACAGTAGTGATGATGGTGGTGTGGATGGCCATAGACAGTAATGATGGTGGTGGTGTGGATAGCCATAGACAGTTATATCAGTAGTGATGTGGTGGTGTGGATGGCCACAGACAGTTATATCAGTAGTAGATGGTAGTGTGGATGGCCATAGACAGTATGATGATGGTGGTGTGGATGGCCATAGACAGTATATGTGATGGTGGTGGTGTGGATAGCCATAGACAGTTATATCAGTAGTGATGGTGGTGGTGTGGATGGCCACAGACAGTTATATCAGTAGTGATGATGGTGGTGTGGATGGCCACAGACAGTTATATCAGTAGTGATGATGGTGGTGTGGATGGCCACAGACAGTTATATCAGTAGTGATGATGGTGGTGTGGATGGCCACAGACAGTTATATCAGTAGTGATGATGGTGGTGTGGATGGCCACAGACAGTTATATCAGTAGTGATGATGGTGGTGTGGATGGCCACAGACAGTTATATCAGTAGTGATGGTGGTGGTGTGGATGGCCACAGACAGTTATATCAGTAGTGATGGTGGTGGTGTGGATAGCCATAGACAGTTATATCAGTAGTGATGGTGGTGGTGTGGATGGCCATAGATAGTTACATCAGTAGTGAAGGTGGTGGTGTGGATGACCATAGTTATATCAGTAGTGATGGTGGTGGTGTGGATGGCCACAGACAGTTATATCAGTAGTGATGGTGGTGGTGTGGATGGCCACAGACAGTTATATCATAGTGATGGTGGTAGTGTGGATGGCCACAGTTATATCAGTAGTGATGGTGGTGGTGTGGATAGCCATACACAGTTATATCAGTAGTGATGGTGGTGGTGTGGATGGCCACAGTTATATCAGTAGTGATGGTGGTAGTGTGGATAGCCACAGTTATATCAGTAGTGATGGTGGTGGTGTGGATGGCCACAGACAGTTATATCAGCAGTGATGGTGGTGGTCTGGATGGCCATAGACAGTTATATCAGTAGTGATGGTGGTGGTTGGATGGCCACAGACAGTTATATCAGTAGTGATGGTGGTGGTCTGGATGGCCATAGACAGTTATATCAGTAGTGATGGTGGTGGTCTGGATGGCCACAGACAGTTATATCAGTAGTGATGGTGGTGGTGTGGATGGCCACAGACAGTTATAATCAGTAGTGATGGTGGTGGTGTATGATAGCCATAGACAGTTATATCAGTAGTGATGGTGGTGGTGTGGATGGCCACAGACAGTTATATCAGCAGTGATGGTGGTGGTGTGGATGGCCACAGAGTTATATCAGCAGTGATGGTGGTGGTGTGGATGGCCATAGACAGTTATATCAGCAGTGATGGTGGTGGTGTGGATGGCCACAGACAGTTATATCAGCAGTGATGGTGGTGGTGTGGATGGCCACAGACAGTTATATCAGCAGTGATGGTGGTGGTGTGGATGGCCACAGACAGTTATATCAGTAGTGATGGTGGTGGTGTGGATGGCCATAGACAGTAGTGATGGTGGTGGTGTGGATGGCCACAGACAGTTATATCAGTAGTGATGGTGGTGGTGTGGATGGCCACAGTTATATATCAGTAGTGATGGTGGTGGTGTGGATGGCCATAGACAGTTATATCAGTAGTGATGGTGGTGATGTGGACAGCCATAGACAGTAGTGATGGTGGTGGTGTGGATGGCCACAGACAGTAGTGATGATGGTGGTGTGGATGGCCACAGACAGTAGTGATGATGGTGGTGTGGATGGCCACAGACAGTTATATCAGTAGTGATGGTGGTTGTGTGGATAGCCACAGACAGTTATATCAGCGGTGATGGTGGTGGTGTGGATGGCCATAGACAGTTATATCAGTAGTGAAGGTGGTGGTGTGGATGGCCACAGACAGTTATATCAGTAGTGATGGTGGTGGTGTGGATGGCCATAGACAGTAGTGATGGTGGTGGTGTGAATGGCCACAGACAGTAGTGATGATGGTGATGTGGATGGCCACAGACAGTAGTGATGATGGTGGTGTGGATGGCCACAGGCAGTTATATCAGTAGTGATGGTGGTGGTGTGGATAGCCACAGAGTTATATCAGTAGTGATGGTGGTGGTGTGGATGGCCATAGACAGTTATATCAGTAGTGATGGTGGTGGTGTGGATGGCCACAGACAGTTATATCAGTAGTGATGGTGGTGGTGTGGATGGCCATAGACAGTAGTGATGGTGGTGGAGTGGATGGCCACAGACAGTTATATCAGTAGTGATGGTGGTAGAGTGGATGGCCACAGACAGTTATATCAGTAGTGATGGTGGTAGTGTGGATGGCCACAGTTATATCAGTAGTGATGGTGGTGGTGTGGATGGCCATAGACAGTTATATCAGTAGTGATGGTGGTGGTGTGGATGGCCACAGTTATATCAGTAGTGATGGTGGTGGTCTGGATGGCCATGGACAGTATATCAATAAATGAATTTCAAAATAAACAAGAAAAATAATTGTCTAAAAAAAATATGGCATGTTACACGTGTTTTGAACGAATATTGAAAGAAAATTGCACTTAAACAAATAACACACATTCCCTAAAGAAAAAAATAACCAACCTACTCTCCTGAACAATCTGAAACAAGCAAACAAGCAAGCAAACAAGCAAGCAAGCAAGAAAGCAACAGACAAAAATGAAATGTACCTGTAGTCATAGAAATCGGCATAGATTTCGCGGTTGGTGTCATCATTTTTCATCTTACAGTGTCCTTTATCCAGCATGTGTTTCTGAACAGCACCTATGCTGCGGAACAACTTGCTGCGATCGTAACACCACAGACACATGTGACCCTGGCTGATCAACTCACCTGCAAAAAGCGCAGATGTATCAAATGAGAAACATCTGTTGATGTTACATGTTACAGTATGTACACAAATGCTAGAATCACTTGTGTTGCCAACGCATTTATAAAAAGACTTGTTGAAAAAAGAGAAAAAGGAAAGGAGAAAAAAAGATGACAGGGCCAGTGAAAGTAATATGAAACATGCACACACACACACACAAAATAAAATACAAAAACATAAAAACAAGGAGCTGCCCCATGTACCCGGAAACAAGTGAGGTCCAACAAAAAATATTTGAAAAATTTAGGGGGTATGAGTAAAATCAAATGCATCGCAAGCTATCATTGCCAGAGGGTCCCAGAAAATTTTCAAAAAGTCCCTGAAATTTCAAAATGTTCCACTCATCATCATGTGCCCTGCTGCATGGCGTTGCCAATCATGGCCCTTCACACGAAGCTATCCCCTGTCGCTGCAAGTACATCTCCCACCCTCTGTCTTCAGCCACCCTGCAAATCCGTCCAATATTTTCTCCCTGGGTCTACCTGGTATTCTCTTTCCCTCCAACTTTCCTGTTGTGACCAGGTGTTCTAATTCCCCTTTCCTCATAAAATATCCTATCAATGTTAAGGTCCCACTAATTGAGTAAACATAATTTAAAAAGTTGCAGATGCACATCTAAACATCAAAACATATATATCTGTATCTATATCTACACACACACACACACATATATATATATATATATAAGGTACCGGCAGCCAAAAATTAAAGTTCTGAAAAGGTTATTAACACTTATATTTCTAAAAAGTACAAGCAAAAATAAGCACAATGCAAAAAAAGTAATCTCTTGCTGTATTAGGTCCAGAGATAACGCACTTTGAAAATGACAGTTTACGTACGTTTTCGCCAATTGTGAAATGTAGCAAGTTTGCAGGAAGCTAAATTTTCCAGAAGTCCTCTGACAGAGAATGTCATTCCTGATTTTAATTCTTAACAACATAAACTACATAAAAAAGCAAGCATACAAGCAGATCTGTTCATACATTTACACAGCAGTGCTGCAAACTTCATAAATATACCATTTTGTCAATGTTCGAAATTGCATGACAAGCCATTTTTGCACCCCCATTACACAAAAATAAGAAGACAGAATTGGCTCGAGTTCACTTTTTCTCAGAAACAATGTTATTGTATGAAACTTAAATTTTGGGAGGCAGCGTAAAGTGACAAAGTCATGAGTTATATGGCTCCAAAAATGGCAAAATATCTCATTTGAACGATGGAAAAAGCACAGTTCATGTACCAGACCAAATTAAAATGCACATATTTCGCTTCTTTTTTGATGGATTTCCTTGAACTTTTGCATGTGAATCAAACAGACAGAAAGCTACCAGTAAATTATTTTCAAGCTTAGTTATATTCAAGATATGATATTTTGTATGCATTTGCACCCAAATAATGCGAGGGCCCATGTGTCGGGCCAACTTAAAACAGACATAACTCACATTATGTCTTGATGGAATCTCCTGAAAGTCTGCATGTGAATCAAATAAAAGCTACAGCTTCACTCTTCACAGGCAAATGTTGCTAATATACAACATTTTAAGATTTTGTATGCATGTACTGATTTAGTCTGAAACAATGTGATCCACAGATGACTTTGTATCATACAAGCACAGAAAGACATCCTTCTCAATAACATAATGAAACTAAAATGTGTAACAGCAGAAGATACATGCCTGGCAATGCAGTGTATGACTTACAGCCATTTCTATGCTCATTCCTAATGTTTATCAATAAGTTATTTTCATCAGTTATTTCGCAGTAACATGCATCTTCCCATATCCACAGACAAAGAAATTTTCAATGTCTGGTCTATATACTGGAAATCACTCCGCTTCTTTTAAAACTGTCTCAATTTTTGTCTTCAGATTTAGCTCCTGAGGTGATGATTAATCAGTGTGACTACTTTTTGAAACAAAAGCTGTGTTCTCGTCCCGTGACTTATCACACTCAGTTCTCAAATGTAGAAGTAGTTTTAAGTTTATTAGTGAGTGTCTGCTGTTGAAGTTTTGGTGGCAGTGATGGTTAATTTCATCCACAAAAAATCATCATTGCCTTGAAAACAAATAGAAATAAAATCCTAATTTTTTCTCAAGTGTTTTCTTTAATTTGTGAGGCCACAACACTTGACACATTCGTGTCAAGGGCCTCTAAAATCCCAGACTAGACCCACCCCCCTTCCCTTCCCCCCCACTTCCACTCAGAGCCCCTGCCCCACCCACCCTGCTGCCCTCTTCACCCACCCCATCCCCTCTTCACCCCCTTCCCCCTCTACCTCCTCATCCCACCACCCTCATTCCACCCACCCCCACCCCACCATCATCATGATTAAAACTGAACTCTTAAGACATGTCCACTGCCCCCGATTTATCTGCTGCAAACCTCCCAGTTATAGGTGCCAGAATAATCAAGTTTGATTGTGGGCCCTCAACACTGAAGAAGAAGAAGAAGCTATTACTTTTGAGAGTAAAGTATTCTTACATTTTGCCATTAGAAAGGCTCATTGGACTTTGTGGAGCTATGTGTCCATGTTTGCCTCATGCTATATAGTGTTCTGATAACGTGTGTGTACCTGCGTGCATGCGTGCGCGCGTGTGTGACTGTGCAAAACCGTTATTTGCTGCTTCTTTGCGATGATAAAAATTGTCGAATCTGATCCGATAGACACATGCACTCGCCGACCAACTTCCGGTTTGAATTTCTGGCCGAGTGCTAGCACAAATATTATGATTTCGATGTATTAAAAACAAAATTTCATCGTATTCATTAAATACTAGCAATATAAACACCTTCGGAAAGCAGTCGCTTCACACAGTTTTACTTCTACTAGTTCCAGGTCGCTTAAAAAAAATCCCTTGGCGATAAAACATCAAACCGCAGATCGTACTTTCTATTCTTTGCTTATGCAGGCTATACCCGCCGCGGATTTCTTTTAAAATCTTTCTAAATAAAGAGAAACATTAAAAACAATTCACTGAATCAAACTTCTAAGTCAATTTTCATGAAAAATCAGTTGATGTTTTCTACATTTGTCCTTCAGCTTGACGATCACAGTAGAAATTCGTTGACCAGACTTTCAGCGATCGCTTCGAAGGCCGCCATGATTCGAGGTTCCCATAATGCTAAAATGGCAGATCATGGGTACTCGCTCTTCCGATGCTTGCACACATTCGGTACAAGTCACATCTCGTAGTTCCGTAAACGATTAAAATTTAGCAAAAAATATGCTGTTTGCGCATCTGCGGACGCGATCTAATATATCAAGGAGGTCCACAGATATTCTTCTTCAAAATTTGCCAATATTCCGACCTTCAGAAGACTAACAAACTAATAATCTTATAAAATAAATATTATACGGGAATGAAGGACAGGTTTCCACCTGTCAACTGTACTAATTTGCATGAAGGTAGTCCTGTGTGACCAGTATAATTTAAGTTGCCGTTAACAGGTCACCCAAACACTGCCGTGAGCCAGTCGCCATTACATGATACGCGGTGATACTTCGTTGGTCGGCGTGGTTTTTTTGTGTGTGCAGATTTTCGTATGGGTGCATATATTATATAACAAAAACAAACAGCACAGATCGATAGAGGAAAGACAAATCTTTATCTTCATGATAACAACTTCGTCATTCATGTTCATCTGCAAGAATATTTGACTGATAAACATGTCCAATTTTTCCACTGACTGACACAATTCCCGCATTGCTGAAGAGAGGCTGCCGGTACCTATATATATATATGAAAAGAAAAAAGCACATTCAAATTTTTCTTACATAGTCACCATTAAACATTCAACTACTTTCAAAGGGGTGCAATTCTCCCTAAAATTTGACCAAACTAAAAATTTTTTTACCAAAAATCAACCACAAATAAGCACAGACGTGAAACAAACACCACTGGAAAATAAAAGAAATTAACTTTTTGAATTATCTCACTTGAAGTAAATATTCCTGACTACTTTCTTGTCATTAGTAATCAAAAAATTGTACGCAAAAACAAAGAACAAAACAAAACAAACAAACAAAACAAAAACAAACGAAAAAAACAAAAACAAAAAAGAGAAAACCCCAAAACTTTCCTGACACACTGTAATTCGCTTCCATGGTGTACTCCATCCTACCACGTAAGTTCAGTACCTATGTATTCAATTATTCTGCTCCACTTGGAATACTGGTAACCGGAATACACAAAAACAGCCACAAATCCTCACTACACTGTGAAACTTTCGCCTGTGGGTCAGTATGTTGAAATGCATGTTCTTTTGGGAGCTCAATTACAGTGGGTCAATTCAACCTCATATAAAAGATACTATTGTAACATGGCACAGGAAAATCCAGCTAAAGACAAAGCCAGCCAATAATACCTAAGTCTAAAAATAATTTGAAAAGGCTAAAATTGGGTCAACAGAGAACTGCCCATATTCAAGTCTGTAAGTTGTAATCTTCATTTTCCCAAAGAAAAAGTTGTAACAGAGAGCTCAGACCTTGAAGACTATCTGGACTTGGATTGGGAGCCAATGACGCTTGTAAAGAAGTGGCTGAACATGATCATATTTTTCAAATCTTCTGTAGTTTGCTGATAATGTATTGTCCAGAAAGGAGAGAATTACAAAGGTCTAATTTGGACTGACCAGTGTTTTTGCTGTGTGAGTGGTCAGAATTAAGTGGACATCACTAATGTTGCAAATTCTAGACAGGCTGAGCAACAAATGTTTAAGACATGAAACTCAAGTGACGTATCATCAAAGATCTGAGACATGGGACTCAAGTGACATATCATCACAGATTATAAAACCTAAGTCTCTAGGTGAAGATGTAAATAAACATTGGACTGCCAACAAATGGAAGATGATGTTATGCTGAACATTCAAGCACTGTGTCAGTTAAAAACATAGTTGGAAATCACCCACTTGTTGCAAAAAATTATGATGAAAGGGTCACGCTTTATTTTTTCAAACTGATCATTGACACCAAACCAGCATTAGCTGGCGGTTAGCAGTAGAAGTAAAGTTTTGCTTGAACAGACTCACTATGACGTTTGTGTCTGTTCACATAATCAGCTGTCTGTATGCCATTTTATTATGGTGGTGTCAACACTGTGTTGCATAGTGAGTACTGACTCGTTTAGTGATTCAATGAGTGAGCAAATAATCAATTCTCTCTCCTTGTGGTGATGCATTCACTGAAAAAAGTTCTTCATGTAGACTCTGGGATGCACTGGTTAATTTTCTGGTGTGTATGATGTTCAAACAGTGCATCTGATACCCAGATCTGTGTATGATAAGTTATCACAATCATTGCCATTTCTACATTCTGGTTAATGAAAACAAACAAACTGAATGCGCTTTTCATGAATTTAGACATTTTGCAATAGTGGATGGTTTCCGACTGCCTATTTTTAACTGACAGAATTGACACGGTTTCCGACCTTAACGTTCAATGAACACAACCAACAACAAAAAGCAGCACATCTTTTTCCAACAATGATAAAACAATAAAGCACAATAACACCAATGATTATGTGTTATAATTAATTTTTTAACAGGGGGTGGGGGTGGGAGAGAAGAGAGAGAGAGAGAGAGAGAGAGAGGAGAGAGAGAGGAGAGAGAGAGAGAGGAGAGAGAGAAAGAGAGAGATTTCATTGAATAAATACAAAACAGTTCATGCTAATAGATAGAAAGTAAGAAACACAGGGAAAGGGACAGACAGACAAAGATACAGGATGGAGAAAGAGAAGGAAGCACGAATAAAGACAAGATAGAAATGGAAGAAACAGGGGATGGGTGGGGGCAAAATACTGCATATATATCTCGATGGTGCATATACATAGACCTGCATACGTACCCAGATAAACAACAAGTCCTTCCAGGTCACAGATGAATTCAGCATCAGGTAGAAAGAAACTGTGCTTTGTGGTCATGTGATTCAGATTGGTTTCCAGGGAAGGTGAGATGTTTGAGCAGAACAGACACTCCTCAAGTCCCAATACCTCATCGTCACCCCATGACTCGTCATCAGATTCGGCATCATCATCATCATCATCTGACAAAACACATACAGCTGTGTGTAAATTATCATGAATAAAGTATGAAAACAGTGCTGATTTTTGTTCCAAGCTAACACACACAAAAAAAGAAAAGAAACACTCTGCAAGCAATGCTGTAGTATAATTTTTATTTTTAACACAACTTTTAACAATGAGCAGAACAAAAAATAATACAAATAATTATCTAATACAAATGCAACAAGTGAAAATTTTCAAAACTGCTGTTTACAATCAACAAACGATAAAACATTTAATTTTTAAAGTTAAAATAAAATGAATTTTACAATAAATATGTCAGGTTTCTTCTGTTACTGGAATGTTTCTGAAAGTTGTGGAATGGCCATTAGGGTTGTTAACATGCTATTTTTATCCACGCTTTGGACTGGAATAGATCAATACCAAAACAAAAAACAACAACAACAACAACAAAATCACTGCAATAGTATTTCAATCATAATGTGCATGCACACACACACACACACACACACACACACACACACACACACACACACCACACACACACACACACACACACACACACACACACACACACACAGAGGAACCTTTGTAAAATATAAATTTTTTGTAACCTTTACCTGACTGTACTTCCATCTGTTCTTGTTCTGATGTTCTACGTGTAGAGCGTGTCAGCAACTGAGATTTGTCAATGCCACCCTCTTGGGCAATGGCCTCCATTTCTCTGTGTTTCTTGGACCGTACGTGGCTGTCAAGAGCATTCTGTGATCTGAAGTGTTTGTTACATATCTTGCAGAAAACACCTTGACTTTCCTTCTCCTTTGAAGCCTGTACACACAAAATATGTTCTTTGTTAGTATTACAGGTGTATCAAGATATCAGAATGAGAGAAAGACAGAGATAATTATCTTGGACAAAGAAACTACAAGACATCGCTCTCCTTCAATTATATGACATGGTTCGTCTTCAGGACAGTCCCTAATCATGACCATGCTGGGACATTAATACAAAACAAGAACAAGAGAGATAAGAGAGAGAGAGAGAGATAAGAGAGAGAGAGAGAGAGAGAGAGAGAGAGAGAGAGAGAGAGAGAGAGAGAGAGAGAGAGAGAGAGAGAGAGAGAGAGAGAGAGAGCAACAAACAACTGACTTTCAATATACTGGTTGAGGTTAAGTGATTTGCAAAAGACTATGAAGCAACAGATGACAAGATAGATCAGATGTCATAGTCATGTAATTTTCTACAAGTACAGATCTAAAAGTGACATAATGTCGAAATGGACTGAAAAATATGTCAATCAAACTTAACTCCATAAAGAACCTGTGTCCAGGATGTACCCAAGGATGGCCAATACACACACATACCCCCTTAGCAAAACTGACAAAACTACATGATGAAAAACAAAGCAGAATACTACCACAGCACAATGCCTGATGACACACAGCACAGACAATCCCTATGTAACAAGGACATAATCACCAAACTGACAAAACCACATGACAAAAAAAAAAGGGAACAGTACCACTATAAACACAGATTACTGAATACAACTATACAACACTGACACACAACTTTACTAAACTGACAAGAATACATGACAAAAGACATGCAGAATATTATCACTATATAACAAGAAAGGGTGCAGACAACTTACTGACAACCACAACACAGACACATTCCTTTACTAAACTGACAAAAAAACATGATGAAACGCAAACAGAATATTATTACTACACAACAAATAACGAACGATATAAAAATACTGACAACTACAGTATGACGGCAACACAAGGCTGGCATTACCCAACATTACATTATTCTTATCTCACAAAAACTGGGATTCCAGACAGCACCAAAACGTCATAACAGACATGACAGGCTTCCACCAATGTCAAGGTGGTCATAAGCTCCCCAAAAGGACTGCTAACAATGAAATACTGACTTCCTGTTCTTCTTCTGGGCTCTAGGACAGAAGTCCATGCATAACCTAGCTCTGTCAGAAAATCTGACCAAATGTGAGCTGAGTTAACTGCCTACACTTGAGCTTAACTGCATGTAAGAGAACTAAGTAATGATACAATATGGCTAGCAAAGTTATAGGCCTCTAGAGCTAAACCTAGCTCAACTGAATACAACACTTTCAACACCTCAAATACATGACCCATGCATAACTAACAATAATAGACAAAACAGGGACAACACCCACAGAAAAAAGGATGGCTCACTCACTAAGTGCAATATGCATAGTGCTATCTGAAAAATGAGTCAATAGAAATTGTCCCCTCCCTTCCAGAAAACAACTGAGAGAGAGAGAGAGAGAAATAGTTTATGAATGGAACCTACCTATATGTTCATGACATTCTTCATGGAATTGTTCTTCTGATTTGAGCTTAGGACAAGTCTCACAGTTAAATCATGATCAATATATCCATCTGAGGCATGTTCATGCTGGCTTGACTGTGTATATAGACAACAATACTTAACCCTTTGACTCCCGCACCCTGTCCATGAATGTCCTGCATTCTCAACCATGCTAGCAAAACAAAAACTTAACCTTTTGACTCCCTCAACCTATCCACCAGCTTCCTGTGCTTGGTTCTGGTTGTCAAACTGGTTCTGGCTGTCAAACCTCAATATACACAGTTCTGATAGCTGACCAACAGTGCAAATAATCCAAGGAGCATAATAATTAATATTGCTGCAGTCTTTAAGTTCTGATTTTATAGGTAAGAAAGAGAATTTCTTTAAAGTGATGCAGGTCAATGGATTGGTAAAGAAGGAAAAGAAAGGTGGCGACAGAAAGAACAGTAAAAGATAGAAACAAAGAGGTGCCAGAAAATCATCAGGATGATTCTATCAAACTGACACAATGTATCATATTGACAGAGACATGACAAAAAAAGAGTGGTAATGATGATGTCATGAAAAATAAATAAATACAAACGAACTAAATACAAACAACTACAAACATTGATGAATTAGAAGTAATACTGATAAGTATGCAATATACTTTTACCAAATCTTGTTTTGCAGCCATCTGCAATTTGAATGCATCTGCAGATATTGGCTCCATCTGAGCCATTTTCCTTTTGGTGTTGTACCGGTGCCATTCAGTCCTGTAGTGGTCACGTCCTCGGTTCAAATCCGCAAATGCCACGCGACAGGTAAGACAAGTGAGTATCATGTCCTCCATCATTAAGCTTTTTTCAATCCTGGATGACAGATGGAAGAGTCCTTTAGCATAATGTTAGCATCACTTTTTGTTGTTGTAAAATCCCTCACACTACTCTAACTCCTAATCCACATTCAAACAAAAATATGTCGTTCTCTCAACATCTTCATACTGTTCATTATTTACTTTCTAAACATGTAGAAAGGTTCACTCATTACTCACTTTTCAAATCAAAATGTATCTACAAAATATGATTACATTATCTAGGCACAAACTGAGTGTCTCAAAACTATTTCAGGTCTTTAGACTTCAGTCCTTATCTAAGTATGTGCGTTGCAGAAACCATGAGTGGCATAAAATGATAAATACAACATAAATGGTTATGTGCTTGATGTGTAAGTGGGTCTTGTACTGACCAGCATATGGAAGTAGACTCAAGGCACTGTATCTGCATGTAAGTTTTTAGCAGCCCTCCAACTCACTGGTATTAATCTGTACAACTTTTTATTTCAGTCCAACATCATCATCTGGTCCAGAGGTTCTCAGACTGCAGTAAATTGTCCAGCCATGCCTCTTTCTCCAGCTTCCCTTCTCCCTTCTTCCTCACTCCCCATACAGTCCTAGTTTCACCTTCCCCTCTTTTTCTCTGTGAAGAAAATAATGATACAAACATTTCCGTCTAATATCCTATCATTTCTTGTATTATGCTTATGATCATGTATTGCTTGGACTAATTGACTGTCTTTTCCATTTCATATAAGAGTCAAACAACATGCTGATAAGTGGAAGCAGCAAAAATATGTCAATTTTGGATTAACTCGCACAAATTGAGAGAGAGAGAGAGAGAGAGAGAGAGAGAGAGAGAGAGAGAGAGAGAGAGAGAGAGAGGAGAGAGAGAGAGAGAGAGAGGTGTAGAGAGAGGGTACATGTGGAAAGACAGGGTTTCCTGGTCATACTGATTCAGCTGCCATGCGATATAGGAGGCCTTACAGGGGGCACATTCCACTATGAAGAGAGGAAGAAAGTATTGGACTTACTCAAAACAAAACATTCTCAGTGCTTATCTCTTGCACACCCTCTCATGATGGGAAAGAAAAACAAACCTGCAGGAAATGAAGTAGCAAAGTCAAGGCAAATCTTCTGTTGCCAATTACATTTCTGCTTTCTTTCTTGTAAGACAGTGCAGATCTGTGTTTATTTTGTGTTGCACTAAATTAAAACAATCATATTAAATCTCAGAAAGTAGGATATAAATAAAAAAGAAAACTGTAGGGTAAATGCGGGAAACTCCTGATGTGGACGTGAAGCAATGCTATCACATGTGGCAGTCAGTAGCACTGACACTGGTGACAGTGATGATAACAGGAAGTCCGCATCACTAACATAACCAGACACACTATCACAGTTATCCCAATGCTTCTAGATCCATTTCATGTCACACTTTTATCCCATTGGGCAAGTGTAGGATTTCATAAGGCAACAGGTACATTCAGGCCTACAGAATGCTTTCACATCTGGTGCCAGTCAATGCCAGAGTTGATGTTAGAAGACATACCGAGAAAGGGCAGGTCAGATGGAACAGTCGCTGCTTTGTTTTAGTAAGCCATGCCACGTTAGGGTAAATCGTCAACAGTGGTCTGGCAGTAGATGTGCTCATGTTTAACATTCTGGCTGAAGGCCATATATCCAAGTTATTTGCCAAAGAAATTGAGATGTGGTGTTGTCTGACAAAAATGTACCGATACAGTGATAGTGCTGAGTTTGTGAAATCCTGTCAGACTCTGTATGGTCACCAACAGGGCTGTTAGTGGTAAAATCTGTTTTTCCCTGAAAATTGGCCGGGGTCCAGGGGCCGCCCAGGCCCCGGTGGGGTCCAGGGGCAACGGCCCGGTGGGGGGTGCAGGGGGGCAAAGCCCCCCGCCGAAAATTGAAAATATGACATTTTGAAGCCAATCAGAGGGCCTATCCTGGCAGCAAACTGGGTAATTTTTAGTTCACAAAAAATTAACAAATCAATGGATCAATTTGTGTTTAGAGTAACTTTCTGAAACCACATGACATATATAGCACTTGGTTTTAGAAAGTCATTCTAAACACAATTTTTTTGTATTCATGCAATAATTCTTAATGTCAAGGCGTACTGCAGGTTCAACTTAAGAGAGCTCTCTATACTATTCCCTTACAGAACTTGGTTTTTTTTTTTTTTTTTTTTTTTGCTTTTTTTTTTCTTTCGCGGAAGCACTTTGACTTTCCCTGAAATGGGATCACTGTATTCGCGGATTTCCGCGAAATCGCTGAACTCTAACAGCCCTGCACCAATAAGAGATCTGAACCCCAGCCCTATAGTTAAACCACACTTTGACTGCAAGCTGTGGTCACCACAGCCACAGGTCAGCGTAAACACTCAATACAGGAATTTCCAAAATGTCAAGCTTTTGATCACTATTTTTGCTGAGAATTTCAAGAAAAACAAATAAACATCTTAACACCGTTATTCTCATGCCAAGATTTTCACTGCTTATTTCTATGGTCTTTCAGCTTGCATTTCAATCTGTTACAGTGTTAGTTATGTTTATATGTCAGAACTATGGAAATTTGAGATAATTGGCTCCAGCTGATTAAAATGTCCCATATTATATGTTGCGAGTGAGTGTTTGAGTGTGCATTATTATATAACATTTAATTATTATACTAAATGTAAAACACACTTTTGAGAGTGTATTAGACTATTAGTATTACTATATATTATATAACAATACATCTAATTATTATTCTATAATAATTGTAACACACTGGTACATTCACATATTATAATAATTAAGCACAAGCACGCACACACAATGACACACATACTGTCACATAGTCATAGTGCATTCACAAAAACATGTACCCTACAGTCACACGCAAATACATATAAACATAACCCGACCATACAAAGACATCATATATGATTTTTTTTTTATATCATACAGAATGACACTGACACAATCATAGTCACAGGCCCTAGTAATACCAGAACTGAGATTATGTGACTGATCATCATCACAATTCATATGAGACGGAGTAACGGTTACGGTGCAATGGGAATGTGTTAAACACACTATCATGACTGACTATCGACGCACACGTGAGAGTGACAAGACACTCTCATTATGTGACAAGACACTCTCATAAACATATACAAAATTCAGTCAAGAGAGACATTAAATTACACCATTAATCCGTAAGTGTCAACTTACGCGCTTATGGTAGCTTCGAACACCCTCTAGAACTACTCTTTGGTTCGGTGTACACCACCACCGTCCGATTACAGCCGAATATGCAATAGTTCCGCTCACACTTATTTTACCTCTGCGAGTAAGAGAGTAAACTCAACTTCCAACCGAAATATAACAAAAGCAATGTTGGAACATCCTGGTTAGTAAAAGATTTAGAAATTCTTTACTGACAGCAAAAACACTACCAGGCGCAGACTGCAACAGTGACCACAGTCCTGTAGAGGGAAGATTTAGGCTGAAATTACGGAAAAGAAAACAGACCAAAAGCAACATCAATCTACATCTTGGACTCTTAAAGACAGATGAAGTGATGCGTAAAAAAATTAACGTACATGTTCAAAATAAGTCCAGTGCTCTGGAAGACGTTGGTGACAGTGAGGAGCAATGGAGAAAGTTGAGAAATTGGATAAATGAAGCTTGTGATGAAATCCCTAAAGTAGACAGAAAAGCAAAACAAAAAAAAACAAAACAAAACAAAAAAGAACTGGATGACAAAAACAAATTCTAGGCTTGATGGAATAACGAAGGAAGGCAAAGAGAAACCGGGAGATATACAGGAAGATAAACAAAGAAATCAGGAATAGGCGTAATGAAGCTAAGGAAGCTTGGCTGAAAACAAAATGCAAAGAAATAGAAGACCGACACAAAACGGATACTCAGGGTATGTACAGACGAATTGAAGAAACTGTCCACAGGAAAAATACATGCACATCAATTGGTTGCTTAAAATCGAAAGATGGTATGTTTCTCATGGAAAAAAGACAAAATATTAGACAGATGAGGAGAGTACGTTAAAGACCTTTTTGAAGATGACAGAAACGAAGAACATATTATTAGAAAGAAAGTTGAAGGACCACCCATAATGAAAGATGAAGTTAGAGCAGCACCGAAAAAGATGAAATCAGGAAAAGCCCTTGGACCAGACAACATTACTACAGAGATGATTGAAGCCCTGGAGGAATTTAGTATTGAAAAATAACAGTCCTCCTAAATGAAATTTATGACACTGGAAAAATCCCCAAAGATAAGTCAAAAATCAATTTTCTTCGCACTTCCAAAGGAGACAGGGGCTATAGAAAGCGAACTTGGTGTCCTTAGGGTGTTTTGAATTTGTAGATTGAAAACGACTGTCTCTCCTTTTGTGCACAAATTCAACCTTGTCACTTCCTCTGATTATTGGCTGACTTTGCTTTCGTTCTTCTACCTGCCTACTTATCTGTACTGCTTCTGGGAGTGTAAGTTTTGCCTTTGCTTGCAGTTCATTTGAAAGATCGTCATCAATAACAGCAACAACAATTCTATCTCGCATTAATTCTTCTTTTAGAGTTCCGTACTCACATTCTTTGGCCATTTTGTGGAGATCTTGGATAAAACTCTATGTTTTCTCCAGGTTTTTGAATATGTTTGTTGAACTTTGCTCTTTCAAGTACCACGTTTTTTCTTGCACCAAAATGTTCTTCAAAAACTGCTTTAAGATCGTCATACTCGATCGTACTTTCATCGATGTTTTTTGTTTGCAAAATATCGTCAGCACAGTCACCCACTATGTAGAGGAACATACTTATTTGTTCTTCTCTGCTTCTGAGAGCAAGACCTGAGCCGGCTGAGGCGATTCGATATCGTTCAAATCTTTGTCTCCATTTCAGCCAATTCGTGGGCTGTCCGTCGAACGATTTCGGCAGTGGTAGGCTAGGATGGCGGTAAGCAGGGTTTTCTCCGGTCATTTGTATGTTTTTGTCGTCTACTTGAGGCTATGATCAGTTCTGCGCCGCTGCCACCATGTCGAATCAGCTTCTAGTATGAGCGTTATGTTGTCATGGTCTCCGTCAGGATCTAATCACTACAACGTGAGTTACGTCCCTTCACATGTTCGTGTGCTATTATATCAAGTATGGACAAACACATTTTCCTACAGTATGAACAATGATTGATCGTCACTGGATCTAAAACTAGATCTACGTCGTTTTTCTCGGTCACTGACCGATTGGATATCTAATTCGTTTGTTACTTCTTCGAGCAGTTCGCTGTTTAGAATCATTTCAGCACACGGAGTCTGTGCAGGACAGTGGATCTGTCTGGAAGATTGTTGCATTTCAGTGATGCAGTTTCTTACTTGTTCGCAGAAACATGGAAAATTAGTGAAAGGGGCTTTCTGCGCGGTCACTCGCTTATGTTTTCCGTTCCTTGTCACAGTTCCTTTTTTTTTGTTTTTGTTTTTTGTCCTACACAGATTAGAGCTGTTTAAGCCTCTGGAACGAGTCATCTATCTTTCTCTGAGGACACGAAATTTTACTGGTCTGGTACCATCGCCATCTTGATTCCTTCCCAGGCGAGGAGACCAAAACATTTATAGAAACGTGCATAAATTACCTAAAGTTGCTTACGCATATCTCACCTCCTAGAACCAAAAATGCACTTACTACATGTACCCAATTATCAATTTAAGAAAAAATATATTAAGACTTTATCAAACACATACACGTAAATGGACCAGCAAGGCAGAAAATGATAGGAAGAAAAGACAGACAGCAAAAGAACAATGCACAAAGAGAGTGACAGAAAAGAGGAAATTTCTAGCACAGAATTTCCAGAAGGCTGGGGATACTACTTATACCAAAAGAGCCCCCGGCATCCCCACAGGGGGAAAGCTATAGCTACTGTGCACAGTGTTCATCAGAAGTTCAAAAGCTACACACCATGCTATGTTCAGTGTACTATAACACGGTCACCATAAAGCCGCTTTTCAGTAGAGATTCTATTGCTGCTAGGTAACTTTTGCAGCGTTTCATCCTTGGTTCTAATTAAACATACACAAAATTACCGAATCCCCTGTTGACGACAACAACGGTTATTTAATTGCAGAGCCAGGCTAAATATTCCATGTACTGCCCACAGTAATTGCTTCATAAATATCTGAGCCACGATGAGTCAGCCGCAGCGTAGTAACCCTCTAGTGACAATCCCTATGAATATGTCAACAAAATCCTTAACACGAACTTTCCCAAGGCATGGAAACGGCAGCATAAACCAAAACTGGGTTGAGCATAATACCAGGTTTTGAGAAACAGCAGCAGCAAGAACAAGAACATGAACAAGAACAGGAACAAGAGCAAGGACAGGAACAGGAACAAGAGCAAGAACAAGAATAGAAAGAAGAACAACAAAATACAATAATGAGACAATTTTCACAATGCTGTGGTGGTCAATAAGACTGGGAATGCTGCTGATGATAATGTTTTGAAGTTCTGTTTTAATTTGAGACTGTATAAGTGTATGTTCAATGTTCATCACTGGTGTTTTTCTGTTACCTATTTTGATTTTATCTTATCATCTTATTCTTCTTGATGAAATATCTGTGCTTGTGTGTATCTGGGTTTTTTTTTCTACTGGCGTTTCTGATACCCCTTTTCTGCTTTATTTTATTGTCTTTGGTTATTCTTGATGAACTGTCTTGGCGTGCTGTATTAATGTGTGTATAGATGTTTCCTATTGTAATCACTGTATGAAATTTAAATATTATGACACATTACTATGTAAAAAGCAATGAGCTTGCATTTAATATTGTTTGTGCTTTGTGAATGAAATTACGAGCGCACGCATGTGTGTGAGTGTGAGAGATGGCAGCCATTTACATAGCTACATAGACCTATTATATTCATATACTTCATGCACTAAAGCATTGACCACGCTGCCTTTCTAAAAAGTATGCAACAGGGAAAGATGTCGATTGTTTGCGGACGCAGTAGATATGGAAAACACTGGTGAAAATCATCAAGGCATACATTGTTCCAGCAGTAACTAACTCTTTTTGTTGTTTTTGATTGATAGATCATTTGTTAATCAAATAATGTGTGCACTGCCTTGACCATATTCATGCTGGTCGAGGTTTAGATCAACCCCAGGTCGGATTTTACATTCATCTGGTTTGAATTTACGTCATTTACCCCTACTTCGTTCTTTAGCATATCGTTGGACTAAAGTACCCCTTATAACTTTGTAAAGCCCAGTGATCAATCACAGAAAGTCTACATGTACTATAGGCATCAAGCTGTTTTAGCTAGTCATCTATGAAATATTTCTGAAGGCAGGAAACAAAAACTGTACCTTGTGCCTAAAACGGTCAGATTTAGATCATCATCATACCTTTTAATAGATGTTCACCATTTCTTTTTGGTACTCAATCAGTGCGACGCACCAATTGACCTAGTTAGGCTATCCCTATATATTCACTGCAATACACTTTTTTTCGTAAATTTGAAGTAAAGCTTCTTTCAATCTTTGTTTAGATTTTAAACTTTGGATAGTTTAAATGATACCGCAGTAAGACACAGGGCAACCTACTTGTTGAAATAAAGTATTTTCATTCAGAATTCAACCGTAAAACAAAGAGAGACCTTGGCAAAACTTTAATCCTTCAGAATATGAGAGCTACATCTTCGTTCTAATGTTCTCTTAGATATATATTAGATTATATCAGAATCCGTGTTTTATTTCATTTGACAAAATCAGCTCCACAGGAGTGCTTTCGAACTCGGCAGTCAGACCGCCGAGCTAAAAGACGTGGCAGTACTGAACAATCACAATGCGCTGTTTAAGTTTTTCAGTCTTTGTGCTTGGTATTATACACCGTTTCAGAGCGGCGATGATCTTTTAATTTAATTGAAACATCAGTCTGGCCCGGCTTGGAGTGGTGCTGTTGGGTCTCTCTGGCTACATGGCGATCCGTGCACCGGTAAGGAGAACAATTTATGTCTCACTAAGCCAGAAGTTTACGTTTCTCTGTCATAGCAAGACTTAGCCTACCATGATGTTACCGACCACGACGTCGCTCGCTGACTGTGACTTCATTAGTGACAATTAATTCTCTCTCTCTCATCTCTCTCTCCCCCCTCTCTCTCTCTCCCTCTTATCCTCTCTCTCCCTCTCTCTCTCTCTCCTCTCTCTCTCTCTCTCTCTGAGCGTAAACTGTTATTGTGTTAATTTATTCGTACACGACAGGTCGCATTCTTTGATCTCTGCATGACAACAATAATACCGAAACAATGACTTGCGCCTTTGAAGTTGGCAGGCTGCTTGTTGATAAATCATGCCATCGTCACCATAGTAGTTCAGGGTGATCCGCAGATCCTTCTTGCCATGAGATTTAGGCGAAAGATGACTAATCTAAGCGTGTCGCCAAAATTTAGTTCAAAAGCAGGGTATGCTGTGTCATATTCGGTTTGAGCCCGGTTCACTAACTCCCGTGTGTGACATCGAGACGATTCTCGGACCTAACCCTAACGCAGAAAAGAGAGAGAGAGGGGGGGGGGGGATGCAGCAGACCCGGCTGGCCAGTGCCGGAACAAAAGAACCAGGATAATCATGGAAAACCCAGGGTAACGTCAGGGCGGCGCCTTCAACAGGACTGGGAAAGAACCAATGCTGTCCGACATTCATAGCATGCTGTAAGCTCAGACCACACACTTCGCAATTTTGACACAGTGAAAGAAGACATCTACGTCATACGTGAAGACAGCTCAGCCACGCAGTAAAAGCTGAGAATATTGAGGGACAAGGTGACCGGACTAAGGCAGCAGAACGAGACCAGCAGAAGACAAGTGATTACCTGACTGGAAGACTGGTTGACATGGCGATGAAGATAGACAGCGTAGAGGGAGGTCCAAAAAAAAACACAAAAAACCCCAAAAAACCCCAAACAATTTCATTATCTCTGTTTGACTCAGCGGGGAAAAACAGGTGCTGATTGTGCAGATATGTTGAAAGATTGCTAAACTTCAGCTGTCTGAAGGTGTAGATTTTGACATGGTAATTCGTTTAAACATGAACATAGACTCTGCCCTGTAATTTTGCATATGTTTTGTAAGCAGACAAATGTCAGTGTTGAAAGCTAAAAAAAGAACTATATAAATAAACTGCCAAGGTCCAACGTTTTTGTAGGTGAATACTTTTAAAGTCAGGTTAGACAGAACCCATACGTACGTTGACCCCTCTTCCCCACCTCAAGAAATCCAGGAGCGATGGTAAACGTGCCATCATCATTTGCTTAATTATTTGCTTGTGGATTGCAAGCGATGCACTCTGAGATAGAATAGGGTGTTGGTCAGTCCACAAATATTCACAGTATTTTGTCCATGTCAGGTGAAGAAAACAAAACTGAAAATACATTTTTTTGTTACAATGTTAGTGCACAAATGACACAGAGACAGTACGTAGTACTCATGAGTCCATGCACGGAGCAGTGTTATCTGACGATAGCTTTGCGCACACTCCATTTGCTAGAAGGATGTCCGAAAAATAAGGTACAGATAGCCATAAATCAATTGGAATTAAAACATTGTGAAAACAGTAAACACCAAGCAACAAGGAGAATGCAAACTTCTTGTAACAGCCACAACAGCCTTTATATTGAGCACATTCGTGTGCGACTTCACAATACAGATGGCTGCCCCCATAGAGCAGTGGACAGGCACAGAGATGCGAGGTACAATGAAATTTTTGCATGTAAAAATCGAACAAAAATCCAACCGTGAAATTATTGCTGCATACGATGAACATGTAGTGAGCAGAAAGCTGGTATCGGTATGGTGTGGTACGTTCACGGAGGTGCGTACAAATGTGCAGGACAAGCCTGGTGTATGATGTCCACGTTCATCAATAACAGAAGACACCATTGTGTTGAAGCTTTGATTCAAGACGACAGATGGCGCAAACTTCGTGATATGCCTGTGGAACTTGATCTTCTGGAATCAGTGGTCCATGAAATCATCCACAAGAAGTTGGGACATCCGAAAGAGGCTGAAAAACACGTTTCATCGCATGGGCATTTCTTTTTACCTTTTGAAACGGTATACGGCAGCTGATGGGACTCTCTTGAGCACATGATCACGGGCGGTGAGACCTGGGTATATCATGCTACCCCAAAAGCTGATTCCATGAGCCGGCAGCATGTATCGTCACTGTCTTAAAAAAAAATTCAAAGTTCAGTGGTCAGCAAAGAAATTGATGGCAGACGTGTTGTGGTATGCAAAAGGTGTGCTGCTCTAGAATCTCTTTCCGCATAGTCAGACAGTTAACGCAGTTAAGTACTGTGAAACACTGGATACACAGACTGAAGCTGTCCGCCAAAAGAGACTAGGACGTCAAGGGCGCATCCTGCTGTAGGACAACGCCACCCCACTACACAGCCAAGCTGACTAAAGAATAGTTCTAGTGATATGGTTGCAATGTTTCACCACACATAGTCCTGACGTGGCTCCTTAAGATTATCATCTGTCTGGGTCACTCAAATAATATTTAGCCAGGAAGTTGTTCAACACAAATATGTTGTTGATTCAAAGGTGCAAGAGTGGCTCCAGTTTGTTCATGCCACGTTTTTTAGGAGGCTAATTATCGATGGCGACTACGTGAAAAAATGAAGCATGGCAGCGCTTGGTAATCAATGCACAATGTTTGATTTGTATTATGACACACATGTTGGATTAGTAAATGTTTGTGTCTTATGTCGGACTCCCTTCGAAATTTTAACACCTGTGATGGTGACGAATCTGTGTCACAAAGTCCACAGAGAGAGAGAGAGAGAGAGAGAGAGAGAGAGAGAGAGAGAGAGAGAGAGAGCGAGAGAGAGAGAGAGAGAGAGAGAGAGAGAGAGAGAGAGAGTTGAAATAAGATAAGATAAAATAAAATACATTTTCATATCATTAACGAGGGTGTTAGATATGAATGAAAATGAATGAATGAAAATTTATATCGCGCAACAAAAATCTCCATGCTATAAAAGCATGCTCGCGGCGCACGGTGGGGGGAGGGGGGGGGGGCACAAAAACCATACGTAAATAAGAGTATTAGATTTTGTTTTCATTTGTGGAGTTAGGTTTTATTTGAATTGGCTGATGATCATTTCTTATTATCTGTTCAAAGAACAATGTGCTGCCATAGTCGAAGCGTTCTTTCCCCCTAGTTACAGAGTACATTTCCTGGGAAATGGTGTGTGTGCATGCGTGGTGCGTGGTGCGTGTGTGTGTGTGTGTGTTTGTGTGTGTGTGTGCATGTGTGTGCTTTTGTGAGAGAGAGAAAGAGAGAGAGGCGGAGAGAGAGGGGGAGAGAGAGAGGGAGAGAGAGAGAGAGAGAGAGAGAGAGAGAAAGAGAGAGAGAGAGAGAGAGAGAGAGAGAGAGAGAGAGAGAGAGAGAGAGAGAGAGAGAGAGAGAAACTGAAACTGAACTGAAACTGAAACTGTTTATTGTCATTACCCGAAAAGGTCTTTTGACAAGGGGGATAACAATTTTCCAGTAGTGCGACACATAATCCACTCTTTGTATGTGCGCAAATTCTTCACACATAATCAAAAAAAATATCGAACATCCATTCCTTGAACAGTCGAACATATTCAAATCATATATAATGAACAATCATCCATTTTACCACTACTACATAATACAAAGAAAACAACAACAAAAAATATCAAAACAGTGTTCCCACATTCAGGCCAATAATTTGTCTAGGTTTAGACAAACCAAAATCTTTTTCACACACCCACACCCACACACACACACACACACACGCATCCATATACGCCCACACGCGGGCGCGCGCTCGTGCGCACATACACACACATCAAAACTGTAATATGATGAAACATCTGGGCTAGACCACCCAAACCTTACATTTAGTGATAATAATATAATCTTCACATAACTGCCCCCAAATACTCTGTTAACAAGGGACATCACTATGCCTTTTATTTATTTGTTTTTTGGTTTGTTTTGTTTTTTTTGTTTTTGTTAACATGTATAGTAGACCCTTAAGTGTCTATATACCCTTTCAATATCCACTTCTAACATATTCTACAAATATACCATTATTTTCATATTATTAGCTACTCTTAAATTAT
>CM060307.1:89064240-89069240 GCA_030674185.1 Monoplex corrugatus | reverse complement strand
CCCTCCTGCCTGCAGTTGAACTGGTGTATTTTACTTGTGCTGCTCTCCACTCACCCACTCAGCCGTTGGGAGTCGTTGTTGTAGCTGTTTACAACAGTGGTGCAAAAATCGTTGTAAGTGTGCAGTAGTGTTATTAGTCTTTCCATTGTCTATAACTTGATGTAGTATTTACATATTCTCACATCTCACCACTGGAGAGGAAAAAGAATTAGGTCGGACAAGATAAAAAAAAAAAAAAAAAAGGAAAAAAAAAGAAAAAGAAAAAAGACTTACCGAAAAAAGAGAAAGAAACAGAAAAGATTTACTTTCCTAAACGCTGTTTTCTTAGAAAGGAAAAACAACAACAACAACAAACAAAGAAAGGAAAACAAGAGAAAAAAAAGAAAAAGAAAGAGGAATTCCTTGTTTGAAATTTGTTTTAAAGCAGTTTGGTTGAGGTGAAATGAGATGAGGAAGTTTAGAAAATTAATATGAAGGACTGAATCTGATTCACTTTCACATACACACACACACACACACACACACACACACACACACACACACACGCACACACACACACACACACACACACACACACTCTCTCTCTCTCTCTCTCACACACACATACACTCACTCACATTTATATATAAAGAGGGTAGGAGTGGGGGTAAGAAAAATTATTCATATTTTAAGCACCATGTGGTTTTTCTTAGTGTTACAAAGGTTTAAAGCCACTATCAATGCCAAACAGCCTAACTGCTGACACCAAATAAGAGCTGCGTTTTTCTTTCTCATCTTCGTCTGAAAGAATCTTCCTAGTAATAACAATCTGCATAAACCACGGCATGAAAATTATTTCCTGACCTTGTCCTTCCAGACGATTAACAAGGCACCGCAGATCTTGCAAGTGAGACAGTAAATCGTACTTGACCTGAACTTTGTGACATACTCCACAGAAACATGGGCTCGAGCCAGTCCACTGTCAACAACAGAGATGCGTGCTCCTTGGTTGAGTTCAAAGATAGGGAAGCGCTTCAAAAATCGCGACAGAAATATCTGGTGCATGCTCTCTCTGATGATGAAGAAAACCAAGATGAAAACGAAGACTGCGATCCAAGTGAGGACAAACTCAAGGCGGCGGAGGACGACACTGCATTACTCCATCAAGTCGTTTCCGAGAAGGACAAGCCAGGTGACAGTCATCAACCAACCAAAAAGCCCCAACAGTGTCAACAGTATGTCAAGCAGGGAATACACGCGCTAAGAGGTAACTCTTGTATTCATCTGTCTGTGTTTGTAATTAATCATTGTTTTGCACTTCCTCAGTAACCATTCCGTCCTTCTGTTATAATGAAGTATTCTTTTTATCACTTTGCCAATAAAATTGTCATTTATGATACGTTTGTCTATAAAACATTCTCATTTGTGATCAGTCTATCAACAAATATAATGTTTGTCATTTTTTATCAATTTGTCCTTGAATATAATGATTGTCATTTGTGATTAGTCTGTTACTTAACAGGACGGTCACTTGTGATTAGTCTGTCTGTGACTATAACGACTGTCTTTTGTCATCAATATGTAAACATAATGATTGTCAATTGTTGTTTTGGCTGTAAACGTAAGGATTATCCTGTGTGATTGGCCTGTCCATTAAACATAATGACTGCTTTTTTGTGGGTGTGATCAGTCTGTCTATAAACATAATGATTGTCATTTGTGGTCAGAATGTAAACATATTGGTTGTCATTTGTTTATAGGTTGTCTGTAAACATCACGATTTTTGTTATCAGTCTGTCTATAAACATAATGATTAATATTTGTTATGTTTGTAAACGTAATGATTCTCTTTTGTTATCAGTTTGTTAAAACAAAGATGGTCTTTTGTGATCAGTCTGCCTATAAACATAATGATGGTCATTTGTTATCAGTTGGTCTGTGAGCGTAATGATTATTTATCATCATCAACATCATGTGTCCTGCCGCATGGCGCTGGCAGTCAAGGCCATCCATACGAATCTAATCTTTGTCACTGCCCTCTCTGTCCTTTTAACTCCTGTCAAAACCCGATAGTTATTTTATCTATCTGTCTGTACACGTAATAGTTGTTTTACTATTTGTCGGTATGTATATGGTTTATTTGTCTCTGTGTCTGTATACATAACTGCTGTTTTACTATCACTTAATGCTTTCTCTCTTTGTGTATATAACCATAATGACTATCCTATTTATATCCGAGTGTCTGTCTGAAAATAGAATGGTTTGTGGAGCCTGTAGGCTGTTTTTATCACCAACAAACAAGTGCACTAAACATCAAGCAGCACACTGGCATAGCTGAAGATCTACTGACATCAGCTAGTTAGGAAAAGAAAATCACGTTGTATGGCCATATAATAAGATCCAATGACTTTGCTAAATCAATCCTCCAAGGAATGTTGAAGAAAGGAGATGGAGGGGAAGCCAGAAAACAGAAGATGGACTGACAACATCGCAGAATGAACAGAAAAAAATTGCAGAGACCCAGGCTTTTGCACACAATCGACATAGCTGGAGGAATCTGAAGAATAGTTCTTTAGTGCTGCAATTCATTGACTCTTCACGGTGTTAAAGAAGAAGAAGAAGAAGATATCGAAGAAGAAGATATCGAAGAAGAAGAAGAAGAAGAAGAAGAAGAAGAAGAAGAAGAAGAAGAAGAAGAAGAAGAAGAAGAAGAAGAAAAGAAGAATATATCGAAGAAGAAGATATCGAAGAAGAAGAAGAAGAAGAAGAAGAAGAAGAAGAAGAAGAAGAAGAAGAAGAAGAAGAAGAAGAAGAAGAAGATGAAGAAGAAGAAGAAGAAGAAGAAGAAAAAAAAGAAGATGAAGAATTCGGCTGATGCCTGGCTCAGCTATATTTTGTAAAAAAACATGATCCTTAACCGATTATGCCAGGGCACCACAAAGGAAATCATCATGAGAAACCTAGAAGAATGCCCTGGGATAAAGAGGGGGAAAAATTATAAACAACAGTCGATACGCAGATGACACCATGCTAATTGCAGAAAATGAAAAAGACCTACAAAACCTTGTGAATGTAATAGAAATAGAAAGCAAAAATAAAGGGCTGGAGCTAAATAGTAAGAAGACTGAAGTCATGATAATCAAAATCCAAAAGAAGTGTAACTTCCCGCATTCGAGCAAACAGGAACCAGAAAAAAAAACACGAAAAAAAAATAAAAACGCGTATTTAATACAAGACAAGAAAGGCGCAAATTTTCGGCCAGCTGGCCTTTGTCAAGATTGTTTGATTCCTTGTCTCACACTGGAGGGAGAAGCAGGGAAGTTTCAGTCTTTTTCTTCTAATTTTTGTATATGGTGTTTGTTTGTTTGTGATCTTACGCTTGACAATGGCTAGTTGGCCGAAAATTTGCGCCTGTCTTGTCTTGTATTAAATAGGCGTTCTTAATCTTTTTTCGTGTTTTTTTTTGGTTCATGATAATCATTAAAAAAAAAAAAAAAAAAAAAAAAAAAAAAAAAAAAAAAACCAGGAAATCCTATCATGCAAAATTAAAGCAAATGGCACAAATCTGAGACAGGTTGATAAGAAAATCTGGGAACGTCTCATCAGACGGCAGATGCACATCAGAAATAGCCAGCAGAATCGGCCAAGCCAAAACAGCGTTCAAGAAGACGAAAAGCATTCTTGCCAACAAATGCCTGTCAGTTAACATCAAGAAGAGAGTTCTCGAGTATTATACAGAACCGATATTGTTGTATGGTTGTGAGGCGTGGACAGTCAACACGCAAAGTCAGAACAAGATTGAGGCAACTGAAATGTGGTTTCTAAGAAGAATGTTGAGAGTTCCACGGACAGCAAAGAAAACAAACGAGACAGCCTTGAAGGAGGCAGGCACAAGAAGATCGTTAGTAAAGAAAATTAGGAAAAGACAAGCAACATTTATACGACATTTTATGAGGTAAGAGAAATTAGAGCACCTGATCACAACAGGAAAGCTGGAGGGAAAAGAGAACACTAGGTAGACCCAGGGAGAAAATATTGGACGGACTTGCAGAGTGGCTGAAGACAGAGAGGTAGGAGATGTACTTGCAGCGACAAGGGATAGATTTGTAAGACGGGCTATGATCGCCAACGCCAGGGCACATGATGATGATGATTGTTATATATATTACGAGCCAAAAATCTTAGAAAAACTAAACGTCGTGTGTGATGTCCATTTTTTGTCACAGTAGATTGAGATATACAGTCGTCAGCGACGAATGTGGCAGCGTGAATGACATTGTTCCATCAAAATATGTATAGAAAGAAATACTTTACAGGGCTTGCTCGGTGGTGTTGTCTCCCAGATATAGTTTTGCATTTATTATTTTGTGGTGTTTTTCCCCCAGCTTTTTTGTGTTTACGGATATTTTATTACCATTATTATTACTTTTTATTTTTTTATATTTTTTTACATTATTACACCTTATTCAGGATGCTGTTCTGTAGTTAGATTAGTATAGCAAATTTTACACAGATGTGTGGAATGGAAAAACGATAATATGACGAGACTGTCCCGTTTTTAATCTCGTTGATCATCGACCATCTTGCGTTTATTATCATTGTCAAACTAGAAAATAATTAATTCGTTTAATTATGGTGCAGAGGTCAATATGTTGGATTTACCCTTTGGGTTTAATTGTACAGCTGCTGAAAACAGCGTTTATCAGAAGTTGAAAAGCTGCAACACCATGTGTTGTGTGTACTATAACACGGTAATAACGAACAGTGGTATAGAAAATTTCAGGGTTCACCAACCATAGGATATCAACACTGTGTTAACACGCTGAACTCTATTGTAATGAATTCCTTTGAAGTGGGTTAATGTACTACTTTTGTAACATTATTACACCAGTTAATGACTGCAGAGGTGACCATATTCCAACAGCTGTGTCTTTGGTGTATGGATTGAACTGATGTGTCTGAATCAGTATTTTCTAGACAGACCAGCTTGTAATCCAACAACCAAAGTTAATCCTTTGACT
>CM060307.1:89051740-89059240 GCA_030674185.1 Monoplex corrugatus | reverse complement strand
AGACAGTCTTGAAGGAGGCAGAAACAAGGAAGTTATTAATAAAGAAGATTAGGAAAAGACAGGCAACATTTTTAGGACATTTTTTGAGGAAAGGGGAATTGGAGCACCTTGTCACAACAGCAAAGATGGAGGGAAAGAGGCCACCAGATAGACCCAGGGAGAAAATATTGGACGGACTTGCAGGGTGGCTGAAGACAGAGAGGGTGGGAGATGTACTTGCAGCGACAATGGATAGGTTGAATGGAGGGCCATGATAGCCAATGCCATGCAGCAGGGCACATGATGATGATGTTGACGTCCCACCCACTTAACTACAGCTGTCCGTGAACTTATGAAAATGCCGTATACACACACACACGCACACACACACACACACACACACACACACACACACACACACACACACACACACACACACACACACACACACACACACAGACACACACACACACACACACACCGCATGGCGTTGACGATCATGGACTTCCATCTGTCTCTATCTCTTATTGCCTCAAGCATCTCCTCCACCCTCCTCGTCTTCAGCCACTCTGCAAGTCTGTCTAGTGTTTTCTCCCTGGGTCTGCCTGGTGCTCTCTTTCCCTCCAGCTTTCCCGTTGTGACCAGGTGCTCCAAATCCCATTTCCTCACAAAATGGTCTGTAAATGTTGCCTGTCTTTTCCTAATCTTCCTTATGAATGATCTACTTGTGTCTGCCTCCATCAAGACTGTCTCGTTTGTTTCCTTTGCTGCCCATGGAACTCTCAACATTCTTGTCAGAAACCACATCTCGGCTGCCTCAATCTTGTTCTGGCTTTGCTTGTTGACTGTCCACGCCTCACAACCGTACAACAGTATTGGTTCTATATAACATTCAAGAACTCTCTCCCTGATGTTAATTGATAGGCATTTGTTGGTAAGAATGCTTGTCATCTTTTTTGAATGCTATTTTGGCTTGGCCGATTCTGCCGGCTATTTCTGATGTGCATCAGCCGTCTGATGAAATGATAGTTCCCAGGTATTTAAATTTATCAACCTGTCTCAAGGTTGTGCCATTTGTTGTTATTTTGCATGAGGGGATTTCATGTTTTTTACTGATCACCATGACTTCAGTCTTCCTGCTGTTTAGTTCCAACCCCTTATGTATATATATATATATATATATATATATATATATATATATATATATATATATATGTTATATATATATATGTATATATATATATCTATATATATATATATATATCTATCTATCTGTGTACAGTATATAGAGGAGCTGGGTATGATGGACAAAGTGAAAAGACTGGCCGGGGCCAGTGCGGGCAGCATGCTGGCCTGTCTCCTGGCTGTGGGCTACACCTCTTATGAGATCGAGCAGTTCCTGTCTGATAGGATTGATAGCGTTCTGTTGGGTGAGTGTGCACATTCTTTTTTGTAGTTAGTGGGTGCTTGGGTGTGTCAGCTTCGTGTAATTTGTGCGTGGCTAGGTATGTACACTTCGTGTGATTGGTGGTTGGCTGGGTGTGAAAACTTAGTGTAATTAGTGGTTGGTTGGGTGTGTACACTTCCTGTAGTTAGTGGTTGGCTGCGTGTGTAAACTTTGTGTAATTAGTGGCTGGTTGGGTGTGTACACTTTGTGTAATTAGTGAGTGGCTGGGTGTGTAAAATTTGTGTAATTAGTGGGTGCCTGGGTGTGTAAACATCGTGCAGTTTGTGGGTGACTGGGTGTGTAAAATTTGTGTAATTAATGGGTGGCTTGGTGTGTACACTTTCCGTTGTTAGTGTGTGTGTGTGTGTAAACTTCCTGTACTTTGTGTGTGTGTAAACTTCTGCACTTTGTGGATGACTGGGTGTGTACACCTCTTGTAGTTAGTGGTTGGTTGGATGTGTACACTTTGTGTAATTACTGGGTGGCTGGGTGTGTACACTTCCTTTACTTAGTGGGTGGCTGAGTGTGTAAATTTCCTGTGCTGTGCTGTGTGTGTGTGTGTGTGTGTGTGTGTGTGTGTTGTGTGTGTGTGTGTGTGTGTGTGTGTGTGTGTGTGTAAACTTCTGCACTTTGTGGATGGGTGTGTGTGGGCATTTCCTGTAGTTAGTGGGTGGCTGCGTGCGTACACTTCCTGTAGTTAGTGGGTGGCTGGGTGCGTACACTTCCTGTAGTTAGTGGGGTGGCTGGGTGCGTACACTTCCTGTAGTTAGTGGGGTGGCTGGGTGCGTACACTTCCTGTAGTTAGTGGGTGGCTGGGCGCGTACACTTCCTGTAGTTAGTGGGTGGCTGGGTGTGTGCACTTCCTGTAGTTAGTGGGGTGGCTGGGTGTGTGCACTTCCTGTAGTTAGTGGGGTGGCTGGGTGCGTACACTTCCTGTAATTATTGGGTGGCTGGGTGTGTGCACTTCCTGTAGTTAGTGGGGTGGCTGGGTGTGTATACTTCCTGTAGTTAGTGGGTGGCTGGATGCGTACACTTCCTGTAATTATTGGGTGGCTGGGTGTGTGCACTTCCTGTAGTTAGTGGGGTGGCTGGGTGTGTGCATTTCCTGTAGTTAGTGGGGTGGCTGGTGTGTGCATTTCCTGTAGTTAGTGGGGTGGCTGGGTGTGTACACTTCCTGTAGTTAGTGGGTGGCTGGGTGTGTGCACTTCCTGTAGTTAGTGGGGTGGCCGGGTGTGTGCATTTCCTGTAGTTAGTGGGGTGGCTTGGTGTGTACACTTCCTGTAGTTAGTGGGTGGCTGGGTGTGTGCACTTCCTGTAGTTAGTGGGGTGGCTGGGTGTGTGCATTTCCTGTAGTTAGTGGGGTGGTTGATGTGTACAGTTCCTGTAGTTAGTGGGTGGCTGGGTATGTACACTTCCTGTAGTTAGTGGGGTGGCTGGGTGTGAACAGTTCCTGTAGTTAGTGGGGTGGTGATGTGTCCAGTTCCTGTAGTTAGTGGGTGGCTGGGTATGTACACTTCCTGTAGTTAGTAGGGGTGGCTGGGTGTGAACACTTCCTGTAGTTAGTGGGTGGTTGATGTGTACAGTTCCTGTAGTTAGTGGATGGCTGGGTGTGTACAGTCCCTGTAGTTAGTGGGTGGCTGAAGTGTACACTTCCTATAGTTAGTGGTGGCTGGGTGTGTACAGTTCCTGTAGTTAGTGGGTGGCTGAGTGTACACTTCCTGTAGTTAGTGGGTGGCTGGGTGTGTACACTTCCTATAGTTAGTGGGGTGGCTGATGTGTACATTTCGTGTAGTTAGTGGGTGGCTGGTGTGTACACTTCCTGTAGTTAGTGGGGTGGCTGGTGCGTACACTTCCTGTAGTTAGTGGGGTGGCTGATGTGTACACTTCCTGTAGTTAATGGGTGAGCTGGGTGTGAAAACTTCCTGTAGTTAGTGGGTGGCTGGGTGTTTACACTTCCTGTAATTATTGGGTGGCTGGGTGTGTGCACTTCCTGTAGTTAGTGGATGGCTTGGGGTGTGTACTTCCTGTAATTAGTGGTGTGGTTGTGTAAACTTCGTGTAATTTGTGGGTGGTTGGGTGTGTAAACTTCCTATAATTAGTGGGTAACTGGGTTGTGTAAACTTCCTATAATTAGTGGGTAACTGGGTGTGTAAGCTTCCTATAATTAGTGGGTAACTGGGTGTGTAAACTTCCTATGATTAGTGGGTGCCTGGGTGTGTAAACTTAGTGTAATTTGTGGTGGTTGGGTGTGTACACTTCGTGTAATTAGTGGGTAAGCTGATGTGTAAACCTCGTGTAATAGTGATGGCTGAATGTGTAAACGTTCTGTAATTAAGGGTGGCTGAATGTGTAAACGTCCTGTAATTATGGGTGGCTGAATATGTAAACGTCCTGTAATTATGGTGGGTGGATTGTACATTGTGTAATTAGTGGTGGCTGGATGTGTACATTCTTTGTACCTTTGGGTGGATGGGCGTTGTATACTATCTGTAATTAGTGGGTACTGATTGTGTACACTTCATGTAGTTAGTGGGTACTGATGTATACACTTCATGTGGTTAGTGGGGTGGCTGATGTGTACATTCATGTAGTTAGTGGGGTGGCTGATGTGTACAGTTCTGTAGTTAGTGGGTGGCTGATGTGTACACTTCTGTAGTTAGTGGGGTAGCTGATGTGTACATTCCTGTAGTTAGTGGGTGGCTGATGTGTACAGTTCCTGTAGTATAGTGGGTGGCTGATGTGTACACTTCATGTAGTTAGTGGGTGCTGAGTGTACATTCTGTAGTTAGTGGGGTGGCTGATGTGTACATTCTGTAGTTAGTGGGGTGGCTGATGTGTACACTTCTGTAGTTAGTGGGGTGCGATGTGTACAGTTCTGTAGTTAGTGGGTGGCTGATGTGTACATTCTGTAGTTAGTGGGGTGGCTGATGTGTACACTTCTGTAGTTAGTGGGGTGGCTGATGTGTACATTCCTGTAGTTAGTGGGGTGGCTGATGTGTACACTTCTGTAGTTAGTGGGTGGCTGATGTGTACACTTCCTGTAGTTAGTGTGGTAGCTGATGTGTACATTCATGTAGTTAGTGGGGTGGCTGATGTGTACACTTCATGTAGTTAGTGGGGTGGCTGATGTGTACAGTTCATGTAGTTTAGTGGGGTGGCTGATGTGTACACTTCATGTAGTTAGTGGGGTGGCTGATGTGTACACTTCATGTAGTAGTGGGTGTGGCTGATGTGAACAGTTCATGTAGTTAGTGGGGTGGCTGATGTGTACACTTCATGTAGTTAGTGGGTGGCTGATGTGTACATTCATGTAGTTAGTGGGTGGCTGATGTGTACACTTCATGTAGTTAGTGGGGTGGCTGATGTGTACACTTCATGTAGTTAGTGGGTGTGGCTGATGTGTACAGTTCATGTAGTTAGTGGGTGCTGATGTGTACATTCATGTAGTTAGTGGGGTGGCTGATGTGTACACTTCATGTAGTTAGTGGGGTTGCTGATGTGTACACTTCATGTAGTTAGTGGGATGGCTGTTGTGTACACTTCGTGTAGTTAGTGGGGTGGCTGATGTGTACACTTCGTGTAGTTAGTGGCGTGGCTGGGTGTGTACGCTTGCTGTAGTTAGTGTGCAAGCTGGCTGTTTCCCTGGCTGTTTCCCTGGCTGGTTAATTGAATTGTCGGTAGCTTATTTGATCGGTTGCTTACTCAGTTGGTTGGCTAGCAAGTAAATTTTCTTAATAAGTCAGTGGGTCGCTCACTAGTTGATTGATTTGCTGATTGGCTGGTTGTTTGGTTGTTTGTTTGCTTGTTTGTTTTGGTCGGTTGGTTGGTTAGTTAGTTGATTGATTGTTTGTTTGTTTTGTTTGGTTGTTTGTTTGATTGATTTGCTGGCTGGCTGGTTGTTTCGTTGGTTGGTTGGTTGGTTGGTTGGTTTGTTGGTGGTTGGTTGGTTGGTTGGTTGGTTTGTTGGTTGGTTGGTTGGTTGGTTTGTTGGTTGGTAAGTTTTGTTTTTTGGGCTGTCCTATCGTTTGTGCCGCTGAGGGGTACAACCTTGATGCCTAAGATAATTTTGGATATCACAAATCCTGGGTTGTTTCGTAGCGGTCATAGCTGTGGAAGTTCACAAGGGTTATTATTATCATGTCGCCCCATGGCTACCAGCAACAGTAGACCCCAGACTGCTGCCTGGTCAGTTTGGTGGTGTTCAGTGGAATATGTGCACTAGTGGTTAAAAGACTTGCCCAGGACGCGAGAAACGTGGGTGCGTATCACGGATCGGATGGGGTCTCTCTTCACCGCCTTCCCCCAGTCCTCCTCCATTAGATCTTAATGGGTGATCTTGGTGCTAATCTTTCGGATGAGACGACAGACCGAATTCCCGTGAACAGCAAACAATCAACGCAGGTTAAAAATCCAACGGCAACAAGGAAGAGTCCGTGCGTGTGTGTTCATATGTGTGTGTGTGCGTTGTATGTGTGTGTGTGTGTGTTTGTTTGTTGTGTGTGTGTGTGTATGTGTGTGTATGGTGTGTGTGTGTGTGTGTGTGTATGTATGCGCGAGCGGGCGTGTATGTGTATGTTTGTGTGTATGTGTGTGCGTGTGTGCGTGTGTGTGTGTGTGTGTGTGTGTGTGTGTGTGTGTGTGTATGTGCATGTGTGTGTGCGAGTGAGTGTGTGTATGCACGTGTGTGTGTACGTGCGTGCGTGCACGCATGTGTGTGCGTATTTGAGTGTGTGTGTGTGCGTGCGCGCGCGCGCGCGCGTGTGTGTGTGTGTGTCTCTCTCTCTCTCTCTCTCTCTGTGATTGAATGAAAATGTTCGTTGTTCTTCCAATCGTTTTCTTTCATTTCAGGATTATTTAAATAAACGTCAAACTCTTCGTTTATGCTAAACATTTAAGTTTCAAACTCTTTTATTTATCTGTTTGTTTATTTGCGTCATCGTCATCGTCATCGTCATCGTCATCGTCACGTCATCGTCATCGTCATGATTATGTTGTGTAGCTATATGTTACCCAAGATGCAGTCTGTGGTGGTAGTATCATCATTGTCGTCGTTATGATGACGATGATCATCGTCATGATCTTAACTCACAGACACAACTGTGGTTGATTTTTTTTTTACTATCATCGTCGCCATTGTCATCATAAAAAATCATCGGCATTATCATCGTCATGTGGGATTACCAATGCTCCCATACTAAGCAACATGTAGTTACTTTGGTTTCACTATCATCATCTCATTCGTTGTCACTGACCTTGGTGTCGTCGTCGTTTATGTCTTATTCTTTATTATGACCGTCATCCTCCTCATTACTCTGTCTGTCTCCATGTTGTCCCAGACGCCTCGTGTGGTTACTTCAGTTTGCTGCCCAACCTTCTGAACCACTTTGGGTGGAACCCAGGCTGGCGTGTCAGTGAGTGGTTTGGGGAGAAAATGGGCGACAAGACTGGAATGCCTGACATCACCTTTAGACAGGTAACTAACATCCACAATGTAAACAACGTGCCCCTCTGTACGATACACGTGCATAACATCCACATTGCAACGTACCCCTGTCTACAACGCATGTGTATGACATCACCTTTAAGTAGGTTACATCAGCGGTATAGACAATATGCCCCTGTCTACAATACACGTGTATGACATCACCTTTAAACAGGTTACATCAGCACTATAGACAATATGCCCCTGTCTGCAATACACGAGTATGACATCACATTTAAACAGGTTACATCGCCAGTACAGACCATGTACACCTGTCTGCAATACACGTATATGACATCACCTTTAAAATGGCTACATCACCAGTATAGACAATATGTCCGTCTTTGCAATATACGTGTATGACATCACCTTTAAACGGGTTACATCACCAGTATAGACAATATACCCCTGTCTGCAATACACGTGTATGACATCACCTTTAAACAGGTTACGTCACCAGTATAGACAATATACCCCTGTCTGCAATACACGTGTATGACATCACATTTAAACAGGTTACATCACCAGTATAGACAATATACCCCTGTCTGCAATACACGTGTATGACATCACCTTTAATCAGGTTACGTCA
>CM060307.1:89041740-89046740 GCA_030674185.1 Monoplex corrugatus | reverse complement strand
AGAGAGAGAGAGAGAGAGAGAGAGAGAGAGAGAGAGAGAGAGAGAGAGAGAAGAGACAGAGACAGAGACAGAGAGGCAGACAGAGAGAGAAAGACAGAAAGAGAGAGAGAGAGAGAAAAGAGAGAGACAGAGACAGAGAGAGAGACAGAGACAGAGACAGAGAGGCAGACAGAGAGAGACAGACAGAAAGAGAGAGAGAGAGAGAGACAGACAGAAGAGAGGAGAGAGAGAGAGAGAGAGAGAGAGAGAGAGAGAGAGAGAGAGAGAGAGAGAGAGAGAGAGAGAGAGAGATGCAACCGCCGTCATGATGCTGGCCTCGAGAAAAAAAGTTGAGATCGCTTAACATCTCACTTCCTAACGACTTCAGAATCTCAGAACGATGCTTACACCCTGTCCCGGCCCCGCCCCCGCCCTCTCCCTCCCTCTCTCCCCTTTTACCATCAGTCAGGTTGAACACTCTCTGTTTTCCGCTTCGCTTACAGGCTGGTTCCTGTCTATGAAGCCAGAGGACTCCTTTGTTCAACGCTTACAGCCTCTGTCAGCCATCCCCTTCCTCATGGAGCGTAACAACCGCTTCGGCAGCCACAACCCGAAGTCTGTGGGGATACTGCTGGTGAGTAGACCGTTTCTGTTTCAGTTTCTGTTTCAGTTTCAGTTTTAGTTTTAGTTTCAGTGTCAGTTTCAGTTTTAGTTTGAGTTTCTCAAGACGACGTCTCCGCGCTCGGAACCAATTCCATATATATATGCTCTAACCTCACAGGTGCCATGTGCATTGTGATCATGGCACACAAACCCATGACCTAGCCAGGTCCTAAGGCCCCCCTACCTAGCCTATGTTTAACCTAGTCTATATTTTTATACTGGTATATATCAGCCTATCTTTGGAATAGTCTTGGTTACACGTAAATGACACGTGTATCTGAGTATTTATCTTCAAAGAAGGAACATATATATAAAGCAAATGCATAAATAAATAAATAAATAATTGATGTCTCAATCACAGCACAACTGCTTACTTCTGTATATACTCATTTCACATGACAGAAAGCCCCCCCCCCCCCCCCCCCCATCCCCCTCAGCTGTCTATCAACAAGGTGAAGCCGATATTTCCTTAATCATAACCCCGCCGGTCTGTCGTTAACTCCCGAGGAAAGAAAAGAGAGAATAGATAGGTATATAAATAAGCGAATGAGCAAGCAAGCAAGCAAGCCAACAAGGCAAGCAAAGCGAAGCGAGCAAGCAAGCAAGCAAGTAAGTAATGTAAGTAAGTAAGTAAGTAAGTAAGAAGTGAACGAAGTGACGAGTGAGTGAGTGAGAGTGTGTGAGTGAGTGAGTGAGTGAGTGAGTGAGTAAATAAGTAAGTATTTAAACATGTACATAAATAGATAAATAAATAAATTACCAAATAAAGGAGTATGTAGATAAATGAACAAGTAAGAAATGAAGTAAATAACAGTAAATACATGCATATAAGCATACCGGCAGTGTTGAACAATTCTCAAGCAGGTCGATGTACAGATAAGCTCTTAACCTTTTGACTCCTGCAGCCTGTCCACAAGCATCATGCATTCTCAACCATGCAAGCAAAACAAAAACTTAACTCTTTTGACTCCCTCACCCTATCCACCAGCTTCCTGCAGGAAGCTGGTGGATAGGGTGAGGGAGTCAAAGAGTTAAGTTTTTGCTGTTGGTGGATAGGGTGCAGGGGTGCAGGAACCACAGAGTTATCGCAGGCCGGTTGGCTCTATTGATAGAGCCGTGGATTCAAGATCTCCTATCTCGAGTTCAATCCCATACCACAACATGAAACACTGGTCTGTTCTCAGCCCATCTTAACGAAGCAGCAGGGAAGTTTCAGTCTTTTTCTCCTAATTTTTGTATTTATTTGGTGTTTGTTGGTTTGTGATCTTACGTTTAACAGGGAAGTTCAGTCTTTTTCTCTTAATTTTTGTATTGGGTGTTTGTTGGTTTGTAATCTACTTAAAAGGAAGTTCACTCTTTTTCTCCCTATAATTTTGTATTTATATGGTTGTTTGTTTGTTGGTTGCGATCTTACGGTTAACAGGGAGTTTCAGTCTGTTCTTCTCCTAATTTTTGTATTTTAAAATTTGGTTGTTGTTTGATCTTACGTTAACAGGGAAGTTTCAGTCTTTTTCTCCTAATTTTTGTATTTATTTGGTGTTTGTTGGTTTGTGATCTTACGTTTAACAGGGAAGTTCAGTCTTTTTCTCTTAATTTTTGTATTGGGTATTTGTTGGTTTGTAATCTTACGTTTAACAGGGAAGTTTCAGTCTTTTTCTCCTAATTTTTGTATTTATTTGGTGTTTGTTGGTTTGTGATCTTACGTTTATCAGGGAAGTTTCAGTCTTTTTCTTCTAATGGTTTTGTATTTGGTGTTTGTTGGTTTGTGATCTTACGTTTAACAGGGAAGTTCAGTCTTTTTCTCCTAATTTTTGTATTTATTTGGTGTTTGTTGGTTTGTGGTCTTACGTTTAACAGGGAAGTTTCAGTCTTATTCTCCTAATTTTTGTATTTATTTGGTGTTTGTTGGTTTGTGATCTTACGTTTAACAGGGAAGTTCAGTCTTTTTCTCCTAATTTTTGTATTTATTTGGTGTTTGTTGGTTTGTGGTCTTACGTTTAACAGGGAAGTTTAAGTCTTTTTCTCCTGATTTTTGTATTCGGTGTTCGTTCATTTGTGATCGCACGTTTACGCTTGACAAAGGCCAGTTGGCTTGAAAATGTGCGCCTGTCTTGTCTAGTTGTAGTAAGTACGCGTGATGAGTCTATTTTCGTGGTTTTTTTTTTTGTTTTGGTTCTGTCTTAACATGCTTAAATCATTCTGGTAGTGTCAGCTTAGTGTGTCATAAGTCCCGCCCACCCTCCTCCCACCCCACTTCAAAAATGTTTGTCTTCGCACAGATTTTTGCAGGGGTTTAAGGAGTCTGCGAGATGATTGCTGGTAGATTTGGGTGGAGAGCATATGGAATTGCCCGATTGCGATAAACCCTTCTTCAGAAAACCTCAAAGAAACTTCTGACTCCAGTTTGTTCTGAACTAGACAACACACCAGTGGAGAAAGATACAAGATACAAGATACAAGAATTTTTGTGTAATGTTTATGCTACGTTCACATCCCTTCAAATTTGAAATGGTGCTTTTGTCTTACTGAATAAATTTCCGATTCTAATTCTGTCTCTTTGTCTTTCTCTGTCTCAAAAACAAACAAAAAACAAACACCCTTTCAGAGAAAGGGTACTCCAGAGATTTCGCTACCGAGACAAAAATATACGTACTCAGTCGGAAAGAAAGAAAGCAAACTGTGGGTGATGCTGCTGCACTGGGCACTCTCCCGGGTGAAAGTAGCCTCAGTTTCACATGGAAACTCCGATGTGACAAAAAAAAACAAAAACAAAAAACCCCACCCCCCAAAACAAAACAAAAAAACACAAAAAACCCACAACAACAACAACAACAACAACAAAAACAAACACAAAAGCACACACACATACAAAAAAAAAAAAACCCAACCGACAACAACAACAAACAAACAAACAAACAACCCCCCCCCCCCCAAAGAAAAAAGAAAAAACTAAAAAAGAAAGAAAAAAGAAGTGTGGATGGAGAACAGAAATAAATACAGATAAATACAATATAGAGCATTCCCAGGTGTAAAATGAGAACTAATCACTTTACCTGAGGAAACCCTGGCTGTACACAACAGCATGACAGGATAAGACTATATGAAGACTAAGACGGAAGACTTGCGGCGAAGAATGATAGGAGAGAAGACTGATCAACATGACCTTCACCTGTTGTGTTCTTATTGATCATGTGTAAAGCTAAACAGTCTGACATTATCACTTCATGATGGGACAATAGCATTTAATATTTTTACAGAAAATGTATCCACTTTTAATGCTGCCAGCAGTTTGTCTGTGTAATTTTGAAATTTTAATGAACCCAAAATGGCACTACACGAGAGAGAGAGAGAGAGAGAGAGAGAGAGAGAGAGAGAGAGAGAGGAGAGAGAGAAGAGAGAGAGAGAGAGAGAGAGAGAAGACAGACAGACAGACAGACAGACGACAGACAGAAGACGAGACAGAGAAAGACAAAGAGACAGAATTAGAATCGGAAATTTATTCAGTAAGACAAAAGCACCGTTTCAAATTTGAAGGGATGTGAACGTAGCATAAACATTATACAAAAACAAAATATGACACACAGTCTTTCTTACTTACCTCAAACATTTTTGGAATACAATCTGAATCACACAGTCATTTTTCAATAATACAATAAGAGCATATTCATAGGTTTAACACTCACACATCAGTAGAAACTAAGTTGAAGACAAGGCAATCTTTCTTCCGTTAATAGCTTTAAGGACGTAGGTTGCCAGATTTCTAATTTTACGTTCATTTTTTTGAAGCCATGACCATTATTAATTTGAAATCATTTAGATTATGCTAGTACTTTGGCTGAATTAATTGGCGGGGTAAGAGAGAGAGCACGAGAAAAAGATAGATGGGCAGATAGATAGATAGATAGATAGATAGATAGATAGATAGATAGATAGATGAGAGAGAGAGAGAGAGAGAGAGAGAGAGAGAGAGACGAGACAGACAGACAGAAAGACAGACAGAGACAGAGAGACGCACCTGGTTTTATTTGATGACTGTATTGATTATGTCTGCAAGGTGCCTGCATAGTGTTTTTGTTACTACATTTGTAATGTGTAATAACAGATTTACGAAAATCATGTGTACAGGTCTGCCAATGCACGTGTTTTCAAACAAAACAAAGTAAGTCAATAAACCACTTTAATTTATACAGAAAAAAAGCAGGCAGAACAACAGGCGGGAGAAAAACACCTGAATGCACACAAAAATATGAGTTCAGTATGAACTGACTCAGTCGATGTCATATGATGGATAAGATACGAAATGATCATGGCTTAATTGATCCCTGTGCCTGCACATAAGCCTTTCGCACTGGCAAAGA
>CM060307.1:89009240-89034240 GCA_030674185.1 Monoplex corrugatus | reverse complement strand
TCGCGTTTATTATGCATATTTGTAGGAGAAGGAGTTCCCTAGAGAACAGGCTGAGGTGTTGTTCGGAGCTGACTTCACCGTCAAGGATGCTTTTGATATCTTGGATAGAGACAATAACGGACAGGTGAGTGTGAGAGCTTACTTGTTTACTTACTTGCTTACTCTACTTGCTTACTTGCTTCGCTTGCTCGCTCGCTTATTTGCTTATTTGTTTGCTTGCTTGCTTCCTTCTTTCCTTCGTTCCTTCCTTCCTTCGTTCTTTCCTTACTGACTTCCTTACTTGTTTACTGATCGACTGACCGACTGACTTACTAACTGGCTTATCTACCTAGCTACCTGCCTGCTTCCTTACTGGCATAGCCACGTGATGAGGGCGAACAGTCCCAAACGTCACTTGATTAATTAAACGACGCACACGTTGTGCATGTATCCCAGATTCGTTATGAAGAGTTGATACGGTTTATCGAGGAGAACGGGGTGTCCCTGCAGAGTCGCTTCCTGGGCTACCGGCGAAAGAACATCACCAACTTTATCTCCTTCCTCAGCACGCTGCAGGACACACTGACCTTCAACGTCAAGAAACTCTACGTGCAGGTCAGTCACGCTACCCCCGTCTCGTCTCGGGCACGGCGTTCTGATTTGTGTGTGTGTGTGTGTGTGTGTGTGTGTGTGTGTGTGTGTGTGTGTGTGTGTGTTGTGTGTGTGTGGTCTGTGTGTGTGGTCTGTGTGTGTGTGTGTCTGTGTGTGTGTGTGTCTGTGTGGGTGTGTCTGTGTGTGTTGTGTGTGTGTGTGTGTGTGTGTTGTGTTGTGGTGTGTCTGTGTGTGTGGTGGTGATTGTTGTTGTGTGTGTTACTTGTGTGTGTGGTCGTGTGTGTTGCTGTTGATCTGATGTGTGTGTTGTTTTCACTGTGTAATTGGAAAAAACTTATAACCCTTTGATTCTGCACCTATCCACTAACTAAAATTTACCCTTTGATTTCCTACCTTATCCCCCAGCTTCCTACAGGAAGTTGGTAACAGGGTGAGAGAGTGAAGGGGTTGAGATTTTGCTTCACCAGAATGGTTGGCAATACAGGATGCGATGGACAGGGTGCAGGAGTCAAAAGGTTTAAGGTAGGTAACCAAAGGAAAAATTGCCAACATGCTGGTCTTTGTGGTGTTCCTTTCTGGAGAAAATAACCAATCACAGTTCTCCCCCCTCCCCTCGCCCTCTCCCCCGCCCCCGCTTTGGTCACACGTTATATCAGAAATGGTGCAGTTTAGGTCAGTCTCGCTTCTACAGATTTTGCGCATGAATGAATACACTGCCAGATTTCATTACTTTTGACGACCAGCATCACTGCTAATTCAGCCCTAACACTAGCCCACTGCTAATTCAACCCCAAACACTAGCCAATTGCTAATTTAACCCTAACACCAGCCTGTTGCTTATTCAGCTCTAACACCAGCCAATTGCTAATTCAGCCCTAACACTAGCCCGTTGCTAATTTAGCCCTAACACCAGCCCGTTGCTTATTCAGCTCTAACACTAGCCCATTGCTAGTTCAGCCCTAACACCAGCCCGTTGCTATTCAGCCCTAACACTAGCCCGTTGTTAATTCAGCCCTAACAGTAGCCTGTTGTTATTATTCAAGCCTGCTAATCAGCTCTATAGCCCGTTGTTAATTCAGCCCTAACACTAGCCCGTTGCTAATTCAGCCCTAACACCAGCCCGTTGTTAATTCAGCCCTAACACTAGCCCGTTGCTAATTCAGCCCTAACACTAGCCCATTGCTAATTCAGCCCTAACACTAGCCCATTGTCAATTCAGCAGTAACACTAGCCCGTTGCTAGTTCAGCTGTAACACTAGCCCATCGCTAACTTCAGCTGTAACACTAGCCCCTCGCTAATTCAGCCCTAACATCTAATCCGTTGCTAAATGAGCCCTAACTACCATTCTATGCCCAACATTGCTAATTCAGCCCTAACACCAGCCCTAATGCTAATTCAGCCCTAACACTCGCCCGTTGCTAATTCAGCCCTAACACTAGCCCGTTGCTAATTCAGCCCTAACACTAGCCCGTTGCTAATTCAGTCCTAACACTAGATTAACCCTTTCAATCTATCATCCTATCCTCTATCTTTCTGCATGGACGCTTAGATTACCCTTTTCACTCTCTCACCCTATCCACGAGTTTCCTCCAGGAGCTCCTAGATCAGCCTTTTCATTCTCTCACCAAAGAGTATACTCTTTGTCTCTCACCGTGTCCGACAAATTCCTGCAGGAGCTCGTAGATTAACCCTTTCATTTCCTCACTGTTCTCTAGCTTCATGCAGGAACCCTTAGATTAACCGCTTAAGAGACTTCCCCTGTCCAGCCAGCTTCTTGCAGGAAGAGGATGAAAGGGCAGTGGCATTGGGCTGAACGAAGAGGAATATAATAATAATAATAATAATAATAATAATTAAATATTTATATAGCGCAAAATCTTGATAAAATCAAATCTAAGCGCTGAAACAGACACACACACACGCACGCACCACACACACACACGCACGCACGCACGCACGCACACCCCGCACTCACGCACACACACACATACACACACAATGGGGAGAAAGAATAAAAGCAATGGTAAAATTATAGAGAGCATATACAATTATTTATTTCAATATTGCTACCAATCGCCGTGGTGTAGTGGTTAACGCAATGTACCGACTGGAAAGTTGTGGGTTTGAATCCCCATCAGTCCCTTTAAAAATCATTGTGGGATTTTTCGGCTCTAACCGGCTCCTACCCAGAGTTGGGCGTGCTATGGACTCAATGGGAACTCTGGGACCGACACAGTTGAGTCTCATCCACTTCACGGATGCGTCATTGAGGGTGTTGCTAAAATCTTCGGACTAGCTTCGCAGGTGTCTGTATCTCTTGGGCCTGGTTGACGCCAGGATATCTTATGATAGTAAGCATAGAGTACAGCCCTGTCACACAGTCTTAATCCTAGATGGAACTCCATAACATCATGATTATCATCCTCATCGACATCATCATCATCGCATTGTAAAAAAACAAAACAAAAAACTGTGCCTGCTTCTGTGGCCATCAAGGTGGCGCAGAAAATGGGACCAAAAAACAAAAACAAAAAAAAAAACGATGAGCACAAAGGTAATCTCTGAGTGCGATGATTCTAAGAAAAAAGACAAAAAAAGACACCCCCCAAAAAACAAACAAACAAACAAAAAAACCACAAAAAACAACAAAAACCCAAAAAACAAAAAAGCAAAGAAAAATAGTGGTGATAAAAGAAAATTGACCAGTATGACTTGTCATCAGGAGCATGACCTTGAGCGAACAGTGGGCATCAACACTGGACACGTGGAGACCACAGACTTCAACCTGGAGGAGGCGGACAGGGACTTTGTGGTACAGGTTAGTCAGCGTAGCCTAGACTCCCTGTTGCCTGGAGTTTACTCATAAAGCAAAGCAAAGCAAGCAAAGCAAAGCAAAGCAAAGCAAAGCAAAAACAACCAACTAACAACCAACCAACACAACCAACCAACCAACAAACCAACCAACCAACCAACCAAACGACCAAACGACCAAGCAAGCGAGCAAAGCGAGCAAGCGAGCAAGCGAGCAAGCAAGCATCATCGTCACCATCTTCGTCACCATCATCGTCACCATCACCATCATCACCACCACCACCACCACCACCACCATCATCATCATGATCATCATCATCATCATTATCATCATGTGCCTTGCCGCATGGCATTGGTGATCATGGCCCTCCGTACGATAGATTCGTGTGGGGGGAGGGGGGAGGGGACATGATCGCCAACGCCATGCGGCAGGGCACATGATGATGATGATGATAGAATTCAATCTTCCCATGGAACTTCTCTTCTTCTTTTATCTACCCAGACAGACAGACAGACAGACAGACAGACAAACACACACACACACACACACACACACACACACACACACACACACACACACACACACACACACACACACATATATATATATATATTATATATATATATATATATATATATATATATATATATATATGTATAAGCAGAAGAAGAGTTCCATGGGAAGATTGAATTCTACCATCATCATCATGTACCCTGCCGTGTGCGTGTGTGTGTGAAGTGATGTTTCGACCTGCAAAGGGATGAACAGCAAACATGCTTGAAATAAAGATCGACGGCAAGGTCTTTAACAATGTTGACTCCTCCACCTATCATGGTAGCAGTCTCTCCTCTTCCAACAGTCTGGATAAAGAGATATCCAACCGCATTGCTAAGGCAACTGCTTCCTATGGCAGACTCCACAAGCGAGTATGGAAAGAAAGGGGCTTGAAACTGGAAACGAAGTGCGCAGTATGCAGAGCAGTAATCCTGACTGCATTGTTGTATGGATGCAAGTCTAGCACTCTCTACCGTAAGCATGTCAAGCTAGTAGGTCAGTTTCACCAGCGCTGCCTTCGACGTATCTTAAACGTCAAATGGTACAACAGAGTCTCAAACGTGAATGTACTTTCCCAAGCCCAGATGCCAAGCATATATGCACTGCTAACACACTCAGCTAAGATGGTCTCGATATCTCGTGCGCATGCAGGATAACAGGTTACCAAAGCGGCTCTTCGACGGTGAACTGACATAGAGCCATCACCAAGAGAACGGCCAAAGCTTCGCTACAACGACACCCTGAAAAAATCCCTCCAGAAATGTGACATTGATGAACAATAGGAAATCATGGCCACAAACAGGTTTGAATGCAGACAAGCTATTCGCAAGGGAACAAAAGCTTATGAGAATGAAAGACGAAGAGGTCAAGCGGAAAAGCGTGCAGCAATAAAGGCCAGAATCGACTCTGCAGAGCGTTCCATTAAGCGTCCAGTGACCGGCTGCCTGTGTGCATCAAACTTTGGTCCCTGAAATTCCGCATGAAGGTACACAAATAAATAAAGTGCTAGGTTGGACTTTATCGACCACGATAGTCGAACACACACACACACACACACACACACACACACACACACACACACACACACACACACACACACACACACACACACACACACACACACACACACACACACACACACACACACACACACACACATACACACACACACACACTCTAGACTTGCTTTGCTTTGCTTGCTTTATGAGTAAACTCCAGGCTACAGGGAGTCTACCTACCTACCTACCTATCTATCTATCTATGTGTATATTATATATACATGTATGTATGTATGTACACACACACATACATATATATATATGTATATATATATATGTATATATGTATGTATGTATGTATGTATGTATGTATGTATGTATGTATGTATCTATCTATCTATATCTGTCTATATGTATCAATATGTATATCTACATATACATATGCATATATATGTACACACACACACACACACACACACACACCACACACACACACACACACACACAACATATCTATATATGTATGTACGTATGCATGTATCTATCTGTCTATCTATCTGTCTATATGTATCAATATATATCTACATATACATATACATATATATGTATACACACACACACACACACAATATATATATATATACATATACACATATTGAGAGGAGAAAGACCAAGCGGTCAACAGCGAGCTGGAAAGCCTCAAGTAGCGAAATGTCATGTGATGTCAAGTGCTAGACACACGCATATATACATATATAATATATATATATTATAATATATATATATTATATGTAATATTTTTATATTATATATATATATATATATTATTAAAACCTACTATATATATATTATTATGTATGTACATCATCTATCACCTACCTACCTATCTATCTATCTATCTATCTATTATCTATCATTATCTATCTATCTATCTATCTATCTATCTTCTATTATCATTATCTACAATATAATATCTATATATTATATCCATACATCATATTATAATACACATATACATACATATATATATATAATAATAGATAGATATAAATATAGATATATACATACATATAACGATTGAGAGGAGAAAGACCTAGCGGTCAAGAGCGAGACTGGGAAAGCCTCAAGTAGCGAAATGCCATGTGATATCAAGGTCTCTTTCATGCCATCCATCCAGGTCTTCTTTGCTCTGTCTGTCGTTTTAAATCCAGAATATTAACAGATATTGTGTTTAGAACGAATGATGTCAGGAAGTATACTTTTGTTTATAATAACGTGTGTGTGTGTGTGTGTGTGTGTGTGTGTGTGTGTGTGTGTGTGTGTGTGTGTGGTGTGTGTATGTTGTGTGTGTGTGTGTGTGTGTGTGTGTGTGTGTGTGTGTGTGTGTGTGTGTGTCTCACCAGCGTGGCTACAATTCTATGAAAGCCTTCTTGCAGTACTTTGTGGTCCAGAACCCCGACAAAGTTCAGAAAAAGACCAGCCCCATGCAGGATACACCCGAACTTGAATCCGCTACTGCTGACAGCAGCGGAGGTCAGGGAGATGTTGATGACGGTGGAAACGTCCTGGATTCTGCAGCTGTGGCCCCGAAGGCGGCTAATCAGACGTCGGACTCCACTCAGGCTCAGCCACCAGATGGTACTAAGAAGGAAACAGGAAAAACTCCAAACGAAGCAGGAGGAACTCAAAATGAGACAGGAGACGCTCAAAACGAGGCAGGAGGAACTCAAAACGAGGCAGGAGAAGCTCAGAACGAGGCAAGGAAGAACTCAGAACGAGGCAAGAGAACCTCAAAACGAGGCAGGAGGAACTCAAAATGAGGCAGGAAGAACTCAGAACGAGGCAAGAGAACCTGAGAACGAGGCAGGAGGAGCTCAAAACGAGGCCGGAGGAAATCAAAACGAGGCAGGAGGAGCTCACAACGAGGCAGGAGAAGCTCAGAACGAGGCAGGAGAAGCTCAAAACGAGGCAGAGGGAAATTCAAAATGAGTCAGAACAAACTCTGTATCTGTCAGAAGTCCAGTGGAGTGAAGACACTGAATATCGTGAGGCGGGAAAAGTCCGATTGAGGCGGGACAGCCTCACAATAAATCAGGGGCAAAGGTTAAAACAACTCCCATCGAGGCAAGAGAGTTTCAGGAAAATACAAAAGAAATTGTTTCACATATCTTTTTTTTTATATGATTTGACCAGGAAAGATTGTCTGTTGTTACGCTTAAGATTTTGTGAAAATCAGATTCTCTCTCTCTCTCTCTCTCTCTCTCTCTCTCTTGCCTGTCTGTCTATTTGCCTGCCTGTCTGTCTGTCGGCTCTGTCTCTCTGTGTCTGCCTGTCTCTGTCTGCCTGCCTGTCTGCCTGCCTGCCTGTCTGTCCTGTCAGTCAGTCTGTCTGTTTGTCTGTTCCTCTCTACTCCGCAACTGTTTTCACTATATACTATGTGTAGTGTTCCTATATACTTGTTATGTTCACTATATACTATGTGTAGTGTTCACTATATACTATGTGTAGTGTTCACTATATACTATGTGTAGTGTTCACTATATACTATGTGTAGTGTTCACTATTTATATACTATGTGTAGTGTTCACTATATCTATGTGTAGTGTTCACTATATACTATGTGTAGTGTTCACATATACTATGTTAGTGTACTATACTAGTGTTTAATTGCCTTGATTTTCTCGATTAATGATAATTAAGATATTCTGTGGTTGAGATTTTGTTTGTTGTCTTTATGGGTATCTAGAGTTTCACAGAATTTTGGTCAAAACTGTCGTCTTTTAAGGAATCACGAGAATATAAGTTTGAAAGTCTGGTATGGACAAAAATCAACAATTAAAAACAAAAAACAAAATAGACCAAAAAAAAGGAAAAAGAACAAACAAAAAAAAAAAGAAAAAAAAAAAAGAAAAAAAAGAAAAAAAAAAAAAAAAAAAAAAAAAAAAAAAAGGGCCTAAAATCAGCGGTTTGTTTAGAAAGGTGTATGAATAATTTCCTCAGGAATTTGGCACAATATGTAAATATTTAGAACTTGCTTTCATTGTTTTGACGGTTTACCATTGTCCTCGACAAACTTTAAAGTTTGATCGTACACATTTTACACGGGTCTGCGTTTTAGTTTGTTGCTTGGTTGTGTGTGTCGCTGATGTGGCTGTGGTTCATGTAGGCTGATGTTGGTGTTGGTTTTGGTGTTGTTTGTCTGTTTGTTTTAAGTTATTGTTGTTTGTTCGTTTTGTTTGTTTGTTTTGTTTACTTTAAAAAAAAAGATTTGCAACATTTTCTGTGCAGTCCAAACAATGAGAAAAAATTTTTGCCCTACTGTAAATGATGGTTTATCATACATGTTATACATATTGCAATCAAGAAATCGTGATTATTTCTACTCCATCGTTCATTTCGAGTCACTGATTACAGTTTGTCCAGTCGAAGTATGTTGTAAGGAAATGAGTTGTCGCTTACACAGCTGAAAGAAAACACTCGTATACAATGACAAATCTACAGTCATCAAGTCTTTTGTTCGAGGGGAAAAAAGTCAGAAACTGGTCATGATTTTGCTGTATGCACACACACACACACACACACACACACACACACACACACACACACAACACACACACACACACACACACACACAACACACACACACACACACACACACACACACACACACACACACACACACACACACACACACACACACACCGTCTAATATCACTTATACTTATAGTGAAAAGACGTTAAATCAAGCAACGAACGAACGAACACACACACACACGCATCGAGTCACTGATACAGTTTTCCACGTCGAAGTATCCTTTAAGGAAATGAGTTTCGCTACACACGAACGAAAACACCAACATGACAATCTACAGTCATCAAGCTGTTCGAAAAAAAGTCAGAAACTGTATCGACTGTATGCACACAGACACACACACACACAACAGACAACACACAACACACACACACACACACACACACACACACACACACACACACACACACACACACACACACACCGTCTAATATCACTTATAGTGAAAAGACGTTAAATCAAGCAACGAACGAACGAACAACACACACACGCAACGCACACGCACACACACACATACACACCGTCTAATATCACTTATAGTGAAAAGACGTTAAATCAAGCAACGAACGAACGAACACACACACACACACCACACGCACACGCCACACACACACACGCACACACAACAATACGCACATATGCACACAGACAGCCAGACAGCAGACAGACAGACAGACACACACACACACACACACACACACACACACACACACACACACACACACACACACACACACACACAACCACTCATTTCCGCTTTATTCAACTTCCATTCATTCAATTCATTTATTGATTATATTCGTTGTTAAGGCATGTAAATGGCAGCCATGGAAACACGAAACACAAAAGCAGGTAACGGTAATTTTGAAAAAAACTTCTACCGTTGCAAAGTATATCATCATCATCATCATCGTTGTCGTCAGTCGTCGTTGTCGTCGTCGTCGTCGTCGTCATCATCATCATCATCATCATCATCATCATCATCATCATCATCATCATCATCATCATCATCATCATCATCATCATCATCAACAATAATTAATGTACACATACATGGACTATCCAGGTATCAATAACTATTTTTCCTGGTAAAAAAAACTTCTCTGATTCTCTCTATTAACTTTGTGGATTTGACCAAGTGTGTGTTTGCAAATATGTGTGTGTATTTATTCATACGTGCGTGCTTGCAAATGTGTGTGTATGTGTGTATGAATGTGTGCGCGCAGGCATGCGTGTTATGTGTCAAACTGTCAAAAACAACAATCACTGCAGACGATAAATACAACATAACATTCTGAATTCTATTTCTCTTTATAAGATTGATTGCAAGAAACAGTCCGAGTTTTATGAATACTTATACAAATTTTACTTATCAATATGACCAAAAAATACAAATTGCTTAATCTGTCTTTCTCCTGGAATTTTTGATTTCTACATCCCAAACAGTAGCCTACGTCTATAACTGAGAATCTTATAGCAACATCTACTTGTGTAAATATTTTTCATTCGATAGCCCGTGTTTCCAAAGATTAAAAACCACAGGGCAGTCATAATCAAGAACATTACAAGCTGAACAATGATTTTTCTCTTATTTTCATTTTGTTCAGGGGTATATTTGTGGTATGTTTATTTTCTAGTATTTCCAGTGTAAAACTCCCGTTTGAGTCTCTTTTGTAATCCCTATAGTTCCAGACCACGTGTTTTTTCTAAACAGAAATGAAATTTCCAAAGGCAGAAATAAGCATAGGGAGAAGTCGAAGATATTTTTGGGAGCAGTTCATTCCGTTTTGTGTCAAACTGACGTGCTTCCCTGGCTGGTCTTTCAGTTTCAGTGTTCATCTTCTGTATCCGTTCAGTCCATAAGCTGGGAGCTGAGTTAATTGAACAGAGTGTTGGCATACACAGCCGTCGTTTTTGTTGCAGTTAATGCTCTTGTTGTTTTAAAGTATGGAAGATTTACGGTCAATGGAAAAGAATCTTCCCAATGGCGCACTACGTGTAGTTACTTCCCTTGGGTCAGCTGTATTCGCAAACCATGACGGAAAGCCGCTGATACGAAATCGAAGCATCTTGTGCTTTCCAGTAGCAACATGCAGAGAAAGCCTCTTCTGGATAGCCCCACAAAACATTCAGACCAAGCTTTAAGAATCGACACTGTGTGTGTGTGTGTGTGTGTGTGTGTGTGTGTGTGTGTGTGTGTGTGTGTGTGTGTGTGTGTGTGTGTGTGTAAAATTAGTTTTGAATCTGTGGCCAGTGTGGGCTACTGATCAACTGTGACATTTGTTTTTTTCCCATCCTCATTAAGTACCGCCCATTCTCAGCCCTTCTTCTTGATTATTGTTGATAGACATGAGACATTCGATCACCAGCTATGACAAAGGTATGCGGCGACAGAGCCGTGCAGTGGTGATGGAGACAGGCAGCGGTCACAAAGCCAGTTGTGCTCAATGCGGATCGCGTGCGGAGCACACACAAGAGTTGTTTCCCTTCATGTGTAAGACTGCATTCACAGTGCCAGTGCTACAACTGCTAAGTCCCGGTACATTCTGTCGAATGACCCCGATACCAAAAAGTCCTCCGGAGTTCAGAATGCAAAGTCGCGCTGGCAAGATCTTGAAAGACGGATAGCGGAAAATGGGATTTATAAAACACTGACTGCTCGAGAATGGTGGAAGCATGCAGGCAGACAGTGAACAGGCCAGTTTTCGTATGTTACAGACTGGGACTGACCTTTTCAGCAGCAATCAGCAGTTCTACCTAGAATACTTCATCCAAACTCGAAAAATAAAATACTCTTGACTGTTGATCCCTGTATCCTCAATACAGGAGGTGGAATTATTTCTACCCTCTACGACCTCCTAAATGAAAAGGAACTCAGAGCCGACTTCAGCTTTCGTCGTCGTCCGCCTCCTGCTGCTCCTCGGAGGGCTTCTGGCGCTGTTGTTAAAGCCATGGACTCAGGATATGGTATCTCAAGTTCAGTCTCAGCCTGCAACATAAAAATTGGTACCAGAAAAAACACGAAAGAAGAATACAAAGGCGTATTTGATACTTCTTGTATTAAATACGCGATCGTATTCTGCTTTCGTGTTTTTTTCTGGTTCCTGTTTGCTTGAACGCGGGCAGTCACGCTTGTTTTGGATTTCATAAAAGTTGGTGTTTGCTGCCCATCTTAATATTCCAGTCATCCTGGGGGTGTCACCTTAGAGTTTCACTGGTTCACCTCCCTCCATCTATCATCATCATCATCATCATCATCATCATCAATCATCATCATCATCATCATCATCATCATCATCATCATCATCCTCATCATTATTGTCATCGTCATCATGTGTCCTACCAAACGGCGTTGGCGACCATGGCCCTCCACATGAATCATTTGTTGCTGCAAGCACTTCTCCCACTCTCTCTGTCTTCATCCACTCCGCAAGTCCGTTCAATCTTTCCTGTCTGAGTTTAGCTGGTGCTCTTTTCCCTCCAGCTTTCCAGTTGTGACTAGGTTCTCTAATTTCTCTTGCCTCACAAAATGTCTGTAAATGTTGCTTGTATTTTTCATAATCTTCTTCATTAATGTTGTTTTTGTGTCTGCCTCTTTCAAGACTGTCTTGTTTGTTTTCTTTGCTGTCCCTGGAACTATTAACATTTTTTTAGAAATCACATTTCAGCTGCCTCAGTCATATTCTGACTTTGCTTCATCCATACAACAATATCGGTTCTATGTAACACTGAAGAAATCTCTTCCTGATGTTAAATGATAGGCATTTGTTGTTAGAACGCTTTTCATCTTTTTGAATGCTGTATTGGCTTAGCCGATTCTGCTGGCTATTTCAGTATTTCTCTGCTGTCTGGTGAGATGACCGTTCCCAGACATTTAAACTTATCAATCTGCGTCAATGTTGTATCATTTGCTGTTATTTTGCATGAGGGGATTTCTTGTTTTTTACTGATTACCGTGACTTCAGTCTTCTTGCGATATTTCATTTTCTGCAATTAGCATGGTGTAATTTGCATAGCGACTGTTGTTAATCATTTTCCCTCCAACCTTTATCCTTTATATCTACACATGTATATATGGATAGATATATAACAGATATAAAAGTTAATGTACTTAAAGGTAGAAGATTGCCTTGTCTGTTTTACGTGGATTTCCAAAACGAGTTGAAATTTTGAAGGGGCTCCTGTTTGTAGTATGTGACCACAAAATTAATGACACTGTCCTCGGGAATGGCTGGGAACTTGAAAAAATTGTTATTGGTTACAGGCAGCCCTCCCTAGATAGGAAAAGGTCTGGTAGCAGCTAGAAAGTGTTAAGACTGCACGGCGTAGACCGGTCATTGTGGTGTAGTGATTAGCACAACGGACTGATGACGGGAAGATTGTGGGTTCGAATCCCCATCAGTCCCTTCATTGTGGTTTTCTTTTCACTCCAACTGGCTTCTACCCGGAGTTGGGCGTGCTATGGACTTCTTGGGAAGAATGGGACCACACAGTCGCGTCTCATCCACTTCACGGATGCGTCATTGAATATGTCGCTCAAATTCTCTGACCAACACCGCAGGTGTCTGTATCTCTCAGGCCTAGTTGATGCCAGGATGTATTAATATAGTAAGTATAGAGTACAGCCCTGTCTCGCAGCCTCAGTCCTAGATGAAACTGTCCCAAGCTTCTGTGGCCATTAAGGTGGCGTAGAAAATGGGGGGGGGGGGGGGAAGGTGAGCACTAATGTAATCTCTCTAAATGCAATGATCTTTAAAAAAAAATTATCAAACAACAAACAAACAAACAAAAATCCCAAAAACAAAAACAAAGAAGATTGCACGGCGTGTGCAATAAAGATAATATAACATACATAGTCCGTTAATTTTTCAGTGAATGAGAGTGTAAGCAAGGGCAAGTTTGTTCCCCCCCCCCCCCATTTCTTTTTGTTTTATATCGTACTAAAAGAGTGAGTGGCTTGAAAAATTTTGATTGGGCTCCTTTTATGAAAGCATTTACATAAATTAGAACACTGTGTCAGTGTTTGTGTTAGGGAATGTAAGACAAACCAGACCTGCACACACGAGTCTAACCTAAATAATTTACATAGTCAAGTGAATAAATTATAGGAAGTGTACATGTATAGTATACATTGGACGGAGTGGTCAACGCCAAGGACGGAGTGGTCAACGCCAAGGGTATCTTGGACTATGTGCACGAATGCATTGATATGTGTACTTAATTTTCTTTCCCCCCCCCACCCCCACCGCCTGTTGAAGTATTGTGTTTGTATTGAAATGGTTACAAATTGGATGGATTGGTCAACGTCAGGGACATCGCCTAGGATTATGTGCGCAAATGCATTGATATGTGTAGTTAATTTTCTTTTTCATTTTTTTTCCTGTTCAAGTATTGTGGTTGTATTGAATGGTCCTGATATGGCTCTATGCAGTCGGCTGGGCTGTAAACAGAAATAACAATAACAGTAACAATGAAAAATATATTTCTCAAACATAGTATAGCTTTTAACCCCTACGCTACTACCCCTCCTTTACTTTTGCTGTCTGTGTTTATATAAAAAACTCACCAACAAAACGTCAGCCACGGGGAAGGCCAGTGAGAATGACAACTTCCTCTAAAGGCAGTGACAGTATGAATGGCGAGCTATTCACGAACAACAGACACTCACACCATGCGCCCCCTCCTTTCCCACAAAGGCAGCCAGGGGGGGGGGGGGGGGGAGGGAGGTCCATGGCGCTGGACAATGTATCCAGTAGCGTGGTCAGCTTTGTCCTAAGTCTGTACCTGGGACCCACCACACGATCCGTTTCATCGTTAAACAATTTCTGCCCTTCCAGGTATCGTAGACATGACAGGGAGACAGGCAACTAGCTCTGTACACGCTGTGCTCTCCATTGCCTGTCGTGTCTAGGGGATTGAGAACACTCTCACTTGTCGGCGTCACCGGGTTCAGTGTTGGCCGCTGCACTCTTTGACACCACCACCTCCTTCCAGGCCGCTCTGTCTTGACTTTTGTGGACAACTTCTTGAATACTTAGGCCACTGATGTTGGTTATGTTCTCGATGTATGATATTAGAGGTCTGCCTTTCTTCGTTTTTGCCACTGTTTTTCCTTGAAAGATGGTTGCCATGAGGTCCCTGTTCTTGCTACGTGACACATGGCCAATGTGTATTTAAGTCTTCTCTTGTTTATGTCTGCTAGTAGTTTTGTGATGGTATCAAGTTTTTCCAGGACACTTTCGTTAGTTTTTCTATCTGTCCATTTGACACGTAGTAGTCTCCGATAAAACCATATCCCTGCTGCCTCAATTTTTCTGCAGTCTGCTTTTCTGAGAGTCCAGGTTTCGTAGCCATAAATCATGACTGGCCAGAACAAACATTTTAAAAGTCTAATTTTTAGGCCATTTGGTATGGTTCTGTCTTTCCAGGTGTTGTTGAGTTGGACCGATTTTTGCTTTTTGCATCCTGTAGAAAATTACAACGTATTTACCAGGCAACCATCCTGTAGAAAAGTATAACGTATTTACCAGGCAACCATCCTGTAGAAAATTATAACGTATTTACCAGGCAACCATCCTGTAGAAAAGTATAACGTATTTACCAGGCAACCATCCTGTAGAAAAGTATAACGTATTTACCAAGCAACCATCCTGTTGAAAATTACAACGTATTTACCAGGGAATCATCCTGTAGAAAAGTATAACGTATTTGCCAGGCAACCATCCTGTATAGAATTATAACGTATTTACCAGGCAATCATCCTGTATAAAATTATGTCATATTTACCAGGCAACCATCCTGTATAAATTTATAACGTATTTACCATGCAACCATCCTGTATAGAATTATGACGTATTTACCAGACAACCATCCTGTAGAAAATTATATCGTATTTTACCAGGCAACCATCCTGTATAAAATTATAGCGTATTTTACCAGGCAACCATCCTGTATAAAATTATAACGTATTTACCAGGGAATCATCCTGTAGAAAATAATATATTTACCAGGCAACCATCCTGTATAAAATTTTAGCGTATTTACTACCATGCAACCATCCTGTATAAAATTATAACGTATTTACCAGGCAACCATCCTGTATAAAATTATGACGTATTTACCATGCAACCATCCTGATAAAATTGTATCATATTTACCAGGCAACCATCCTGTATAAAATTATAACGTATTTACCATGCAACCATCCAGTATAAAATTATAACGTATTTACCTGGCAGCCATCCTATATAAAATTATAACGTATTTACCAGGCAACCATCCTGTATGGAATTATGACGTATTTACCAGGCAACCATCCTGTATAGAATTATAACGTATTTACCAGGCAACCATCTTGTATAGAATTATAACGTATTTACCAGGCAACCATCCTGTATAGAATTATAACGTATTTACCAGGCAACCATCCTGTATAGAATTATGACGTATTTACCAGGCAACCATCCTGTATAGAATTATGACGTATTTACCAGGCAACCATTCTGTCTCAACGTTGTTTCCTGATATAAAGGATGAAGACGAGTAGATATCGATACTGAGACCAACAACGGAAGCCGTGAGGTCGCCGATTGGCCACCAGTCTACGTCGCTGTTTATATCTATGAGTAGGATATGTGTGCTGGTGCCCACCACCCGCACTTTCGCCAAGCCCAGACCACATTGAAAACACTGGGTCCCGTCTGACGGCCACCCGCATGTTTCAGTCTGAACAGGTGGCACACAAACCACATGACTTCCCTTCCACCCACAATGACAAGACCTTGTTGTTTGTCCACAACTCTCTGACCATCCACACTGCCGGTAATCCCTGTTCCGCTTGAAATGTTTTGCTTGTGACCAGAGACACAGAGAGACAAGCTTCCGGACACTCGTCTCTGGCCACCACGGTCTCTCTCTTGATCGGTGGCAGTGCTCACTCTGCACAATACATTTCAGAGCTATGAAAACTTGTGGTTGCACCAGATCAAGACTGAGTTTTTCCGATCAGAAGGTCCAAGTTCGAGTTTGCCTGGTAGTAATGACTGAGGGTTAACCCTTTGACTTCCACACCCTGTCCACCAGCATCCTACATTGCCAACCACGCCAGCAAAGCAAAAACTTAACCCTTTGATTCCCTCAATCCTATTCACCAGCTTCCTGTTGGTGGATAGGATGCGGGAGTCACAGGGTTAAGGCTAGAAATGTTTCCTAATCTCTCAGGTCCTATATGTGTAGACCCTTCTTCGTGTGTATGTACACGTAAAACAGTAATTATGCTTGTAAAGGATCATGTAAGTCATGACAGTGTTCAGTCATCATCATCATGAGCCCTGCTGCATAGCGTTGGCGATAATGGCCCTCCATACGAACTGGCTGAGGACAGAGAGGGTGGGAGATGTGCTTGCAGCGACAAGGGGTAGATCCATATGGACAGCCATGATCACCAAGCCATGCGGCAGGGCACATGATGATGATGTTGATGATGATGATGATGCAATGTTGTGTGCAAGGGGTCATGGGCGAGGATGCCACAGCAAGACAGACATTGACCACATGTCGTAGATTGATTTTTCCTTTTTTTTTTTTATTGTTGCTGCTGCTACCCCCTATCTTTGCGCTTTTCGCCCACACCCCTCACTTTGGCTTTCCATCACGCCTCCAGCTTTACAAAACTGAATTCACCATAAGGCACGAAGGCCACAGAATCTGGGACACATTTTCACAGTGCCCAAAATGCCCGATGAGAATTAAGTGGATGAGACTCGACTCTGTGGTCTGTGCAATAAGCCTATACCATAGCTGTATTAGCATATTCAACTTTGTTTAGAAGCCATCGGAGCTGAAAATTCCCTCAATAACGTTTAGGGACTGATTGGGATTCGAACCCCAAACTCCCAGTCATTAGTCCTATGCGTTTACCAGTTTAGACAGTGACTCCCTGTGGAAATGCTGGAGGTTCTTTCAGAGTAAATATTATCCCCACCTTCTGGAAAGTGTGTGCTAGGAATTTCCTCTTTTCTGTCACTCTCTTTGTTTCTGCCTTGTTCCTTTGCTTTCTGTCATTTATTCCTATCATTTTCTGCATTGCTGGTCCATTCACCTGTATGTGTTCGATGAAAGGCTTGCATACTTTGTCATAGGACTGATAATTGGATACATGTTTTAAGTGCATTTTCTTTTTTTGGCTGTAGGGAAATGAGATATGCGGAAGCAATTTTAGGTAACTTAGGCCCGTTTTTATGTATGTTTAGTTTAAATTTGTATCCAGGTATGCTTTCTTTTAAAAAAATTTCCTGTGTGATAAATTGGACAGAGTGGTCAACGCCAGGGGGCATCTCTGAGATTATGTGTGCTTCGTTTTCTTTTCCTTTTTTTTCCTGTTGAAATATTATATATATTTTAAAACGGTTATAACCCTGATATGGCTCTACGCAGTCGCGTGGGCTTTTAAACAAAAAAACAATAACTATAACAATAACAGCTTACACAGTGACTGGTGAAAGAGTAAGTTACATATCTATTTCTCCGAGCCTCTGCTTATGCCCAGTGGTGTTGGCCTCCCACGGCACTCAAGTGATCTGTTCACTGTGGTTAACCCTTTCACATCGGCACCCCGTCCACCGACTGCAAAAACTTAACCCTTCGACTCCCTCATCTTATGCAAAACGCTGGTGGATAGGGTGAGGGAATCAAAGGGTTATGTTTTTGCTTTGGTAGCGTGGTTGACAATGCAGGATGCTGGTAGACGGGGTGCGGGAGTCATAGGGTTAAGGAAACTGTCCGAAACTGCTGGACCTTCACTCACACTGCTCACACTGTTTGGCCAGGCATGTTTCCTTTCACATTCGTTGTTTATTCTAACCTCCTGGCTTGCTGTCCGATCTGTCTGTCTGTCTGTCTGCCTCTGTCTGTCTCTCTCTCTGTTTCTGTCTCTCTGTGGCTGTGTCTGTCTCTGTCTCTGTCTTTCTGTGGCTGTGTCTGTCTCTGTCTCTGTCTCCCTACACACATACACACACACACACACACACACACACACACACACACACACACACACACACACACACACACACACACACACACACACACACACACACACACACACACATATATATCTTGGTTTCTGGCTGGTTGTCTGTCTCTGCCTCTCTCCCTTTTTCTGTTTCGCTCGTTCTCTCTCGCTCCATCGATACCAATGTTCGGATTCTATATTGCGAAGAACTTTTGTGTGATCTGTTGTAAATGTTTATTGCCATGTTTGTTCCATGTCACACCCATATCTCCATACGTCGTATATGAATGGCTTAGAGGCCTATAAAAATGCATGGAAATATATCGTATTCGTATCTCTGTCTCTGTCTGCCTCTCTCTGTCTAAATACAACACAACAACAACAACAACAAATGGTGATGATGATGATGATAATAATAACAATAACAATAATAAATATAATGATAATAACAAATGTATAATAATAACAAAAACAACGACGACGACGACGACGACGACGATGATGATAATGATGATGATGATAATAATAATAACAATAATATTGATAAAAAGAATTGATGATAATGATAATAAAAAGCATTTATAATCCCTCGTGGGGATGCCGGGGCTCCTTTCAGTATCCCCACCTTCTGGAAAATCTATGCTAAAATGTTGTTCTTTTCTCTCACTCTGTTTCTCCCTTGCTCTTTTGCTTTCTATCGTTTCATCCTATCATTTTCTGCCTTGCTACTCTGTTCACCTGTATGTGTTCTATAAAGTCTTATATACTCCCTCATAGGACTGATAATTGGGTCTACGTATTTAGTGTATTTTTGGCTCTAAAGACATGTGATAAGCAGAAGTAAGTTTAGATAATTTAGGCCACTTTTATGTGATCTTTAGTGTCCTGAATTATGTTTACATTTGATATGTCTTCTGTGTTTGTTTGTTTTTTAACCCTCTTCGTGATAAATTGGACGGAGTGGTCAACACCAGGGATGTTCTCAAATTATGTGCGCTGATGCATTGACAGGTGTACTTAATTTTTTTCCAGATTTTTTCTTGATGAGATGTTTATATGTTTTGAAATGGTCATAGCCCTGATATCGTTCTGCACAGTCGGCTGGGTTTTAAACAACAGTAAAAATAGGGATTATACTACCATGCTTAGGGCTATAGCTCTCAACGACTATACAAAACAACTAATAAACAATACACAGCTATCTTGTCTCTCTGTGTCTGTGTCTGTGTCTGTGTCTGTCTCACTCACACACACACAAAACACACACACACACACACACACACACACACACACACACACACACATACACACACACACACACACACACACACACACTCACACACACACAACACACACACACACATACGCACACATCACACACACACACCACACACACACACACACACACACACACACACACACACTCACACACACCAGCATAACATGCATCATTCATGTAAAAAATCTAAAATTTGCTATTGATAGTACTGTTGCGTACAGAACAGAACTGGGTCTAGCACGGAAGCTTGGGGTACACCGAAAACAAGCGGAGACGAAGCCGAAGCCGAAGCCGAAGCCGAGGAAAGATATTGACAGAAACATACTGACTTTATTGTTTTTATTCATTACTTTTACGTTCATTTTAGCTTTATCAAGAATATTTTAGCAACGGCAGACACGGAAAATTATAAAAATGTTGTATTGTGTCACTGTTTTTACCGTTTGAAAATAACGATAAACTAATCTGTCTCCGTCTCTGTCTGTCTGCCTGTCTGTCTCTGTCTGTCTGTCTGCCTCACACTAATTTTGCAACTGCGGTACTACTGTACAAGAAAACAATTTCTTTCCAGCAGTCAGTCTTCAGATTGTTCTTTAGATAACGATGGAGACATTAACAGGACGGATTATTCTTTCAGTAGTACAATTGTACAATGCATACAATGAAACGGCTTATGATTTAGTACTTACTACTGATAGTAGGTTTCCACTGTTCTTTGGACCAATGTAGCTTTGATGGATTTTCAATGAGCTTTTATCTCCATTATCATCATCATTGTTATCATTTCATTATCATAATTCTTCATCATCATCATCATCGTCGTCGTGTCGTCGTCGTCGTCGTCGTCGTCGTCGTCGTCTCTCATCATCATCATCATCATCATCATCATCATCATCATCATCATCGTCGTCGTCGTTCGTCGTCGTCGTCGTCGTCGTCGTCATCATCATCATCATCATCATCATCATCATCATCACTAGTATTATTTCTACAAGTGGTGGTGGTGCGGCTGCCGTTATCGTTATTGTTGTTTTTGTTAATTCTTGTGGCTGCTGTTATTGTTTTTATTGTATTTTTGTTAAACATTGTTGCAGCTTCTGCTGTTGTTGTCAGTGCTGCTACTTTACTGCAAACCAGCTGATGTGTGGATAGCAGTTTACTACAAGACCATGTGTCATAGCGTGTGGAGCAGCAGATGTTCAGGGCAGTCACCGAGGTGGTATTCGTGGCATGCATTGTCAGTCCACACGCTGTCGCACATCAAAGCTAATCCTGTGTATTATCAATGTAGCCTTCATCCATTTTGCAACAAAGCCATGTCTGTGTGTGGTGTCCACCCACTGTGGATCAGTTTCCGGCCAACCAACGTGATGGTTAAGTGGGTAAGACGTCGTGCTTTCAGCCGGAAGGTTTAGGTTCGATTCTGGCTGGGTACCTCCCGCCTGGTGGGTAAAGGATGGAGATTTTAAAAACATTTTTTCCCAACTTTTCTGTGCCACCTTAATGGCCACAGACGCTGGAACAGTTTTTACAGTGCGATGATGATGATGTCGATGAGGATGATAATCATAATGATATGGAGTTCCATCTAGGATTGAGCCTGCGTGACAGGGCTGTGCTCTACGCGTACTATCATAATATATCCTGGCGTCAACCAGGCCCGAGAGATAATACAGACACCTGCGGTGCTGGTCAGAAGATTTGAGCAACACCCTCAATGACGCGTCCGTGAAGAGGATGAGACTCGACTGTGTGGTTCCACTCTTCCCGACAAGACCATAGCACGCCCAACTCTGGGTAGGAGCCGGTTAGAACCGAAAAATTCCACAATGACTTTTGAAGGGACTGATGGGGATTCGCGAATCCACAATCTTAAAGTCGGCGGTCCGTTGCGGAGAATTTTTTTTTTTTCGATTCTCCAGATCAGCGTGTGTGCAGGCCCGCCAGTTCCTACAGTCCCTCCCACTGCGTGTGTCTATGCACGCAGAACATCATATATAGACGTGAAAGATCATGTAAATCATGTAAGTGTCAAGTGGCTTACGGAAACATGAAAACGCCCAGCATGCACACCTGTTTACGCCCTATCGTATACTCAGCCCTGTCGGTATACTCACCCCTGTCGGTATACTCAGCCCTGTCGGTATACTCAGCCCCGTCGGTATACTCAACCCATATCGGTATACTCAACCAAATATCGGTATACTCAGCCCCATCTGTATACTCAACCCATCGGTATACTCGCCCCCGTAGGTATACTCAGCCCCATATGTATACTCAGCCCCATCGGTATACTCAGCCCCCATCAGTATACTCAGCCATATCGGTATACTCAAGCCATATCGGTATACTCAACCCTATCGGTATACTCAGCCCTATCAGTATACTCAGCCCTATCAGTATGCTCAGCCCTATCGGTATGCTCAGCCCTATCGGTATATTCAGCCCTATCAGTATGCTCAGCCCCATCGGTATGCTCAGCCCTATCGGTATGGAAGCATTGTTTTCCATCCCACACATCCCGATTTACAACTCCTCCCCAGGAGCACTAAGCACCAATGGCGTCTGTCACATGTATTTCATCACTGGCACCAGTGGTCAGTCAGCACGAATAGCCATGCAAAAATTAATACATACCACTTTGATTTTATGTATATTCCTTCCGTTTTAGAAACATCACAAACTTGTTCATATAGAATGAACTAAAAAAACATTTTCTTTGGTGCACGTTAGATCAAAATAGGACTATCTACCGAAGTGATGAATGATGGCTTTGAATGATTTGTTGGGGGATGCGAAAAAATGTATCACTTTCGCTGTAAAACAGACAAAACCAAAAGAAGGTCGAGACAAAGAGTAGGTACTATAGTCTTTGGTCGAGATAGGGAGGCCAAATTGTACCAATTATTTTAAGTAAGTGCCTTTTTGACTTGATCGTGACCTTTTCATTTTCATTGTGTGCGCATTTATAATCTTATGAAGCAATACGTTGAAACGTCAAACTTCAGAGTTTATAAATATTGTTGTGTACACTGGTTTCAATGAAATACAGGGGTGTGTGTGTGTGTGTGTGTGTGTGTGTGTGTGTGTGTGTGTGTGTGTGTGTGTGTGTGTGTGTGTGTGTGTGTGTGTGTGTGTGTGTGTGTGTGTGTGTGTGTGTGTGTGTGCAAAAGTAGGTATACAGATATGAAAAAAGAAAACACGTACAATACTCATTGCATTTATTATACAAACAAATGAATATTGCATATACATGTAATGACAAGCACAGCCTTAATCCCTCAGATACTCAAACTGCTTTCTATCGAGAGAGCGGAATTAAGCATTATAACAATGATGTGATACTTACTGTATACCTACTTTTGCACCCTCCTGTATTGTTGTGTGCACTGGTTTCAATGAAATATGCCAATAGGGCTTTAAAACAAAGGCAGACCAACATGCACGCCCATCAAAGGCAGACCAACATGCACGCCACCAAAGGCAGACCAACATGCACGCCCACCAAAGGCAGACCAACATGCACGCCCATCAAAGGCAGACCAACATGCACGCCCATCAAAGGTAGACCAACATGCACGCCCATCAAAGGCAGACCAACATGCACGCCCATCAAAGGCAGACAACATGCACGCCCATCAAAGGCAGACCAACATGCACGCCCACCAAAGGCAGACCAACATGCACGCCCACCAAAGTCAGACCAACAAGCACGCCCATCAAAGGCAGACCAAAAAGAACACGCCCATCAAAGGCAGACCAACATGCACGCCCATCAAAGGCAGACCAACATGCACGCCCACCAAAGGCAGACCAACATGCACGCCCACCGAAGTCAGACCAACAAGCACGCCCACCAAAGTCAGACCAACAAGCACGCCCATCAAAGGCAGACCAACATGCACGCCCATCAAAGGCAGACCAACATGCACGCCCACCAAAGGCAGACCAACATGCACGCCCACCAAAGTCAGACCAACAAGCACGCCCATCAAAGGCAGACCAACAAGCACGCCCATCAAAGGCAGACCAACATGCACGCCCATCAAAGGCAGACCAACATGCACGCCCACCAAAGGCAGATCAACATGCACGCCCACCAAAGTCAGACCAACAAGCACGCCCATCAAAGGCAGACCAACAAGCACGCCCATCAAAGGCAGACCAACATGCACGCCCATCAAAGGCAGACCAACATGCACGCCCACCAAAGGCAGACCAACATGCACGCCCACCAAAGTCAGACCAACAAGCACGCCCACCAAAGGCAGACCAACAAGCTCGCCCATCAAAGGCAGACCAACATGCACGCCCATCAAAGGCAGACCAACAAGCACGCCCACCAAAGGCAGACCAACAAGCTCGCCCATCAAAGGCAGACCAACATGCACGCCCACCAAAGGCAGACCAACAAGCACGCCCACCAAAGGCAGACCAACAAGCTCGCCCATCAAAGGCAGACCAACATGCACGCCCATCAAACACGGACGTATGCAGACTGTGCAGCATCATACCGTCTGCACAACGTGCATACATGCATCCCAGAAAATCGGAAGCCTCTTTCTTAACCCTTTGACTCCCACACTCCTTTCACCAACATCCTGCACTGTCAGCCATGCTAGTAAAGCAAAAACTTAACCCTTTGACTCCTTCACCTTATCCACCAGCTTCCTGCAGGAAACTGTTGGGTAGTGTGAGGGAGTCAAAGGGTGTCAGGTTTTGCAGTAGGTGGATAGGGTGCCGGAGTCAAAGGGTTAAGTTAGCTACCTGGTATATAGGGGTCATTTCATCATCATCAGGTGCCCTGCCGCATGGCGTTGGCGATCATGGCCCTCCATACGATCCCTCGCCGCTGCAAGTACATCACCCACCCTCTCTGTCCTCACCCACCCTGCAAGGACGTCCAATATTTTTTTCCTGGGTCTGCCTGGTGTCCTCTTTCCCTCCAGCTTTCCTGTTGTAGCCAGGTGTTTAATTTCCTGATAAAATGTCCTATAATAAGGGGTCATTTATGGCCGTGTTTCTCACTTGATCAGAGGCGCACGTGTGTGTATGTTTGTCTGCACGTGTCACGGTATGTCAAGCCTCCTTTTCTCTCTCTCTCCCTGTTGGCTTAAAAGAAAAAAGAAAAAAAAAACGTTGTCCAAAGATCACGTAGTCAAC
>CM060307.1:88981740-89001740 GCA_030674185.1 Monoplex corrugatus | reverse complement strand
CAGATCTGAGTCCATAATATAATAGCAACCATATCTGAGTGCACAAGATGATAGCTCATCAGACTTAAGTCCACAATACATTAGCACACCAAACCTGAGTCCACAATACATTAGCCCACCTGTCTTAAGTCCACAATAGTTAGCCCACCAGTCTGAAGTCCACAATGATTAACCCACCAGTCTTAATTCCACAATAATGAGCCACAGTCTTAGTCCACAACAATTACCACCAGTTAAGTCCACAATAATTAGCCACATCTCAAGTCCACAAAATTAGCCACCAGTCTTAAGTCCACAACAATTAGCCCACCAGTCTCAAGTCCACAATACATTAGCCCACAGTCTTAAGTCTACAATATATTATCCCACCAGACTTGAGTCCACAATATGATAGTCCGCCAGACTTAAGTCCATGAGATATAACCCTCGAGATTTGAGTCCACAATATCATGGCACACCAGACTTGAATTCATAAGATATATAGCCCACCAGACTTGAGTCTACAAGGTATAGCACTCCAGACTTGAGTCCACAAGATAATAGTCCACCAGACTTGAGTCCATGAGATGTAACCTTCCAGATTTGAGTCCACAATATCATGGCACACCAGACTTGAATTCATAAGATATATAGCCCACCAGAGGTGAGTCCACAAGGTATAGTACATCAGACTTGAGTCCACAAGATAATAGTCCACCAGACTTAAGTTCCCAAGAAAATAGTCCACCAGACCTGAATCCCCGAGGTAACATTCAACCAGGCTTTGAGTCCACAAGACAATAGTTTACCAGACCTGTTCACAAGATAATCCCCCAGACCTAAGTCCCCAAGATAACAGCCCATCAGAAGAAAGTCCACCAATAACGATAATAAAAAAAGACAACGGACAAAGGTCGTCTGATAACTCTGAGGTTGTAAAGGAGAGTGATGGGAGGAACCTCGACTTTTCTCCGGGTCAGAATTATAAGGGCGGTGCCCATATCTCTCATTTGTCCCATCACGTTACCCAAACTTGAACAGGATCAGGTGCCCAATCACAACTGGGTGGATAGTAGGCCATACGCACAAAGTTTGTTCATTTGTTTTTCTGGAGCAAGATTTCCACCTGGGGAACCCGCGCAATCAGGCTGGAAGACGAGAGCTCTGTGACAAACTGACCTGAAAACGGACAAAATCTTACTTTCAACTGTGTCTGTGTTTAGGGGTGAGGTGGAGGGGAAAGAGTAGGGAGGGGGGTGGGGCTGCTGTAGAGATGTAAGTACATACGCTGTGAGTTCTATGCAGATAATCCTCACTGTTCTCTGTAGAACACGAACCAACTTCACCCCCTTGTTCGCTCAGTTTCTGCCTGTTGGACTTCGGAAAGTGCCTTATAAAAGCAATTGGTATTGAGTAACAGGATTAGGTTTACAATGGAGGGAGAATAAACATTACCAGGTATTTTTACATTATTTCAAATATAGCTACTGTTTGATCGCTCTTTCTCAGTCTCTGTCTCTGTCTGTCTGTGTGTCTGTCTGCCTGCAATCTTGTTTGTCTGTCTCTGTCTCTGTTTTTCTGTCTCTCTCTGTCTGTCCGTCTGTCTGTGTGTCAGTCTGTCTGTCTGTCTGTCTGTCTGTCTGTCTGTCTCTCTGGTTTAAACACGGTTTATTCACAAATTTTATATCACATATAACAACAATTAAATCAAAATAATGGAGCACAAACCAGCTCAAAGTGTACACACTCTCTTTCACCTTCTCAACCCCTCCCCCACCTCCTCTCTCTCTCTCTCTCCGGGCAATGGCCGCTGTGTTATTAAACGTTCTAAAGTCTGAAGTTCTAATTGAAATCTCTCTCTCCAGCTGGTATACATATATATATACACAGGGACGCACACTTACACGGACACACACACACGCAAGCACGCACGCACGCGCACACTAACACACACACACACACACTAATTGCAATGAAATAAGAAATTCAAAAATAAAACACGAAGTAAAGGAAAAAATTGGGACCAGGGCATCGTCAAATAATCGCTTCCGGGTTTACTGAAATCAAACTTGTGTGACTATTGACTAAATCAAAACATTTGATCTACCTTTTCCAGCAAAGAAAGTCTGTCCATAAACAGCTGAGAACGTTTTGCTGGTGTTTAGAGCGTTTACAGACAGGTAGCATACACAGCCTTGTTGTGTTCGATTACAATCTCCACTTTTTCTCTTCGAAAGCAAGACTGACAGATTTACTGCTGAGAGAATAAATGTTATCTTTAAATGCCTCTAGCTCTCAATGCCTATAGCTCCGCACAGAATACATAATTATTATCTTTGAATGCCTGTGGTGGTCAATACCGGTAGCTTCTTAGAGATTAAATAATTATTATCTTTGAACGCCTGTGACTGTCAATACCGGTAGCTCCTTAGAGACTTAATGATTATCTTTGAATGCCTGTAGCTCTCAATGCCTGCAGCTCCTTAGAGACCAAACAATTATTATCTTTGAATGCCTGTGGCTGTCAATAACGGTAGCTCCTTAGAGACTAAATAATTGCCTGCAGCTCCTTAGAGGCTAAATAATTATTATCTTTGAATGCCTGTGGCTGTCAATACCAGTAGCTGGTTAGAGACAAAATGATTATTATCCTTAAATACTTGTAGCTGTCAATGCCTGTAGCTCCAGTGTTGTAGCGATTGAATCGCGCAGAGCTTTCTTTCTTCCAGCCCCAGTGTTCCTTCAACCTATAGCTCCATGTCAGTTGTCTTGAAGAAGTTCCACGTCCACTTTTCTTGTTCTGTTCGCCATCTGCATGGTCAGGCCACATCTGGCCCTGAATGCGACCACTTTTGTTTGTTTGTTTGTTTATTTGTGTTTTTGTTTTTCATAGTTTCTGAACAGGCTGTCATAGAGTTTGGTGATCAGAAGAGTTACAGTTAGTCATCTCTCCTGTCGCTCCACTTGGTCCTGTTTAGGTGCAGGACACGACACTGTTTTTTTTCTTAAAAACGTATTTTAGACTTGCAATGATAATGGTGAGTTTGGCTTTTAACTGTTTTTTTTGTTTTTTTTAAGTTAAACTTGGTTGTCGTTTTTAAAGTACTGTTAGCCCTGATATGGCTCTAGTAATCGGCTAGGATAGAAGCAATATGAACCTGAACCTGAACCTGAACCTGAACCTACTCCAGCCTGAAGGGACCTCAGTGGCTGAGCGCCATTCTTGTCGAATGTACGAGAATCATCCAACGAAACCAGAATGTTCAACTAACTCAAAAACTGTGGCAGCGCTTTGAAACTTTACACACACCTGGCGCAATTATTCCGTGATCAAATTACGCAATCACATGACAATATTGTGAGGTCAATTGTTATGGAGTCACGTTAAAGGCAAGTGTTATTGTTATTGTTATTGTTTTTTTAAAGCCCAGCCGACTGCGTAGAGCCATATCAGGGCTATAACCGCTTCAAAGCATACAAAACCTCAACAGGAAAAAAAAAGAAAGAAAAAGAAGTACACATATCAATGCATTTGTGCGCATAATCTAAGGAGATGCCCCTGGCGTTGACCACTCAGTCCAATTTATCGCACAGGGGATTTAAAAAAAACACCCCTGAGTACAAATTCAAACATAACTAAGGACACCAAAACAAAATAAAACAGGCCTAAATTACCTAAAATTGCTTCCGCATATCTCACCTCCCTAGAGCCAAAAATGCACTTAATACATGTACCCAGTTATCAATCCTAAGAAAAAAAAAGTAAGACTTTATCGAACACATACAGGGAATGGACCAGCAAGGCAGAAAATGATAGGAAGAGATGACAGAAGGCACAGGAACAAGGCAGAAACAAAAAGAGTGACAGAAAAGAGGGCGTTTCTGGTACAGAACTTCCAGAAGGTGGGGATAATATTGATACTGAAAGAGCCCCCGGCATCCCCACGGGGGGTAAAGGCAAGCGTAAGTCCAATCAAGCCAGTTAAACTTACTCGCGAGAAAAATGTTCAAAAAGAGAAATTTTGAATAAAAACAGGCCAATAATGTGTGAACAAATCGTTTATTGCGTTGGTTATATTAGTTATCGATCGGTTCACGTGATTTTTATGGTAAATTTGGAATGAGATTGTTGCAGCGAGGTGGGTCTCGCTCTGCCTTATCAAACATGAAAAACGCACGCGTCACTATTACAGAGATTCTGTTAAAAACGAGGTGACAGCTTTTTGAATTGGTTAATTGCCATTGAAGAAACCAGTGTTAGAAACTTTGAGTCAGAATGAAATAGACAGATGTGAGAGTGGCACACTCCCGCTTCCTTAAATTAAGGCCACTCAAATTCAAAACAAAGCAAGGAAATTTAAAGATGATTATGACATATGTAGACAGGTAGACCCAGGAGAAAAATATTGGACGGACTTGCAGGGTAGCTGAAGACAGAGAAGGTAGAAGATGTGCTTGCGGCAACAAGGGATAGATATATATGGAGGGCCATGATCGCCAACGCCATGCGGCAGGGTTCATGATGATGATGATATATGCCAATGATAACAAGGCTGTATTCCCGGCACATCGAGTTCCATTGGGACACACTGTTCATTAAAACCACTAAAAATGTTTCTTGTGAAAATACTAAGACTTGCAATCTGGAAGACACGTAAAATACTGTTGATTGATTTGCCTTTGATGTCACATGACAACGCAGAGCATAACGTCATTCATGACGACATATCAACGTGAGGCTCTGCCACACCCAGCCTATTCTTCAGATATGAGTCCTCTTGACTATGATCTATTTTCCAATTGAAGTAGCATCCGTGGTATACGTTTCCACGACTTAGATGACCTGGAAACAGAGGTGACTACGCAGATGCAACATGCCAACTCTGGTTACCTAGCAACAGGGATTGACGCCTTCCCAACTGATGCCGCGCCTAGGAAACCTGGAATGGTTAGAACTAACACAGACGAGGTCGCTGTACCTTGCTCATTTGGAGCTCGCTTGCTGAGTTTGAGTCTGAGTTTTTCAAAGGGGACTCAGCAATCTCAGACAATTCCATATGCGCTCCACCCAAATTTATCAGTGATAATTGGGCAGTCTTCTTAAGTCTAGCGCAATACTTAGTGCTGACGTCTTGGAATGGAAAGAGACAGGTGGGGAGAGGCACCTATAACGGTCTGAGCTGGCACCATCAGGATTAATGGATCATTAACCCTTTGATTCTTGCACCCTATTCACCAGCTTCCTGCATTGTCAACCATGCTAGCAAAGCAAAAACTTAACCCTCTGACTCCATCATAGGGTGGAAGAGTCAGAGAGTTATGTTTATGCACTTGGTGTATAGAGTGCGGGAGTCAAAGGGTTAACATTGGCAGCGAACCGGTAGGTTTCTATATGACAAGCTGAAAACGAACAGGAAAACAGATCCTGAGTACACAGCTCTACCGACAGCGCAAGACAACCAGCGTGAAATGTTCAGCCATTATGTGGGGGACTGAAATAGTTCGTCCCGTTCTATACATGTAGTATGTGATAAGAGAGCTTCCCCATCTGAGTCATGTTTATAGTAAGTGGTCTTTAACACCTCGACAATCTAGATGAGGTAGCGTCACTTTTTATGTGCTCGGAGACATGGGATGGGCAGGACACACGCTATGATCTCTCCTTTGAGGTGTTGATACCGCCTTTGCCAATCTCTCCCAACCATCTGTCAATCCATGTGTGCGCAAGAGGGTGAAACGTACGTGAGCCATCTATACTTAGGGTGAAAAGTTGAGGGCCAGTTTCACCCTTGAGCGTGTGTTAAATTGACATAAGTGAACATTTCAAAATGTGTTACCAAACTGAATGAGGGAAATAAACATGAAAAAGATATACAGTAGGAACGACTAAAATCGAGAACCATTTCGCTGCTGGGCACGACACAACACACTTTTTCGTTGCGTACGCCTTTTCACTAATATAGCCAGTACTTTCTGTCAGGTTCAGGCTCAGGCTTAATGTCAGTCGACTTAAGTCGCTAATTTACTGCATTTACAGATGATCAACTGTGTGTTGTATTGTGTGGTGTTGTGTTGCATTGCGTTAAAATGTTGTTGGGTGGTGGTGTGGTGTGTAGTTGTGGTGTGGTGTGGTGTGGTGCTGTGTTGTATTGTGTTTGTGATGTGATGCGGTGTGGTGTATTGTTGCGTTGTGTTTTGATGTGGTTTCGGTGTTGTGGTGTGGTGTGGTATGATGTAGTCTGGAGTGATGCTGTGGTGTGGTGTGATACAGTCTAATATGTTGTGGTGGGTTGTACGGTGCTGTGTTGTGGGTTTGTGGTGCTGATACGGTATAGAGTGGTGCTGTGCTGTGTTATGTTTTTTGTTGTTGTGTACTGATGTGTTGTGTTGTGTTGTGGTTTTGTGTGGTGTGATATGGTGTGGTATTGTGTGGTGTGATGTAGCATTTGATGTGTTGTATTGCGCTGTGGTATGGTGTCGAGTCATGCAGTGTGATATGTGATGTGGTGGTGTGTTGTTTGTGCTGTGTTGTGTCATGTCCTGTTGTGTGGTGTTGTGTTGTGTTCTGTCGTGTTGTGTTGTTGTGGTTTGTTATGTTGTGGTGTGATATTTTATGATGTGGTGTCACGTGGTGTGGCATAGAGTGATGTGGTGTAGTGTGGTGTGGTATGATATGGTGTGGCGTGAAGTGGTGTAGCGTGGTGTTGTGTAGATTGTTATGTTGTGGTGTGATATTTTATGATGTGGTGTGACGTGGTGTGGCATATATGTAGTGTAGATTGGTGTATGTGTAGTGTGGTGGTGTGGTATGTATATGTGTGTGGCTGTGAAGTGGTTCGTAAGGTGTAGTGTGGTTTGTGTAGTTTGGCGCGGGATACTGTGGCGTGACGTACTGTGCTTTGTTTGCATTCTTATATCGACCCAGATGGATAGACACACACACCACATACATGCAGACGAAAAATACATAAGAGAAATTTTAGGCATCAAACGGAGTGACTTCATAACCAACGACAGAATCAGAGAGAGAGGCCCAATAAAGTTCCAGTTTCCAATGAGATCCGCAAACGGAGCATGAAATGGTTTGGTCACTCTGTGCAGAGTAAAAGACGGAGATCTTTCCGATTTCTCAGCTCATCGTGTGGGCAAACTTGTTAGTGCCTGAACCCTCTTCGTGTGTGTACAGGCACGCAGAATATCAAATAATCACGTTCAGGATCCTATAAATCATGTCTGTGTCCGATGGCTTGTGGCGACATGAAAACACCCAGCATTCATACCCATCCAAGACGAAGTATGCAGACTGTGCATCAACGTATCGGCTGCGCAGTGTGGGACCCCCCCCCCCCCCCCCTTGCATATTCTCATGCAGACAACTTCTCAACATTTCACAACTGTGATCAAAATCAATAAAGATCTGCCGGTAAGATCTGAGAAAATCTTGTTCAAGCATTTCTCTGACACAAGACAGGCACGCACACTTACACAGAGACACACTTGTCTCTCCGGTCAGTATGAAATGATCTCTCTTGATAAGTCAGGGAGAGATTAACAAATTCAGTGAATAAGAAATGTGAACGATCAAGCCATACAGTTCCTCTTTTCCAGGGCGAGTACACTTTTTTATGCTAATTTTCACATGGGAAATAACTTCATGTCTGTTTACAAGGATAATGAGTTTTCCATGAAAATAGTATCCACTCCTATCCTGTCCCCGTTCTCCCACCCCATCCGCTCTCAAAAAGACTCGTTCTTCACCGATGTTTACCTTATGAGCAAGGCTGTGACACTAAATCAGAATACTGGTAAAAAAATGTACCTGAAAAACATTGCAGACATCTTTAATAAAGATTTTGGACTACACACTGTGACCATTCCATACCCTGTCAAAAATGAAAAATCACACAATAAATAAATAAATAAATACAAATAGATAAAATAAATAATAAATAAATAATAATAATAATATAGATAAATAATAAATAATAAATAAATAATAAATAAATAAATAAATAATAATAATAAATAAATAAATAAATGCAGTGTGTGGATGTATTGTGCATTGGGAGAAGGGGGAGAAGAGATCATGCATATTCAAACTGAAGCGATCATGTTAAAGTTACTGAGCAATTTTTTAATGAAAGTTTTATCCGTTTGTTTGTTCGTTCCCCTTTTTGTGTTTGTTTCTTCCTTTCGTTGTTCGTTCACACATAACGGACTGACGAATACCACAACCACACCGCCGGATCGATCTGAACCCATCCCCCCTTCTTTGAATTTTAATTCAAACCGAACAAAAAGAAGAGACCCGGAAAGACTGCCACTCATTTGCATAATTGTCAGCACTTCCTGTCGTGAATGGGGAGGCAAGAGAGTGTAGCGGGCCGTAACCGTTATCTGATGCCGACAATCAAGGACCTCCTGGCCTCACACGGAGCTTGGGCAAGGAGAGTGAAGTCATCGTACCAACTTACTGTTAAAAACTGAACTGTACTGTGATCTTGTGCGGAAGAAAACACGGCACTTTGACCTGCTCAACCGATTTGAAGCTTTGAATGACACCTTTCTCTCCCCTTGATTTCTCCCCAGTTTTCTTCATTATTATATATTTCATTTATTATTCTTTTTGTATTTTATTATTTTTATGCTCATTTATTATTCCATGCTGAGAATTTTCTTGTTTCAGCCATATAGGCGTTACTTAATTTTATGACCATTGTTTTGAGAAATTATAATAGGCACAATCTTATTATAATTTACACATATATCACGCCTAAACGAATATTATCCATCAAGGAATTTCACTTATTTTTTGTTAGGCCTGATCGGTTCAGCGAACCCTCGTCAGACTGGTGGGCAGAGGCTTGTTGTAGAACTATTCAGTTCTACAACAAGCCTCTGCCCACCAGTCTGATTCAGTTCTACAACAAGCCTCTGCCCACCAGTCTGACGAGGGTTCGCTGAACCGATCAGGCCTAACAAAAAGTAAGTGAAATTCCTTGATGGATAATATTCGTTTAGGCGTGATATATGTGTAAATTATAATAAGATTGTGCCTATTATAATTTCTCAAAAACAATGGTCATAAAATCATTTATTATTCTTTTTTGTATTTTATTATTTTTATGCTCCGATTTTTCTCGGATGTGTGGATGCACGTTGTTTTTGCCCGCTTGTGCAGGCGTCGATATGTTGCTGCATAGGTTGCATATCCCTTTTTGTGTGGGCGTGCATTCCTGATGTTTTCGTGTTTCCATAAGCCACAGGACACCTGACATAAGCCACTGGCCATAAGCCACGGGATGTTTTCATGTTTCCATAAGCCACTAGCCATAAACCACTAGATGTTTTCAAGTTTCCTTCATCATCATCATTATGTGTCCTGCCGCATGGCGTTGGCGATCAGGCCCTCCTTATGTATCTATCCCTTGTCGCTGCAAGTACTTCTTCCACCATCTCTGTCCTCAGCCACCCTGCAAGTCCGTTTAATATTTTCTCCCTGGGTCTACCTCGTGCTCTCTTTCCCTCCAGCTTTCCGGTTGTGACCAGGTGTTCTAATTCCCTTTTCCTCATAAAATGGCCTATAAATGTTGCTTGACTTTTCCTAATCTTCTTTATCAATGATCTTGTTGTGTCTGCCGCCATCAAGACTGTCTCATTTGTTTTCTTTGCTGTCCATGGAACTCTCAACATTCTTCTGAGAAACCACATTTCAGCTGCCTCAATCTTGTTCTGCCTTTGCATGTTGACTGTCCACGCCTCGCAACCGTATTACAGTATCGGTTCTATATAACACTCAAGAACTGTCTTCCCGATGTTAATTGATATACATTTGTTGGTAAGAATGCTTTTCATCTTCTTGAATGCTGTTTTTCCATAAACCACGTCAACGTGCATAATTAATGTTATTGGTGCGTATACATATAAAGGGAGTCTGCACACATGTTGATCTGGTAGATAAGAAAAATCTATACCTTTTAGTTTTGCCCACCAGAACGGAGGTACCCAGGCAGAATCAAACCCAGACCTTTCACTCGGAAATCCGACGTCTTATCCTACTGACTATCACGCCTGTCGTATCTACTCGAATTTGGATGTTATCATTGACAACATCCCTTTAGGTGTGATGCGTCATCCTAATTTGAACAAGATCAGACAAAACTGAGGCGAGAAGAATACTTCCAGTAATTTGTTTATTCTGTTTGGTCGGGAGAACCAAAGCAGCTATATTAGACCGAACTAGATAGATTGTGGGAAAACTGAGTTAACGTACCAAGTATATGAAGCGTTCCGCCAGCGCCATCATTTCATGCTTTTTTTCCGTCCCATATTCTGCGCTACCTTAATGGCCACAGAAGCTGGCACAGTTTTTTACAATTCAATGATGATGATGTTGATGAGGATCATAATCATGATACTATGGAGTTCCATCTTGGATTGAGATTGCGTGACAGGGCTGTACTCTACGCTTACTCTCAAAACATATTCTGGCGTCAACCAGGCCCGAGAGATAAAGGCACCTGCGGTGCTGGCCAGAAAATTTAAGCAACATCCTCTGTGACGCATCCATGAAGTGGATGAGACTCGACTGTGTGGTTCCAGTCTTCCCAATGAGCCCTTAGCACACCCAACTGTGGGTAGGAGTCGGTTAGAGCCGAAAAATCCCACAATGATTTTTGAAGGGACTGATGGGAATTCGAACCCACAACCATCGAGTCGCTAACCACTACACCAAGGCGACTGGTCTCATTTACTATGTTAATAGTCCAATCATTCTTGTGGTGTCAGCTTAGTGTTACTTGGATTCCGTTGACTCCCCCACTTTGCCCATTTCAAACCTTAGCAGCACAAAACGTTTTGCACAGTCGCAAGGGGTCTGCCTGATAAATAGATTTTTGGTGAAACGTATACGGAATTGTGTGAGTGCAATGAATCCTCTTTCACGAACTCCAAGGAAATGAACTTTATAAGATCGCTCATAGCGATGTGTTAAAGACGTTATCATTCCAGGACCTGCTGTCTACGTGTAAGTGCAGCTCTCACGCCTCCTACGTCGCTATTTTAACCTTTTGACTCCCGCACCCTGTCCACCGGCATCCTGCATTGTCAGCCATGACAGCAAAGCTAAAACGTAACCATTTGACTCCCTCATGAGGGAGTCAAAGGGTTAAGTTTTTGCATTGGTAGACAGAGTGCGGATGTCAAAGGATAAAAACTTGCCAGTTTTGAAAAAGGTCATGTACCTATTCACATGTCTCCACCCAGACTTGACCGTATGTACTGACCATCTGGAAGGCAGGCCCTGGATTGCTCCGCTGTCTAGACCCCTTTGTACAGAGATTCACTGACACACACACACACACAAAAAAAGATGAAAAAAACGATGACAAAAAAGAAGAAAACGTAGGGGGCAGGGGGAAGAAAAGAACGACAGAGGGGTTGAAAGGTTGGAAAGTACACAGTCAGCTGCCACCTAATGTAAATCACTGTCGAATAAACACTGTCAATAGGCCAACACAAAGCAGTCGGCATGGCCATGTGTTTAGCAGTACGGAATACTGACTGAAGGTCATGGGTCAGATCCCTATAAGTCCAGAAAAATCATTGTGCGATTATTTCGGCTCTAACCGGCTCCTATTCAGAGTTGACCATGTTATGAACTCACTGGGAAAAGACTGAAATCACACAGTCGAGTCCCATTTCACTTTACGGATGTGTTATTGAGGACGTTGTTCAAGTTTCCTGACCAAGGCAGCGAGTGCCTGTATCTCTCGGGCCTGGTTGACGCCAGGATATATAAATTGAAAGAAAGCGAAGAGTACGACGAGCCAAACAGCAAAGCCTTAGATAGGGGCATTTGCCAGCAGCTCGCTCAACGCTGGGTTGGAGCCAGCCGAGGCCAAAAAAAATATCACAATAGTTTTGGGCCGATGGGATTTCAAAGCAATGATCACCCAATCAGTAGTTCTTTGCGCTAATCCTTTTACCATGTTGACTGGTCTGTGTGCTGTCTGTTTTTGTGGGGTTTGACTTCATGACCTTTTCTCACTGTAAAACTGGTCATCAAACATCTCTGTATCATAGGCGTGATCATGTCATTCCCTGGCTTCACTTTCTCCACCGGTTGCCTGTTTCTCAAAGAATTCCATAAAAAATCAATACATTATGCTACAAGTATATTAACGCTATTATACCTACTTACCTTTGTGTTCACCTCCGAGTATACACCCCTGCCTGATCTTTCCGTTCTGGTTCTGAACCTACTTGTTTATAAAAATTCCTCGATACAGATGTTTAACAGTCGGTCATCGTTCATTTTCTGTCTGGTCCATACAACTGGAATGGGCTTACTCTGTACTACTGACAGCAACAAACTCTTGTTTTCCTACAAGTCCTAACTTGAAGACTTACCTTTAAGTCCAGCAGTGATTTCCCCCTCTACGTGGCCACATACATACATGCATACATACATACATACATACATACATACATACATACATACATACATGCATGCATGCATACATACATGCATACATACATGCATACATACATGCATACCTACCTACCCACCTATCTACATACATACATATATATACATGCATACATGCATACATGCATGCATACATACATGCATACATACATACATTCATACATACATACATACATACATACATACATACATACATACATACATACATACATACATACATACATACATACATACATACCTTCTATGAATGGCCAGGTGAAGAAAACGAATACACTCGTACATGACCTGTCTAATATCTCATGAAGAAGTACTTCTTGCTCTTGATACGTTGAAAGTCGCAAAGCCGCAGGACCTGATATAATACTTAAGGAATTATTAAAAGCCCCACGTGGTCAACTTGTAGATAAGTATTTAGATATTTTTTGAATCCTTGTTTGATAAAAGTATATTTCCTGCAAACTGGTCTGAATAAGTTGTCCTTCCACTTAATAGGAAATGCGATATGAACGATACAAATGGTGATGGAAGTATTTCTTTGTATGGTATTAATAGTGAAATAAAGTATTCTACACTGTTATCAGTAGAAGAGTCAAGGAATATGTGGAAAAAAGTAATGTTACAGGTGATCATCAACCTGGATTTAAGTGAGGACATTTAATAGCTGGCCATAATGTTCACTTTATTGGCTTTTATGCATAAACAATTTTCATTTAACCCTATACTCTATGTACATTTTACAGACTTTGAAACCGCGTTTGATTTCATTAACCGTAATCTTTTATGGACAGTACTAATAAAGAATGGTGTTCGAGGAAAATTGTTTATATCTATCAAAAGTATGTGTGAAGTTGTGAAAACGAGAATACGATCTAGTTTGCCAAAATAACTGACTATCTATAATTGTATAACGGATGCAAACAGGGAGACGTTTTAAGTACCCTTTTCTTTATATCATCTAAAAGTTATTAATGATGGAAGACATGGTCCAAGATTTACAACAGATTTTATGGAATTATCTATTCATCTGCGAGCTGATGAATTGTTTTGCTTTCAGAAAGAGTAACTGGTTTACTATTAGAATTAACTTCTATACAGAATTCACATACTGAATTACATTTAAAGGTAAGTATAAATAAAAGCAACATTATTGTGTTTTCTTAAAAAGGGGCTGTTTGGTTTGCAAGGGAAAGATGGACGTACGACGGTTGTGTCATGCCAATTGCTAATGCTTGGTAGAAAGAAACTCTAGGGAGAGCTAGACAACAGAAGGTCTTCAGAGAAGTAACCCCCTTTAGACAAGTGTTTCGGTCCTGAATTCCTTACACTCTCGGGGGGCCGGGCCACATCCAGGTCATGACTCCTGGATGCCCTTCTGCTGTTGTCTATTTTTTTTTTTTCCCCACGCCGGTGAGCGAATCTGGGCGATTCTGCACTTCAGAACTGCGGTACGCGGTTTTACCAATGTGCTAACGGGGCACACATCATCTGTAGGGAATTTAATCCTTATGAAGTTCACTTTTGGTTCCTCCTTGCCCAGATCCAGCTTGAGCTCCTTTCTGCTGCCTCTGCCATCGCTTTAAGGGCTCTAGTCCTCTTCTTCCCAGAAATGGCGAGTTGTTTCATGAGATCATAAGCGGAGGTGCCCACAAACCCTCTTGCCCCGACCTCTATGGCGAAGATTTTGACCCGCAGACCTGCTTTCTTCAGGGTGCTGGCAAGACCGGCGTATTTTTCGGTCTTGTAGATATGTGCTTCTTCCATTCTGCTTTCGTATGGCACAGTGAGTTCTATCAGAATCACTTGTTTCGAGGAGTCAGAGTGGAGAGCGATGTCTGGTCTCATGCCTGTCTTGCTGATGACATCTGGGTAATTTCTCCACTCTGGGAGGTCTGCTGTACACTCCCAGTCGATTGCTCCATCCAGAAGACCCTTTGGCAATGTGCTGGTTGTCATAGCACTTTCGGGCCAGACCTGTTTCCCTCCTGCTTTGTAGAACGTTGTCATAGCAATTGGTGCGTTTGGGGTCATGGTTTTTTCGCTAACCACGTCTGTGATCACTTTCAGAACTTGGTTGTGCCTCCATGTATACCTTCCTTGGGCTAGCGCTACTTTGCAAGAGCTTAGGACATGTTCCACTGTTTGTTTCTTCTGACAGAGCGGACATGCTGGGTCGTCTGATTTCCCCCATTTCACTAAGTTTGCATTCGAGGGGAGCAGGTCATATACAGATCTGAGGAGGAAGCTTATCCTTAGAGGAGCCATGTGCCACATATCGTTCCAGCTGAGACTTCTTTGGAGTGCACTGTCCATGTTGTCCATTGCCCCTGTTGACCTTGCTGGACTGCCTTCTGCACTCTTTTGACATCTTCTTCCTTCAACTCCTGTATGATCATGTCTCTTTTTTCCTTCCCTTTGGCTTTGGACCACCACTGCATTTTTGTTGCTCCCAGTCCCTGTCTGTTGGTTTGCGTGTGTCCAATTATTTCTTTGATGCTGAGGTTTCTCTTGGCATTGTTTACAGCCTCTTGGACTTTCCACTTTCTGCCAGTTCTCAGCTTTGGATGAACTGATCTCACGATATTGTCTTCCGATTCCTCCAGCATGCTCAACAGTCTTGCTTTTCCAACTTTGTATTCCTCCACTATGGATTTGAGAGGTAGCTTCAGCATTGCTTGACGACAGTAGAATGCAACATCAGTGAGACCAGGTGGGACACCGAGCCATTTTCTTGTGTATTTGTTGATTTTGGCTTCCATTGCTTCGACTGTGCTGGTGCAAATGTCATAGATTAGCAGTGGCCACAGCAGCTTTGGTATCAGCATGAACTGTAGACACCAGACTTTGTATTTGCCTGGCAGTCCGCAGTTATCTATTTTCTTCAGGCCTTCTTCTGCTGTTTGCTTGGTTTCACATCCCCTTTGTGTGTCTTTCAGGGAGTCATCATACCATCTTCCGAGACTTTTTACTGGCTCTTCTGTGACAGTGGGGATGGCTTGGTTGGCTACCATGAATTTGACTGAATCTGCCACTTTTCCTTTTCGCAGTGAGAGACTTCGGGATTTCTTAGGTTTGAACCTCATTCTTGAAGAGGCCACCAGCTCATCCAGCTGCTTTAAGATTTGGTGTGTCTCTTCCTCATCCGTGGCAAGACTGTTGTGTCATCCATGAAAGCTTTCAGAGGAGGCATCTGGTATCCATCTCCCAGATTCACTGGACCTGAACTCTTCATTGCAGCTTTCAAGATGACTTCCATTGCCAACACGAACAGTATGGGAGAGATTGCACAGCCCATTGCAATGCCCACCTCTAGGTCTATCCAGTCCGTGGTGTATTCTTTGGTAGAGAACCGCATTGAGAACCCTTGGAAATACTTCCTCAGCATTGTTCGGATGTTTTCTGGGATGTGATACATTTCAAGAGCCAGCTGGATCATATCGTGTGGAACTGATCCATATGCATTCGCCAGATCAAGCCAAACTACGTCAATGTCTCTCTTCTCTGTTCTTGCTTTTTGGATGGCATCCCAAATCAACGTGGCATGTTCCAAGCATCCAGGCATTCCTGGTATGCCTCCCTTTTGGACTGACATATCCAGATACTTGTTTTCAGTCAGGTATTTTGTCAATCTTGCTGCCATAACAGAGAAGAAGATTTTCCCCTCGACGTTCAGAAGTGATATTGGCCTGAACTGATTGATGCTGCTGGAGTTCTGCTCCTTCGGAATGTACACTCCTTCAGCTCTCATCCATTGGTCGCTGATCTTCTGGTTCCTCCATGCTGATCGAATCATCTTGTGGAGCCACTCGAGCACTTTTGGGCATTTCTTGTAGAGCAGGTATGGTATTCCGTTTGGTCCAGGTGCTGACTTGGCTCTGGCTTTCTTTACTACGTTCTTCACTTCATCCAGTGTTGGTGGTTTGTTATTGAATTTTCCTTCTGGCGCTGCAGGCCAAACCAGATTCTGGATTTCAAGTGGTGCCTCGCGCTGAGAATCGGAATATGTTTCCCTGAGATGCTGCTCTAGGGTTTCTTTGCCCACTGTGAGAGATTTGGGTTGTTCAAACAGCTTTCTTGCAAAGTCAAAGGGATCTTTGAAGAAACGATCTTGAGTCTTCTTCTTTTTGCTCTTTCTTCGCCTTGCTGATTCCACTTTGCTGAGAGCATTGTGTTTGGCCTTCAGATCTTTCCAGAGTTCCAGGAGCCCTTGCTTCTCGAATTCTGAGGCAGTTTTCATTCGCTTTTTAAGCTTCCTTTTCTCCCTCCGGATGCTCTCCATCTGTTGCTGTCTTCTGGATTTCTGGGGAGGCGTTTTTGTCTTTGGCTGATTCACTCCATAAGTGTCCCTGCTGTTTGGTTTGCAAGGGAAAGATGGACGTACGACGGTTGTGTCATGCCAATTGCTAATGCTTGTAAATAAATAGGAATAATATTTTTCTTCTTTTTTGTGGCTGCTTATTGAGATTTTTCCAGAAGAGCAAAAACATATTGATTTTGTTGATTATCTCTCTCTCGAATGTTTATAAACATTTTGATGCCCATGAACAGCCTATTGTCCTGTATGATTCAGAGATATGGGGTCTGGATAGATGTGCTGCTGTACAATTTGAATCGGTTCATCTGCACACGCTGAAAAAATGGGAAATAGAAAAAGGAACAACTAATGGTTTAGTTTATGGAGAAACAAACAAGTATCCATTATATATCAGTACTGCTATCGGTTGTGTTCGCTATCGGTTTCATCATCATCATGTGCTCTGCTGCATGGCGTTGGCGATCATGACTCTCCATACAAATCTATTTTTTTGTCGCTGCAAGTATATCTCCCGTCCTTTCTGTCCTCATCCATTGATTTGATTGATCAAAATTGAATGATAATATAGATTGCCAGGTAAATCCCGTGAAATGTTGTATGATTTACTAGTAGACTCAAAAGAAAAAACAGATATGTGTGTCAAATGTTTGTGCTTTTACTTGTGAATTTGGGTTTGGCTATGCCAGATGATGTCAATAGGTGGGTGATGAGACTATGTTTATACGAGAACTTAGTCAATGTTTAGTAGACTCTTGATAGCAGATTTGGGGTAATCACACTGAAACAAGTGATCAGTTTGACTTGGTCAGAATCTTCAGCCCTTCACACTTAGGTAAAAAGTCTCTTTCGACAAAGAGTGACAGGCATTTGCGATTAAAAATAACTAGTTTTAGGTTTCGTGTCTCCGATGGGATTCGGACCCACTATCTTTCAGTCGATAGCGGGTCTAGAACATCAAGTTCCCTTTTATCTGGACTGAGGTCAAAGGTAGCGTCCGTCTGTCCGTCCCCTTTTCTTGCCGCAACACTACAGGTAGCTTACCTACCATGGACACCCACCATCACTATTATCACCTTCACCGTATTTACGAGTTATTAATACCCACAGTTGTAACGATTAATGGTTGTGGCTCTTCTAGGTCCAGTCGTTTTGCAATTTGTCTGTCTGTCTGTCTGCCTGTCTCTCTCTGTGTTCTGTATGTCTGTCTGTCTCTCTCTCTCTGTTTCTGTCTGTTTGTTCTCTCTCTCTCTTTCTCTCACTCACTCTGTCTGTCTGTCTGTCTGTCTGTTTCTGTCTGTCTTCTCTCTCTCTCTCTCTTTCTTTCTCTCTCCCCCTCTCTCACTTTCTCTGTCTGTCTATCTCTCTTCTTTGTGTGTGTGTGTGTGTGTGTGTGTGTGTGTGTGTGTGTGTGTGTGTGTGTGTGTGTGTGTGTGTGAGTGTGTGTGTGTGTGTGTGTGTGTGTGTGTGCGTGTGTGTGTGTGTGTCTGTGTGTCTGTGTCTGTGTCTGTGTCTGTCTGTGTGTCTGTGTCTGTCTGTATGTACACTCACGCGCACAAATGTGTGTGTGTATGTATGTATGTATGTATGTATGTATGTATGTAGTGGTGTGTGTGTGTGTGTGTGTGTGTGTGTGTGTGTGTGTGTGTGTGTGTGTGTGTGTGTGTGTGTTGTTTTTCATGTGTGTCTTTGTATGTGTGTTTGCATATACACAAAACACCACACTGAAGCGTATGAATAACTTTATGTTTGATTTAGTACCTTTTTCGTCTTAAGTAATCGTGGCAGTATTATCTTGTTACAGCATTACTGTTGACCCACTAATACCCCCATCCCCACCCTCCAAAATGAATATGTGTCTGTGAAGTGTGCACGCGTGCGTATGTGAGTATATATGTGTGTGTTGCTTTCTTATGTGTGCGTTGGTATGAAAGATTGTACATGTATTCATCAGGTCAATTTTTGTGTGTATGTGAAAGATTGTATTTATCAGGTTGATTTGTACAGTTTTTTCTCTGACATTTTTTTGTTACTCGTATCACTAACAGCTATTTCTAATTCATGCTATGATCTGTTGCTGATTCTGATGAATTGTGCTTATGTTGCATTGATTTATTGGTCTGTGTATCCAACTATGCTTACACAGCTTAATTAATGTGGATGACATGGCGGCTGCCCTCCCCCCCGCGCCACTGCACCCCCCATATAATTTTTAATGTGTGTAAAGCGTAACGAACATTTTTGACATGGACAGTTTGCTCTATTACAAATGAAATTACTGTTGTTATTGTTATCGTCGTCGTCGTCGTCGTCATCATCCATCATCATCATCATCATCATCATCATCATTACACACCACCACCACCACCACCACCGCCACCACCATCATTATTATTATTGTTATTGTTGTTGTTATCATTGTTATAATCGTCATCATTATTATCATCATAATCAAGCGCCCTGCTGCATGGCGCTGGCAATCATGGCCCTCCATATGAATCTATCCTTTGTCACTGCAAGTACATCTCCCACCCTCTCCGTCCTCTGCCACCCTGCAACTGCGTCCGACATTTTCTTCCTCGTATGGTTCTGCATGGTGTTCTTTTGCCCTCCAGCTTTCTTGTTGTGACTAGGTGCTCTAATTTCTCTTGCCTCATAAGATGTCCTATAAATGTTGCTTGTCCTTTCCTAATCTTATTCATTGTGTCTGCCTCTCTCAATGCTGTCTTTTTTGTTTTCTTCGCTGTTTATGGAACTCTTCACGTTCTTCTTAGAAACCCCGCTTCAGCTGCCTCAATTTGTTCTGACTTTGCGTGTTGGCTGTCCACGCTTCACATCTGTACAACATATCGGTTCTATATATAAACACCGAAGAGCTCTCATCCTGATGTTAATTGATAGGCATTTGTTGGTAAGAAAGGCTTTTCATTTTCTTGAATGTTGTTCTAGAGTGGCCGATTCATTATCATATTAATGTTTTATTATCATTATCATTATTATCATCATCATCATTATCATCATTATTGGTATTGATATTAGTGTTACCGGGTATCATGTTATCGGTTTTAACTCTATGCAAACCGGTAATTTAAACCACAATGGCCAGAAAGCACCAGCACCCCTACCACTACTACCAACCACAAACAACCACCGTTTCTGCCACAACTAGTCTATGCCAACCGGTAGCCTACCCACAATGGAAATCCACCACCACCACCACCA
>CM060307.1:88954240-88976740 GCA_030674185.1 Monoplex corrugatus | reverse complement strand
GGTGTGGTGTGTGGTGCGTGCGTGCGTGGTGTGTGTGTGTGTGTGTGTGTGTGTGTGTGTGTGTGTGTGTGTGTGTGTGTGTGTGTGTGTGTGTTATAACGTTGACATTAGGTCTGTTTTAAGTAAGTGATATTTAAAAAAAAAAGAAGAAAGAAACAAACAGACAAGAACAAGAAAGAAAAGCAAAAAAACAAACAAAACAAAAAGAAAACAATAAATAAGTAGATAAGTACATAAATAAATAGATAAATAAATAAATAAATTAAAAAAAAAAAAAATGAGACACATTACAGCAACAGAAATATGTACGACTATCAATCACCACTTCACTCTCTCACACTATTCCTATTACCCACCGACCGACCACCTCCATTACTATACACGTTTCACAGACTCTGCTGTCACCTATAAACGGCCACCCTCATTCATCCTATATTTGCCATCTCCACTACATCCACCGTCACTACCATCGATGTTGTCGCTATTACTGGTGCCATTGGTGAAGACTGAAAACGAACTGTTAGCAAGAAAACTGTAACAAACATATATACATGACTATAGTAAAAAAGAATAAAATAAATAAAATAAAAAAAAATAAAAAGAGAGAGAGAGAGAGAGAGAGAGAGAGAGAGAGAGAGAGAGAGAGAGAGAGAGAGAGAGAGAGAGAGAGAGAGAGAGAGAGAGAGAGAGAGAATGATAAGCAGACTTTATCGGAAAGATTTTTGTTTTGAAGCAATAAGTTAACACAAGACTGCTGAATATGGCGGATATCGGAAAGCTATCAGAGCAGGGATGCGGATTGATTAGTAACCTGGGACAGGTCGGAATGTGATCAACCGACAGGCTGTATGATTACGAGAGTTTCGCATATACAGGGGGGGTGCAAAAGTAGGTATACAGTTATGAAAAAAGAAAACACGTACAATACTTACTGCATTTATTATACAAACAAATGAATATTGCATATACATGTAATAACAAGCACAGCCTTAATCCCTCAGATACTCAAACTGCTTGCCGTCGGTATTCACACTAATCGAGAGTGGAATTAAGCACTATGATGGGTGATACTTACTGTATACCTACTTTTGCATCCCCCTGTATATATATATATATATATATATATATATATATTATATATATATATATATATATATATATATATATATATATATGCAAGTAACGTTTTCAACGTGCTTGGTCCTGAAAGTGCTTGGCTTCCACATACACAACACAGAGAGAGAGAGAGAGAGAGAGAGAGAGAGGAGAGAGAGAGAGAGAGAGAGAGAGAGAGACGAGAGAGAGAGCGAGAGAGAGAGGGAGAGAGAGAGAGAGAGAGAGAGAGGGAGAGAGAGAGAGAGAGAGAGAGAGAGAGAGAAGAGAGAGAGGAGAGGAGAGGGAGAGAGGAGGGAGGGAGAGAGAGAGAGAGAGAGAGAGAGAGAGAGAGAGAGAGAGAGAGGTGGGGGGGCAATGACAATTACAATGATGCCCTATTTTCCAACGGTAAAAGTTATTGACTAGAACAATTTTTCAAACTTGCCGTAGCTAAGAGAGAGAGAATGAGAGAGAGAGAGAATGAGAGAGAGAGAGAGAGAGAGAGAGGAGAGAGAGAAAGAGAGAGAGAGAGAGAGAGAGAGAGAGAGAAAGAGAGAGAGAGAGAGAGACTGTGTACATGTGTGTGTCTGTGTGTGTTCGTTTGTCGTTATCTCTTTTAACGTCTATTAACGTAATTATGTGCTTTAAGACGACTCTCTTTCTCTCTTTATGTGTGTGTGTGTGTGTGTGTGTGCGTTGTGTGTGTGTGTGTGTGTGTGTGTGTGTGTGTGTGTGTGTGTGTGTGGTGTGTGTGTGTGCCTGTGTGTCTGTTTGTGTGTTTGGTAAGTGAGCCATAACGGTGTAATCTGAGACAGAGCAAGACGGAGAGAACAGTGGGAAGTAACAGCAATGGTCAGTGTTGATCTACATAAGACCTGATATAGACATATTACTGAGTCCATCAACTTATACTTTGTGTACGTTACAAGACATAGTGCTGTGGCCATCACATAGCAAGTTGTACAGTCAGCACAAGCCTGTGGTTATTATGTCCAGTGCATCTTGGTATTTTGACTTGGCCACCACAGAGATTGTGGCTTGTATAAGTTCTGTTTATTTTGCCTCTCTCTCTTTCTGTCTGTCTGCCTGTCTGTATGTCTCTATCTCTGTCTCTCTCTGTCTCTCTCTCTCTTCTCTCCTTCTCTGTGTGTCTCTCTCTGTCTCTGTCTCTGTGTCTGTCTCTGTTGCTCTCTCTGTCTGTCTGTCTGTCTCTCTCTGCCTCTCTGTCTCTCTCTTTCTCTCTCTATATGTGTGTGTGTATGTGTGTGTGTGTCTCGCTCTCTCTCTCTCTCTCTCTCTCTCTCTCACTCTCTGTTTCTCACTGTAAGTGCTATTTATTGTTCTCTTCCTCGTGTACTTCTCATCCTCCTCATTTTCTTCCTTATTCTTGTTCTACATTTTTTCTCGTGGTATATTTGGTGAGTTATGGGGATCAGGGTTTTGTCTTTTTTTTTGTTTTTGTTTTTATTGTCTGAGCATGTTTTATTTTATAGCTAAAGGTTGTGACATGCTTTTAATATTCTTATGTATAAACGTCATAACCTTCTTCGAGGTCTATTCCAGCTTCTCACTTACGTATAATGATGCATACATACACAGAAAGAGAGAGAGAGAGAGAGAGAGGAGAGAGAGAGAGAGAGAGAGAGAGAGAGAGAGAGAGAGATGGTGGGGAGAGAGAAAAGAGAGAGAAAGAGAGGGGGGGACGGGGCGGGGAGAGAGCTGTTAGTTTATCAAAGAAGAGATCAGAGAAGAGGACCATGACTAACACACACTATTCAACTTGCCGCCTATCGTTCAGCGTTCTTTCAACTTTTAACGATGTGGAAAATAGCACGAAAAGTCTTGTGTGTCTGTTCGTGACTAGGCATCAACAACTAACGGGGCCATAGAAAGATTCAATATAGTTAATAATATATGAATGAGAATCAACTGAAGAGTTCATCTCCCTAGGCCGTACTGTCAAACACGACGGAGGGGCAGGAAGTGACGTCAATAGCCTCCATAGAATCGTAAAGCCTGCAACAGTTTCTGTAGAAATGTCAAATTAACATCGCAGACAAATATACTTTCAGAAACAGCCCTGTTTAATGAAAAAATCAAAGCGGAACATCATATGATAAAATCTAATGGTTGGATTGAAAAGAGAAATTACTATATTGTACGTTTCAAAATGGTAATGAATCATTTATGACACGTGGTGGCTTTAATAGATGAACCGATACAAAAGTATTTTAAAAAAAACACCTATAATGGATGCATAATATGAATTGAGAAATACATACAGGAAAAAAGTAAACATACCAAATGGATGGACACATAATATTCCTAATGTGTTGAAAATAATGTACTCTGTATTAACAGGAGAATGTTTATACTATGATATTTAACATATGATATAGTTCCAAATTATAATAAATGGGTAGAGAAATTGGAGACAATACGTATTTATAAATAAAAATCTTGAAATACACGAACGTAAATTAATTTTTTTCAAATGCACATTATTCATAGAATTCTGGGAACTGATGTCATTGTAAAAGAAATCGGACTTGTAGATAACCTTCATTGTGACTTTTGTTTGGAAACGAAGGACAGCACTGATCATGTCTTGCGAAAATGTTCACATACCAGAAGACACTGGGGAAAGGATAGAATAATTGTCGAGGTCAAAACGTATTAGGCCTACTTGTGCTAACATTAGATTATCTGAAAATGTCATCTTATTTCACGCTGATGAAAATACGTGCACAGATTCGGTGTTTGATTTGATAACCCTTCTAGAAAAATGTGTGTTTACAAAAGCAAGTGACGAAGCAGCAGGGAAGTTTCAGTCTTTTTCTCCTAATTTTGGTATTTGGTGTTTGTTCGTTTGTGATCTTACGTTTACTCTTGAAAAAGGCCTAAAATTTGCGCCTGTTTTGTCTAGTCGTGTTAAATACGCGTTCTGATTCTATTTACGTTTTTTTCTGGTTCCTGTTTGCTTGATCGTGGGCAGTCGCTCTCGTTTTGGATTTCAAGAATGTCTACCAAACGGCATTTTTAAACAAGATATTTTAACACAAAATACCACATAAGAGAATGTAATGCAATGCTGAGGTGGATCTTGCACACTTTTAGAGAGAAATGACTGTCATATTCATCTCTTGTTCCAGATGAAGTTTCAACATACACAGAGAGAGACACACACACGCTTACACATGAGATAGATAGATAGATAGATAGATAGAGAGAGAGAGAGAGAGGGGAGAGAGAGAGAGAGAGAGAGAGAGAGAGAGAGAGAGAGAGAGAGGAGAGAGAGAGAGAGAGAGTGGCTGTCATTTTATCAAAGAAAAGATCAGAGAAGAGGACCATGACTGACAGACATTAGTCAACTTGTCGCCTATCGTTCAGCGTTCTTTCAACTTTTAACGATGTGGAAAATGGCATGAAAAGTCTCTTGTGTCTGTTCGTGACTCGGCATCAACAACAAACAGGGCCACGGACAGGTTCAACACATTTAGTAGGATATAAATGTGAATGAATTGAAGAGTTTGCATGCAATGACTTCAAGAGCAGTCTCAGCAAACCCAGACACGACGTCGGAATGCTGAACAACATGTTGAGGTCCGCCCAGTATAACGTCAACATCAAGGTAATGCTATATTAGAACTGTGCTCTTTCCATGCAACTGAAAGGCTCAGAATGTTTATAGATGACGGTACAGGACAACATGACAGTACAGGACAACATGACAGTACAGGACAACATGACGGTACAGGACAACATGACGGTACAGGACAACATGACAGTACAGGACAACATGGACAACATGATTGTACAGGACAACATGACAGTACAGGACAACATGGACAACATGATTGTACAGGACAACATGACAGTACAGGACAACATGGACAACATGATTGTACAGGACAACATGACAGTACAGGACAACATGATGGTACAGGACAACATGACTGTACAGGACAACATGACGGTACAGGACAACATGACAATACAGGACAACATGATGGTACAGGACAACATGACAGTACAGGACAACATGACAGTACAGGACAACATGACTGTACAGGACAACATGACAGTACAGGACAACATGACAGTACAGGACAACATGATGGTACAGGACAACATGACAGTACAGGACAACATGATGGTACAGGAAAACATGATGGTACAGGACAACATGATGGTACAGGACAACATGATGGTACAGGACAACATGACGGTACAGGACAACATGACAGTACAGGACAACATGACAGTACAGGACAACATGGACAACATGATTGTACAGGACAACATGACAGTACAGGACAACATGGACAACATGATTGTACAGGACAACATGACAGTACAGGACAACATGACAGTACAGGACAACATGACTGTACAGGACAAATCACAGTACAGGACAACATGACAGTACAGGACAACATCACAGTACAGGACAACATGACAGTACAGGACAACATGATGGTACAGGACAACATGACAGTACAGGACAACATGATGGTACAGGACAACATGATGGTACAGGACAACATGATGGTACAGGACAACATGATGGTACAGGACAACATGACGGTACAGGACAACATGACGGTACAGGACAACATGATGGTACAGGACAACATGATGGTACAGGACAACATGACAGTACAGGACAACATGACGGTACAGGACAACATGACGGTACAGGACAACATAACGGTACAGGACAACATGACGGTACAGGACAACATGACGGTACGGGACAACATGACGGTACGGGACAACATAACGGTACAGGACAACATAACGGTACGGGACAACATGACGGTACGGGACAACATGACGGTACGGGACAACATGACGGTACGGGACAACATGACGGTACGGGACAACATAACGGTACAGGACAACATGACGGTACGGGACAACATGACGGTACGGGACAACATGACGGTACAGGACAACATAACGGTACAGGACAACATGACGGTACAGGACAACATGACGGTACAGGACAACATAACGGTACAGGACAACATAACGGTACAGGACAACATGACGGTACAGGACAACATGACGGTACGGGACAACATGACGGTACGGGACAACATGACGGTACAGGACAACATGACGGTACAGGACAACATGACGGTACAGGACAACATAACAGTACAGGACAACATGATGGTACAGGACAACATGACGGTACAGGACAACATGACGGTACAGGACAACATGACTGTACAGGACAACATGACGGTACAGGACAACATGACGGTACAGGACAACATGACGGTACAGGACAACATAACAGTACAGGACAACATAACAGTACAGGACAACATGACGGTACAGGACAACATGACGGTACAGGACAACATAACAGTACAGGAACAACATAACAGTACAGGACAACATGACGGTACAGGACAACATGACGGTACAGGACAACATACGGATACGGGACAACATGACGGTACAGGACAACATGACTGTACAGGACAACATGACGGTACAGGACAACATGACGGTACAGGACAACATGACGGTACAGGACAACATGACGGTACAGGACAACATGATGGTACAGGACAACATGATGGTAAGGACAAAATGACAGATACAGGACAACATGACGGTACAGGACAACATGACGGTACAGGACAACATAACGGTAAGGACAACATAACGGTACAGGACAACATGACGGTACAGGACAACATGACGGTACAGGACAACATGACGGTACAGGACAACATGGACAACATGACGGTACAGGACAACATGACGGTACAGGACAACATGACGGTACAGGACAACATGACGGTACAGGACAACATGACGGTACAGGACAACATGGACAACATGACGGTACAGGACAACATGACGGTACAGGACAACATGACGGTACAGGGAACAACATGACGGTAAGGACAACATGACGGTACAGGACAACATGGACAACATGACGGTACAGGGACAACATGACGGTACAGGACAACATGACGGTACAGGACAACATGACGGTACAGGACAACATGACGGTACAGGACAACATGACGGTACAGGACAACATGACGGACAGGACAACATGACGGTACAGGACAACATGACGGTACAGGACAACATGACGGTACAGGACAACATAACGGTACAGGACAACATGACGGTACAGGACAACATGACGGTACAGGACAACATGACGGTACGGGACAACATGACGGTACAGGACAACATGACGGTACAGGACAAACATGACGGTACAGGACAACATAACAGTACAGGACAACATGAGGTACAGGACAACATGACGGTACAGGACAACATGACGGTACAGGACAACATGACGGTACAGGACAACATGGACAACATGACGGTACAGGGACAACATGACGGTACAGGACAACATGACGGTACAGGACAACATGACGGTACAGGACAACATAACGGTACAGGACAACATGACGGTACAGGACAACATGACAGTACAGGACAACATGACGGTACAGGACAACATGACGGTACAGGACAACATAACGGTACAGGACAACATAACGGTACAGGACAACATGACGGTACAGGACAACATGACGGTACGGGACAACATGACGGTAGGGACAACATGACGGTACAGGACAACATGACGGTACAGGACAACATGACGGTACAGGACAACATAACAGTACAGGACAACATGATGGTACAGGACAACATGACGGTACAGGACAACATGACGGTACAGGACAACATGACGGTACAGGACAACATGACGGTACAGGACAACATGACGGTACAGGACAACATGACGGTACAGGACAACATAACAGTACAGGACAACATAACAGTACAGGACAACATAACAGTACAGGACAACATGACGGTACAGGACAACATGACGGTACAGGACAACATAACAGTACAGGACAACATAACAGTACAGGACAACATGACGGTACAGGACAACATGACGGTACAGGACAACATGACGGTACGGGACAACATGACGGTACAGGACAACATGACTGTACAGGACAACATGACGGTACAGGACAACATGACGGTACAGGACAACATGACAGTACAGGACAACATGACGGTACAGGAAACATGACGGTACAGGACAACATAACAGTACAGGACAACATGACGGTACAGGACAACATAACGGTACAGGACAACATGACGGTACAGGACAACATGACGGTACAGGACAACATGACGGTACAGGACAACATGACGGTACAGAAACAACATAACGGTACAGGACAACATGACGGTACAGGACAACATGACGGTACAGGACAACATGACGGTACAGGACAACATGACGGTAGAGAAACAACATGACGGTACAGGACAACATAACGGTATAGGACAACATGACGGTACAGGACAACATGACGGTACAGGACAACATGACGGTACAGGACAACATGACGGTACGGGGCAACATGACGGTACAGGACAACATGACGGTACAGGACAACATGACGGTACAGGACAACATGACGGTACAGGACAACATGACGGTACAGGACAACATGACGGTACAGAAACAACATGACGGTACAGGACAACATGACGGTACAGGACAACATGGACAACATGACGGTACAGGACAACATGACGGTACAGGACAACATGACGGTACAGGACAACATGGACAACATGACGGTACAGGACAACATGACGGTACAGGACAACATGACGGTACAGGACAACATGACGGTACAGGACAACATGACGGTACAGGACAACATGACGGTACAGGACAACATGGACAACATGACGGTACAGGACAACATGACGGTACAGGACAACATGACGGTACAGGACAAAATGACGGTACAGGACAACATGACGGTACAGGACAACATGACGGTACAGGACAACATGGACAACATGACGGTACAGGGCAACATGACGGTACAGGACAACATGACGGTACAGGACAACATGACGGTACAGGACAACATAACGGTACAGGACAACATGACGGTACAGGACAACATGACAATACAGGACAACATGACGGTACAGGACAACATGACGGTACAGGACAACATGACGGTACAGGACAACATAACGGTACAGGACAACATGACGGTACAGGACAACATGACGGTACAGGACAACATGACGGTACAAGAGAGATGTAGGACAATATGACGGTTCAGGACAACATTGCGGCACAGGTAAACATTACGCTACAGAAGAACATTATTACAGGTATAGGCGTGGTGTGGTTGATTGTGAAGGAGGGCAGACAAGCGATGTTCCGTGCTGTTTCATTCTGTCCTGTTACCTCTCCACTGGACCGTTTTATCGCTCACTTCTTCTGTCCTTTCGACACCACCCTACCTTTCAATTTACAGCCTCTTGATAAACTGAAGGTAACGGCTCGTTAGCCCTTTAAAAGCTACCCAGTACAACTGGCAAACTCCGCGTGAGCTTTTCTTCTTTTTTCCCCTCCTCCAACAGTAGCTGAGGCGAGGAGAGATCTTCACCTTTGACTATCCTTTGTTAGGAAAACAGTGGGAGGGCGACTGTGTGAAGGGACAAACAGACACGTTAAAGACCTACTTAGAGCACTTGTGAGAAGGTGGATGACGGAAAGGTGAAGGGAGAGTGTACACGTTATGGAGAACAGGACACGTACGCAGCGATCCTTTTTTAAAAAAACAACAACAATAGAAATAAAACAAATAAATGAATAATAAATAATAAATAAATAAATAAATAATAATAAATAAATAATAATAAATAAATAAATAAACAAATAAATAAATAAGTAAATAAATGAATAAGTAAATAAAAATAAGATAGTTCATATCTGTGTCTATATATATCTATAGGCCTATCTACCTATCTGCATATGTTTAAAAGATGACATGAAGAAAAAAAGAAATAAGTCAATCTTGAGTTTCTAGTCCATATTTTCGGCACTGCTGTGCCTTCGTTAAAGGCTTTTTATATATTTTTAAATTTCTTTTTTATTTTTTATGACACAATATATGTACACTACTACTTCTTCTTTCAGCCATCGAAAGTCCGTTGTTGGATGTAGGCCTTCCCCGGCTGCTTCCATTCACTTCGTTCTAGCGCTTTTTCTCTCCAGTACTTGTCAAATCCATCTAGGTCGTCTCTCTCCATCTAGTTTTCTGTCTTCCTGTATTGCGAGTGCCGTCTCTTGGTATCCAGAACGTATTTTGTTATCCAGCCATTGTCCATTCTCCGGGTGAGATGTCGTTTCCAATTCCATTTCAGTATGTTGATGGTTTCCAGGATGTCTCGCACTTTCGTTCTCTCTCTGATCCACTGAGCCGTTTTGCGATCTTTCCAGGTGATACCAAGCATGATTCTTTCGTGTGCACGCTGCATGGTTCTTAGTTTCAACGCGAGTTTTTCGTCAGATTCCACGTTTCTGCACCGAAGGTGTATCTGGGCAGAATGTATTGGTCGTGGACTTCAACCAATGAGAGATAATGTTCATAAGCAGATGTCACTTGGGGAAAAATTCGTGGAATATGAAAACTAAGAAAAGAAATAAAACCCTGTGACATTGCTTAGAGGAAAGGAGGAAGTCGAGAAAAATGGGAAATATATGTTTTGTGATGGAAAGATTACCTTGTGACCCAAGCTGGCCTAAGCTTGTTATAAACAAACGATTTTTTATTTCGTCTTTTTCATTTGGGGAGGGGTGGGGGTGTTGGTTGATTTTATTGTTGCGTCGTTGTTTTGTGGTATTTTATTTGTTTCATCATTATCTTCTGTTGTGGTATTTTATTTTGTTTCATACATTATCTTCTTGTTTGTGGTATCTTGTTTGTTTATACTGCGTTGTCGTTCGTAGTAATTTATTTTGTTTTATGTTGTTAATTTGCATTTTTCTGGCTGTTGTTGCCGTGTTTTGGTTTTGATGAAGGAAGGGGGGGGGGGGGTCTTTGGGGTTGGTAGCCATGTATTTAATCGTATGTACTTAGGACTGGTAATCCTAGAGAAAGCGCATCGCCGCAAAACACTGCCACCAGTTTTTCTTTCTTTCTGTCTGTCTGTCTTTCTGGCTCTCTTTCTTTCTTTCTTTCATTTTTTTTGTATGTGTGTATTTTTGTTACCTAAGGAAGCGGATTTTTCTACGAAATGTTACCGGGAACAACCATTTTTGTCCCCCACTAGGATGTTTTGGTTGCTAAGTACATGCGAAACACCTTGGTTTATCGTCTCAGCCGAAGACTGCATGTATTACCTAAACCATGTCAAAGTTGCCCCCCCCCCACCTGCCCCCTGTGTTGGGATACCGAGGACTCTTTCAGTATAAATGTGTATCCGCAGCTTCTGGAAATTCTGTGTTAGAAATTTTCTCTTTTCTGTCACTCTCTTTGTTTCTGCCTTGCTCCTTTGCTTTCTGTCATTTCTTCCTGTCCTTTTCTAACTTACTTGTCCGTTCACCTGTATGTGTTCGGCAGTCTTACGTACTTTCTCTTAGGATCGGTAATTGGGTACCTGTACTAAGTGCATTTTTTGACTCTAGGGAAACGAGATATGCGGAATCAATTTTAGGTAATTTAGGCCTGTTTTTATATGTTTTAGTGTCCTTGGTTATGCTTAAATTTGTATTCAGTTATGTTTTTAAATCCCCTGTGTGATAAACTGGAAGAGTGTCAACCCAGGGGCATCTCCTTAGATTAAGTGCACGAATGCATTGATATATGTACTTAATTTTGTTTTCTCTTTTTTTTCTAGTTGAAGTAGGCCCTCTTGTGTATGTTTTGAAACAGGTTGTAGCTGTGATATGGCTCCACACAGTTGGCTGTTTTTTAAACAAAAACAACAGTAACAGTAACAGTTTCAGTTTCTCAAGTCGACGTCTCCACGTTCGGAACGAACTCCATATGCACTAACGTTATATGGTGATCATGGCACAAACCCTAAGCCTGCACATAAACCCATGAACTGGCCAGGTAAGGTCCTGAACCGCTCACAGTCTAGTAAGGGCGGGAAGGACGATTACCTGATTACCTGATCAACCGGGGATCAAGTCCACGACCTCTTGCTGCCCGGACAGATCGTGCTCTATATGTGGGCCATGTACCCCATGACATGTCCTTATTCTGTGACACATGTTGGGGCCGCTACTCACAGATGATTAGTCCGTGGGCGACCCACGTAGAATAGTAGATCTAGTGAATTAGATGGTTGCAAGAGTTTAACATAAACACACACACACACTTTTTGTCCTCTCTTTCTCTTGAGAACTTTTTAAGAGCACAGTTTACATCTGTAAAGATAGGAAGATTGAAATGTCGGTCTTAGAGAAAGAAATAAGGGAGCAGATGTTATGAAAAATTTCCCAGTTGCTACCGAAATGTAATTTGAAAATAACCTTAAAAGCGTTTCAGGCTGTTGTGAAATATGACCACATCAGGCATGTAGCTAGTGTATCGTATACTTCTGTTGAGTGTGCCAGTTAGTATTTTGCATGTGGAAAAAGGGAAACAAATGTAGAAAAGAAAAACTTATCTAAGCTAAAGGAGTAAGTTGTAGAAAAAAAACTCTTTAAGAGAAAGTGAATTATCCGATAATTTGTATGAAATGCTTAAGAATGAAAACAAATTATTTAAATGGTTTTGACAGTTTAAAACTCAAGAACTCACTGAAAACAGTTTGTCATAGACCTCACTCCCATACGATCCCACAGTTATGGAACTATTTAAGTAGGACCTCAGAACCTGGCCAGCTCGTGGGTTTATGTGCAGGCTTGAGGCTTGTGCCGTGATCATTCTGGATCTTCGCCATCACATGGCGCCTGTGACGTTAGTATATGCATATATATGTATGGAATTCATTCCGAGCTTGGAGACGTCATCTTGAGAAATTGAAACTGAAACTGTGACACATGTGCACTGAATCTGGTGCAGAGACCCGGAGAGTTACCTGTCGCTGGTGCAGAGACCCGGAGAGTTACCTGTCGCTGGTGCAGATTTGTTCTTCAACAGCTTCTTCAGTGTGGAGCAGTAGAGCCCTCAATAGGATCTACCCTCAGCTACTGGAGCTCTCTCTTGTCCGTCTTGTTGCACCATGGGGCGTGGGAGGACAACTGATATCTGCTACAGCCAAGCTCCGAGCCAGTCCGCAGTGACTGGATAAAGAACCAGTATAAATAATATCCTCACCTTCTGGAAATTCTGTGCTAGAAATTTCCTCTTTTCTGTCAATGTCTTTGTTCCTCCTTTGCTTTCTGTCATTTCTTCTTATCGTTTTCTGCCTTGCTGGTCCATTACCTTATGTGTTCGATAAAGTCTTAAGTACGTACTTTTAGGATTGATAATTGGGTACATGTATTAAGTGCATTTTGGCTCCAGGGAAATGAGATATGCTGAAGCAAGTTTTATAATTTAGGCCAGTTTTATATGTTTTAGTGTCCTTAGTTATGTTTAAATTTGTATTCAGGTATGTTTTTTAAATCCCCTGTGCAATAAATTAGACGGAATGGTCAACGCCAGGGACATCCCCTTAAATTATGTGCGCGAATGCGTTGATATGTGTACATAATTTTCTCTTTCTTTTTTTTTTCGTGTTGAAATATTGTGTATGTTTCGAACTGGTTATAGTCTGATATGGCTCTATGCAGTCGGCTGGGCTGTAAACAGAAATAACAGAAACAGTTGGAAATAACAGGATAAAGAAAAACGGTCACAGTCATCGTCAGGTGAAGCCTAACCGTGAAGACGGCTAACAGTAGAAGAAGAAGATTCCATCAACAACCAAGAAATTATGGAATGTCTATTTTCATTTCATCACTTATATATATTATCCTACGTGTTTCTTTTCGTTATTTTGTTATTTTTGTAATTTTCATAGATCATGGACTTGAATCTGATCCTGAAGTTCAATCCCAACGCCGCAGCACAAAATCTGGTCTGTTCGTTGTCCACTATTGTTCCTGTCATTCTAATGATGCCATCTCAGTGTTTCATGGGTCGGCCCCTTTCTCCCTCAACCGCACCTCACGTCCCATTTCAAAACCATGCCAGCTTGTTTGATTTTGTTCAGGCCTGGAGAGTTTCTCAGATAATGCTTGTCAGATTTGCGTGGAACGCATCAAAAGAAAATAGGAAAATTTTCGATTGCTAGTAATCCTTCTTGACCAAACTTGTTCCAAAATCCAACCCATATTGTGTCCCAAAGTTGGTCCTTACTCATTATGATGTGTACATTGGGAATTACTTAATGAATCGCTCCATCGCCCGAAAATATGATTTAGTTCTTAACAGCCAACAATCTTTGCAGAGAACTGGTGTTGCACTGTGATGGCATTTTTCCTTTCGGAGTATTTTCACACGGAAACTCCTCTGTGGCAATATGATAATATAGTACAATAGCCAACAGATGACAGGACATATCTTGGAGGCGTAATAAAAGGGAGATCGACCAGATTTGTACAAAGCTGCCATTATCATTACTGAAGATCAAGCTCAGTTCCTTATATCAATGATATGAATACTTTTGACATGATAATCAAGGTAAAATGAAGTTCCTTGACATTCACGAGTATGACTGTTTTTGACTTGATAAGATAAAATGAAGTTCCTTGACATCAACGAGTATGACGGCTGTTGACATGATAATCAAAATAAAATGAAGGTCCTTGACATCCACGAGCATGACTGCTTTTGACATGATAATCAAAATGAAATGAAGTTCTTGACATCCGCGAATATAACTGCTTTTGACATAATCAAGATAAAGTACATATTTTTCTCCTGTTCCGCTTTTTGTCCTAAACTTTCTTCTTTCTTCCCTCTTACTCTTCCTCTCTACTTCTACAGGCATTGACTGATTGTAGATGGCAGAATTGGGGTGCTCATGTTCAAAACAGTAACAGATTTGATTGTTATAGACTGTTTAATCTGTCACACTGCATTCCCATCTATTTATCGACTAAAATGGATCAGCATTTAAGATACATTATGACGAGATTTAGACTAGGGGTATCTGAGATCTATGAACATCATTACAGACAATATGATAACCATGATCTTATATGTCCATTGTGTAGAAAAGCAATAGAAAATGAAATTCATGTCGTGTTTTGTTGTCCAACACAAGCAATCATAAGAGATGAATGATTCCCAAACATTATTATAAACAACCTTCACTATTTAGACCGAGCTTGTTTTTGGTATCCGTCAAAGAAGTTCTTGTTAAACGTACAAAGAGAGAGAGAGAGAGAGAGAAGAGAGAGAGAGAGAGAGAGAGAGACAGACAGACAGACACACACACACACACACACACACACACACACACACACACACACATCCATCTAATATCACTCATAGTGAAAAGACATTAAATCGAAGAACGAACGAATACACACACGCACGAATACACACACGCACGCACACACACACACACACACACACACACACACACACACACACACACACACACACACACACACACACACACACTTGTAAAATCATCACTAACGATGGTTGATCAAGCCAGAACAACACTTACGAAAACGAGGTATAACCAGCCTATAAAACCACCATGATAAATGACATATTGATCAGATATGACCAGTATATAACCAGTACATAAGCTAGCAGAACAGCCGACAACAATAAAGTTGGTGAGTCATCAACCATCAGTCAGTCACGACGCCATTGTCCGTCAGGCCATTAGGTCAATGAGTACTTAACACACTTGTCCCTTCGTCCGTCCAGTCTTGCCTGAGCTGAGTGCGGCCTTTGTCGGCAATGGCTATTTGTGCCCGTTAAATCCCTGTAGGGGGCCACTTTCATGATGGTCACTTTACCTGGACCTGGAAGGGGGGGGGGGGAGGTGACAAGAGAATAGGCCCTGTCGTTATTAACATAGGTCCATGAAACTGAAGTTACGTGTAATGGTGTGTATAATCACTGGTCTCATGAACTTTGCTGCCAACTGGAACTGTCGTTCGTTGTCTTGTAAGGGTCACGTATGTCGACAGTAGATAAGGTGTTTGTTTTGTCTTGTGTGGTTTTGTTTTGTTGTAGTTGTTGTCGTTTTCTTGTTTCTCTTTCGTTTGTTCTTTGGTGTCCCTAATGGCCTCGTTTATTCCGTTAGTCAAAGTGTCATGCTGATATCACAAGGGTTGTGGTTCGACTCTGGGGTGGGCCATATATATATATATATATATACACACATACACACATACATATAAAATTATGTGTGTCTGTATATACATACAGAAATAAATACATACGTGCATACATACATACATACATGCATGCATCCATACATACACCCATACTTACATAACATACATACATACATAACATACATTACATACATACATTACATACATACATTACATACATACATTACATTACATACATACATTACATACATTACATACATACATTACATACATACATTACATACATACATTACATTACATACATACATACATACACACATACATACATACATACATACACACATACACACATACACACACACATACACACACACATACATACATACACACATACACACACACATACACACACACATACACACACACATACATACATAATACATACTTACAGTACATAAATACATCCATACACACACATATATGCATACATACACACATACATACATACATGCAAACATACATACATACAACATACATACATTATATACATACATACATACAGTACATACATACATACATACAGTACATACATAATACATACATACACACATACATACATAGTACATACATACATACATACAGTACATACATACAGTACATACATACAGTACATACATACAGTACATACATACAGTACATACATACAGTATATACAAACACACATATACATACATACATACATACAAACACAGGTAGAAGGTAGAAAGAAACTCTAGGGAGAGCTAGACAACAGAAGGTCTTCAGAGAAGTAACCCCCTTTAAACAAGTGTTTCGGCCCTGAATTCCTTACACTCTGGGGGGGGGCCGGGCCACATCCAGGTCATGACTCCTGGATGCCCTTCTGCTGTTGTCTATTTTTTCTTCTTTTTTTTTTTTTCCCACGCCGGGGAGCGAACCTGGGCGATTCTGCGCTTCAGAACTGCGGTACGCGGTTTTACCAATGTGCTAACGGGGCACACATCATCTGTAGGGAATTTAATCCTTATGAAGTTCACTTTTTTGGTTCCTCCTTGCCCAGATCCAGCTTGAGCTCCTTTCTGCTGCCTCTGCCATCGCTTTAAGGGCTCTAGTCCTCTTCTTCCCAGAAATGGCGAGTTGTTTCATGAGATCATAATATATATACATAATACAAACACACATATAATAATAATAATAATAATTACAATATTTATATAGCGCAAAATCTTGATAAAATCAAATCTAAGCGCTGAAGCAGACACACACGCACGCACGCACGCACACACACACACACGCACGCACGCACGCACACACACACACACACACACACACACACACACATACACGCATGGCTATAAATGGGGCGAAAGAATAAAAGCAATAAAAGCAAGAATAAAAGCAATGGAAAATTATAGAGAGCATAGCATATACAATTATATATTATAACCATGTGATTCCCCCCCGAGCGGAGACAGGCTGCAGTGGGGGGGGGGGGGGGGGGGTTGAGTGAGGTTAGGATTTTATGCGGAGGAGAAAAGGTGAGTTTTGAGAGCGGACTTGAAGGAGACAAAAGTAGGTTGCTGATGGACTGAGAGAGGAAGTTTGTTCCAGGAGAGTGGACCAGAAACAGAGAAGGCTCGTGGACCATAGGTATTGAGCCTTAGTGCGTGGAAAGCGAAAAGTCAGAGGATCGGAGGCAGAGCGGAGGGTACGTGAGGGAAGATAGATCTCAAGTAGGCTTGACAGTTAATCGGGGGCTGCGTTATTGAGGCTTTTGTAGCACATGGTGTCTAGTTTGTACTGTATGCGCTTTGATACAAGGAGCCAGTGAAGTTGTGCCAGGAGAGGAGATATGTGGTCAGCTTTTTTCTTTTTGAGTACAAGGCGTACAGCATTGTTTTGAATGCGCTGTAGGATGTGAAAGGTGGAGGCAGGAAGACCAGACAGGAGTGAATTGCAATAGTCAATGCGAGACATTATGAAGGAGAGAACGAGTTTTGCAGTTGGTTCGATAGAGAGATACTTCCTGATCAGCCTTATACGATGGAGATGATAGTAGCAAGATCTGGCAGTTTGAGAAACAAAGTTGTTCATGGAGAGGGTAGAGTCAATGCAGACACCAAGATTTTTAGCTGAATCAGAAATTGGGACTGATGTGTTACATAATGGGAGAGAAAGAAGAGGCAGCTGAGAAAGTTTCTGAAGGGTGCCAATGAGGATAGCTTCTGTCTTGTCGTCATTAAGCTGAAGTTTGTTGAACGTCATCCAGTTCTTAATGTCCGAGTAACACTCAGTGGTGCGAGTCAACAGGCGTTGTATATTATCAGGTGAGTCACTGTCTTGAAGTTGGGTGTCATCAGCATAGAAGTGGTGTTTTATAGAGTGGGAGTTGATGATGGTGGACAGGGGGGAGGTGTAAAGAGTGAAAAGAACAGGGCCAAGGACAGATCCTTGTGGAACACCACAGGTCAGGCATGCAGGTTGAGAGTAAGTGCCATTGATGAGAACAGTACATACATACATACAAACACACACATATATATATACATACATACAAACACACATATATATAAGCATACATACAAACACACATATATATACATACATACAAACACACACATATATATATATATATACATACATACAAACACACATACATACATATGTTTCTTTGCATGGACTGGTTGCTTCTTCTAACAGAGCCATGGACTCAGAATCTGACATCTCGAGTTCAATCCCAAACTGTCAACATTATTAAAACTGGCCTCTTGAACAAATACCAGACTCCTTTTACATCATTTGCACCACCGCTGTGTTGCTACTCCCCAGAGAGAGAGAGAGAGAGAGAGAGGAGAGAGAGAGAGAGAGAGAGAGAGAGAGAGAGAGAGAGAGAGACAGACAGACAGACAGACAGACAGACGGACAGACGGACAGACAGACAGACAGACGAGCGAGAGAGAACGAGAAAGAGAGAGACAGAGAGACAGATAGACAGATAGGCAGGCAGGCAGGCAGACAGACAGACAGACAGACGAGCGAGAGAGAGAGAGAGAGAGAGAGAGAGAGAGAGACAGACAGACAGACAGACAGACAGGGGAAGAGAGAGAGACCAGTGATTATACACACCATTATACGTAACTTCAGTTTCATGGACCTATGTTAGCGATAGGGCCTATTCTCTTGTCACCCCTTCCAGGTCCAGACGGACGGACGGACAGACAGGCAGGCAGGCAGGCTGACAGACAGACAGACAGACAGACAGACAGAGATGCTCAGATGTCAATAAAAGTGTCAGTTGTCATAAGACAGTTCGATGACAACAAAGTTGTGAAATCATCTCTCTCTGTCTGTCTGTCTCTGTCTGTCTGTCTCTATCTGTCTGTCTGTCTCTCTTCTTCTTCCTCTCTCCCTCCCTCCCTCCCTCCCTCTCTCTCTCTCTCACTCTATCTCACTCTTTCACTTCATCTGTCTCTCTATCTCTCTCTCTCTCCCTCTTCTCTCTCTCTCTCCCTCCCTCCCTCCCTCTCTTTCTCTCACTCTCTCTCACTCTTTCACTCCCTTTGTCTGCCTGTCTGTCTGTCCGTCTCTCTCTCTCCTTCCCTCCCTGTCTCTCTCTCTTCTCTCTCTTTCTCTCTCTCCCTGCCTATTTTGTTACAGTGCGTTTTAAATATCTTCAAGATTCATTTTCAGATAAGTATTCCTACAGTGCAGGTGAATAAGTGATCTATAAAAATCAAATCTGTTACTAACCTGTGTAGATATTCTAAATTAGCTATTTATAATCAATCAATCTTTCACGAAAGGCAGAATAAAAACATTCATACATCGCAACATTCTGGTTTAACCCTTTTGGACTACCGCAGCCAGTCCACTAGCATCCTGCATTGTCAGCCATGCTAGCAAAGCAAAAACTTAACCCTCTTGATTCTTGCAGGACGCTGGTGGATAGGGTGAGGAATCAAAGGGTTAATTTTTTGCAGTTGGTGGATAGGGTGCAGGAGTCAAAGGGTTAACTATACATAACTAAACCCATGCTCATATAAGTGTCATCAGTGAATGAAGAAACTTAAACGTTTTGCAGTTTATCTGTACAAAGCGTTCAAAATACGAAATGTTGTTACAACGTAAGTATTGTCTGTATGAATGTGTGTGTGTGTGGTTTTTGTTGTTGTTGTTTCTTTCTTTGTTTGTTTTTGTTTCTGTGTTATCACCTCTTCTGAGGAGTCATAGCCTTTATGAACACAGAGAGAGAGAGAGAGAGAGAGAGAGAGAGAGAGAGACAGAGACAGAGACAGAGACAGAGAGACAGAGACAGAGACAGAGACGGAGACTCAGAGACACAGAGACACTGAGACAGACAGACAGACAGACAGAATCTGAATCTCTCTTTCTCTTTCTCTCATTCTATCATTCTCTCTGTCTGTCTAGCTCTTGCTCCATCTACATGTATGTTTCTGTCTGTCTCTCTTCTTGACTGTCTCATTACCTTCCTCTCTCCCTGTCACTCCCTCTGCTTGTCTGTCTGTCTGTCTGTCTGCCTGTCTCTCTGTTAACTTGCACCTGCACGTCATGTCATCACCTTTTTGTGCATTTCGCTGTTTCATATTAATTATTGTTTTTGTTGCATTATGTCCCCTTTCAGAAGAGGCTGAGGGCTACACTGAATAAATTACCATATCATTTCATTTAAGTCTGTTCATCTGTTTGTCTGTCTGTCTGTCGGTCTGTCCGTCTGTTTGTCTGTCTGTCTGTCCATCCGTCTGTCTGTCTGTCTCTCTCTCTGTGTCTCTGTCTGTCTGTCACACACACACACACACACACACACACACACACACACACACACACACACACACACACACACACACACACACACACTCTCTCTCTCTCTCTATCTCTCTCCCTCTCTCTCTCTGTCTCTCTGTCTGCCTCTCTGTCTCACACACACACACATTACACACATACACGCACATTTACTCTCCAGCCCATGTATTCACATGTGCAGTAACTGCTTTCTTCATTGTAGTCGCTTAATTTCAAAGAATGCTCATACACACAATTCAGATTGTATTTTACAATCTAAAAAGGAAATGGACATATAGCTCAACAAAATGAGGCATTGGCAAATGGAAGAACAAATCTACAGCATCATCCCACACAGCGTTAAAGACCTTTAACTTATTCAGTGAGTAGCAACACACAGACACGAAAAGGCTCCAACAATAGTGACAGTGACATAGCACAATCAAGACTGCACGATTTATCAGCCTGAACTTTTTTTGTCTCTTCTGTGTGATTGTTGCAGATTGTAAACTGACACCACTGTGGTGTGAACTTCTCTGTCTGTCAATTTGTCTGTCTGTCTGTCTCTCTCTCTCTTTGTGTCTCTGTGTGTGCCTGCCTGCCAGTCTGTCTGTCTGTCTCTTTCTCTCTGTGTCTCTGTCTCTGTGTGTGTCTCTGTCTCTGTCTGTCTGTCTTTCTCTCTCTGTGTCTCTGTCTCTTTGTCCGTCTGTGTCTCTGTCTATCTGCCTGTCTGTCTGCATATCTGTCTCTCTCTGTGTCTCTGTCTCTATTTCTTTGTCTCTGTTTCTGTCTGTCTGTCTGTCTCTCTGTCTCTGTTTCTGTCTGTCTGTCTGTCTGTCTGTCTGTCTCTCTCTCTCTCTCTCATTGTGTCAGTCAGAAGGTCCTGGGTTGGATCCGGTTAGACATCTCTGCTTGGTGGGTAAAGGATGGAGTTTGTTTCGATCTCCCAGATCAACGTGTGCGCAAACCTGCCAGTGCGTAAATGTCTTTCGTGCAGAATATCAAATATGCATATTAAAGATCCTATAAGTCATGTCAGTGATTGGCTTATGGAAACAGGAAAACTCCCAGCAAGCAAGCAAGTTTAAAAAATCTCTTAGCTAATAATTTCTACCGTTGAAAAACAAGCAAGCAAGCAAGCAAGCAAGCAAGCAAGCAAGCAAGCAAACAAACAAACAAACAAACAAACAAACAAACAAACAAACAAAAACTAGGTGTCATTATCTCATTATCGTCACTGTCTTTCTGCCCTTTATATCTATCTTCTATCTATCTATTTATCTATCTATCTATCTATCTATCTATCTATCTATCTATCTATCTATCTATCTATCTATCTATCTATCTGTCTATCTATCTATCTATCTATCTATCTATCTGTCTATCTATCTATCTATCTATCTATCTATCTGTCTGTCTGTCTATCTATCTATCTATCTATCTATCTA
>CM060307.1:88944240-88951740 GCA_030674185.1 Monoplex corrugatus | reverse complement strand
CTGTCTGTCTGTCTGTCTGTCTGTCTGTCTCTCTCTCTCTCTCTCTCTCTCTCTCTCTCTCTCTCTCTGTCTTCTAGCACATTCTTTTGTGCAGTTTGCCTTCCTCTCCTGTCCTAATTCATTTTTCTGAATCTTTGCTGCTGTTTTTAACAGCGTTCACGACATGGCTGACATGAAATATTTCAACTTGTTATTTTTATCAGACAGCGCGTTTCAGACTTAGTCCTCTTCGTTGTCATTCATTATTCTTCTTATTCCCCAACCCCATTTCCCCATTCCTCCCTTGTAGCTTTGTTTAGAAATAAATCATCATCAACAAACAACAACCAAACAAACAAAGATGGTAGGTGGGAAAAATAGAAGACAAAAGAGCGCACGCACACACACACACGCACGCACGCACGCACGCACACATACACACGCACACACACACACACACACACACACACACACATACAAGAAAAACAAAAAAATGAACAGATAAAAAGGAAGAAAAAAAAAAAGAAGAAAAGAAAAAAAAAAAAAAAGAAGAAAAGAAAAAAAAGAAAAGAAAAGAAAACTGGCCGTTGTCTCTAATATCTCATTGAGGACACACAGCTTTACACACTTCGCTCTAACACTTTGTCAGTGACCATCGTGGATGAAGGCTTCACAAAGGCTATAATGATTAGCTTGTTGTCATTTGCCACACACTTTGATTTTATTCAATACATTGCATTTCTTCTTCTTCTTTTCACAAATGTAATTTTTTTTAAAGTAAAAGACAATAAATAAATAAATAAATCAATCAATCAATAAATTTTTAAATAAATAAAAAAAAAAAAAAAAATATATTAACAAGCCGTGATTTGAAATATTTTCTTTTCCAAGTAAAAAGTTTTCCAAGGATTTACAGATTGGATTGTGAACTCTAACGTTGAATAATGATTGAAAATTGTCGTCACAATGAGAAAAGGTTAGCATGGTACGCGCGACAGTGATAAAGATAAATAAACAAATAGATAAATGAATAAATGAACAGATAAATGAATAAATGAACAAGTAAATAAATAAGTAAATGAATAATTGAATAGATAAATAAACAAATACATAATTTAAAAAAAAATAAAAAGAAGAATGAAAAATAGGGCAGCAGAAGGGCATCCAGGAATAATGACCTGGAAGCGGCCTGGTCCCCATAGAGTACAAGGAGTTCAAAGCTGAAACACTTGCTTGAGGGGTGGGGATGGTATTCCTCTCTGAAACCTTTCTGCTGCCCAGTTCTTCACATAGTTTCTGGGTACTGCTGCAGCAAGGTGGTCGGTTCAGTGATGTCCCCTCTTGAATACAGATAAACAAACAGAGAAACGAACACAGTCTACAACGGAAGCAAACACATAACAAAACAACAACAACAACAACAACAAAAATCAAAAACGAAAACAAAACAAAACAAACCCCCCGAAACTCAGCCCCCCCCCCCCCCTAAACATATCTCTCATCAACAGACAGATTACATTTGAACAGGTTTTGATTGATTGATTGATTAATTGATTGATGATTGATTGATTGATTGATTCATGACTGATTGATTCATTTATTCATCCAGCTGGAAAAAAACAGAGCTGCCGTTTTGTATACTGTTGTGTTTATTTTTGTCAAACGTGAGAAATCAGCGTATGGTCTGACCATCTTGTTCTGACTGATTTTTTTTCTTAACCCTTCGACTCCCGCGCCCTATCCACCAACTGCAAAAACTTAACCCTATGGCTCAATCATCCTATCCACCAGTTTCCTGCAGTAAACTGGTGGATAGTGTGAGGGAGTCAAAGGGTTAAGTTTTTGCTTTGCTGGCATGGTTGACAATGCCGGACGCTGGTAGACAGGGTGCGGGGGTCAAAGGGTTAAAAGACAGGCTCTTCACAAATACTTTCCTTTTGAGTAGTAAGTGAATATAGGCGTCACATGGATGAATGTGAGACATGACCGGCAAAGTGACAGAGTGTTGTCAGTCTTCTCAGGGTATAAAATTGTATCCGTGTGGTAGAAAGGTCAGGGGAAATTGATTAGCATGACGCTGCAAACTTCTATCCTGTGACGAAGGGATGTCAACTGCATTATGACGTATCGCTCTTATCTTCGTCATTGTTACTACGTCATACTCAAACTTGCGCGCGTGCGAGCGCGCGCGCGCGCACACACACACACACACACACACACACACACACACACACACACACACACACACACACACACCACACGCAACACGCAGGCACACGTTCGCACACACACAGACATGCATGGGAGCACGTACATACTACACACTTGACTCGTACGCTTCAGCGCACTTGCATTTTTTTATTTTTCGAAACTGTCACGGTATTCTCTCTCTGTCTCTGTCTCTGTCTCTCTGTCTCTGTCTCTGTCTCTCTTTGTGTTTCTCTTTCTTTCTGTCGCAGAATTCTCCCTCACACACACACACACACACACACAGAGGGCTTGGATCGGGGATCACACACCCTTCTCCCCTCCTGTTTTCCCCCTCGCAGTTTGCTAGTGCTTTGTACCCTAAAGATTTTGGTCGCTGATGGTTTTGCTTTGGTGAATGATGAGATTGCGGGCCTTGGTTTGATTCATGAATCAAGCTTTGATGCCTTATAAGTATCATCATTCTCATCATCATCATCATCATCCTCTTCCTCCTCCTCATCATTATCATCACCATTGTTATCATAATTGTTAATAACAACATCAACAACAACAACAACAACAACAACAACAACAACAGCAATAATAATAATAATAATAATAAAAATAATAATATCATCATCATCATCGTCGTCGTCGTCGTCGTCATCATCGTCATCATCATCATTATATTATTATTATTAATATTATTGTTATTATCATTATTATTATCATTGGTCAGCTGGTACTTTATGATGTTTAAAGTGGAGCTGTCCGAGATTTGCATCACATGTTAAGTCTCGCTGATCATTTTAGTTCAAATATGCATCTGACAGGCGTGATGATCAAGTAGGTAAACCGTGGCACTTCCAATCGCAAGGTCTAGGTTCAGTCCTGCCTGGATACATCCAGCCTGGTGGGTAAAGGATGAACGGTTCTCCCATCTCCTGTGTCAACATGTGTGCAGACCTGTCGGTACCTGAACCCGCTTCCAGAGTAGACGTATACAAAACATTACATACGCACGTTAAAGACCCTGTAAGTCATGTCACTGTCTGGTGGCTTAAAGAAACAGGTTAACATCCAGTAGGCATGTCCCCCAAAGGAGTGCATGGACTGTGCAGCCACATACCGCCTGCACAGTGTAGACAAAACAACATACATGCTCGCATCCGAGAAAGTTGGAACATTGAAAATAAATTAAATGAGGAAATACTCATGGCTCATTTCAAGGTCAAATCACTCTTTTAAAAGTGTTTAGTAATTGGGAATTGGCGTTGTTTAGAATATTGATTTAACTGATTGATTGATTTGATACAAGATTTACTTTAGCACCCACCCTAGACAGGAGTTTATAACCACCCCAGGAAAATGGGGGACAGGGTAGCCTACTGATCTAATCGTACACTGACACAACAAGAACAACAATTATGTTAAAATGGAGACAGTAAGAAGGCCAGTGCACACCAGGTTCGAACCCGCAACCGTTGGCATGTGAATCCGGCGCACAACCTACTGTGTTACTGAGGCCTGCTAGTATCGGGTTAGGATGGTTTCCCATCTAAAGCTTTATAAGACTGCTTTATTGAACGCTCGTTAGTGTTTGGCCTGTTCCGTTTATAGCTTTATATGACTTCTTTCTTCGAATGAGTCTTTTGTACTTGGCTGGTAAATTGATTGATCGCATCTTCCCCCTCCCCCCTCCCATTTGCCTTCATAACCTTGGGAAGAAAAAAGTAAAATATAGAGAACAAAGATCAGCACAGAACTGAAATATTCCTTGTTTATTGTGTCTAAATCTCACTCCACAAAACACATAGATCTAGAGCAGATCATCAGGCGAATGCAGCAGTCAGGGATATAATACATATAATAGTAGAATCCCCTAGTCACAGACCGACCACTCGCCATTACATTTCCTGTCGCCAAATCCCCGTTTTTCTGCCCACTTGGTTTGGGGGAGGATTATGGCCTCTTATCACGCCATCAGGCATAACCGCTAGCCGGCTGGGATTACCTCCCTTCTTCCTTCCCGCCCTGTGTTTGTTCAGAGAGGCGGAAGAGGGTGAGGGGCGTGGAGGGGAAAACCGATAGGCCTTAATCATAAGTTTTGTGTCACACGCTGATTACCGCCCTTCAACTAAACTTCTCTGCACTCTGACGGGTCGGTGTGCAGGTGGTATTCCTGGGTGTGTGTGTGTGTGTGTGTGTGTGTGTGTGTGTGTGTGTGTGTGTGTGTGTGTGTGTGTGTGTGTGTGTGTGTGTGTGTGTGTGGTGTTCGTGTGTACTCATGACTCAGAAGGTTTGTGTGTGTTGTGTTGTGTTGTGTGTGTGTGTGTGTGTGTGTGTGTGTGTGTGTGTGTGTGAATTCAGAACTCTGAAGATATGTAAGTGCTTGTGTGTGTGTCTGTGTGTATGTGTGTGTGTGTGTGTGTCTGTGTGTATGTGCTTCCTTTGTTTTCATTTGCTTTGCTTCGTTTTGCTTTGCTCTGCTTCGTTTATTCAACCATCACCATCATTCCCAGTTCCCCTCAGCGTCCTGTATGGGGAAATAATTAGTCACTGAGTGTGTTATTTTTTTGTTTTTTTTATTATTTTTTTTTAAATTTTTTATTTTTCAACCACCCGCCTCCTTCTCAGAGTCCTTTATGCAAGTATTATTCATCGATGTTGGAAGTGCTTTCTTACTCTTTTTCTCATCCCCCTTAATCTTCTCATCCTCCCCCCTCCTCCTCCCTGCCAGAATGCAGGTGTTGTTTGATGATATTAGACTTTTTGTCCTCTTCTGTTCCCTCACCCCCCCTCCTTTCTCCTTCCTTCCACCTTGTGCAGGTGTTATCCGTAGATAGTGGGATATTGCAATCGTTCCACAGCCGGTTTGTTCCCAAGCCGTAAAACGTTTAGGAAATGTGGTTAGTACAGCTTATTGTTACCGCCAAGCGGAAGCAAGGGAGAGAACCCCTAAGATCCCTGGTGTTAATAAAGCTCGTGACTGATTGAATCAGAAAGACCAGAACGTAAGTCCAACACAGCCGTGTTTGAATTTGCATCACTTTATAAATTTATATTTCAAATTATTTTGGTGTCCCGTGTACGCTTTTGCGGTCATTCTGATTTATTTTTCTGTTTTTCTTTTTTGTTTTGTTTTCATTTTTTCCTATTGTTAAAAAAAAAAAAAAAAACAAAAAAACAAAGAAAAAAAAAAAAAGCCTGGAATATTTCTTCGTTTTATTGAAGCATTTTTAATGTGCTACATGATTGTATGCATGCAGAGTGTAAGATATCGCATTGTTCGCTTTTCCTGTTCACAGCATGCTTTGTGTGTATTCTTAAACGTTCAGCGCGAAGACAAGAAAACCGGACAGAAAGAAGTACACAGTAAACAGTAGCTACCGCGGTGACTGCATTGCTACTGGGTCAGTCAGTTGGTGATGGTGTCTGGATAAACCAATGATCGGTGTCTGATTGAAAGGGCGTGTTATTGCACAGTCACTGTACAGAGTATTTGCATCACTTTATAAATTTATATTTCAAATTATTTTGGTGTCCCGTGTACGCTTTCGCTGTCATTCTGATTTATTTTTCTGTTTTTCTTTTTTGTTTTGTTTTCATTTTTTCCTATTGTTAAAAAAAAACAAAACAAAAAAAACAAAGAAAAAAAAAAAAGCCTGGAATATTTCTTCGTTTTATTGAAGCATTTTTAATGTGCTACATGATTGTATGCATGCAGAGTGTAAGATATCGCATTGTTCGCTTTTCCTGTTCACAGCATGCTTTGTGTGTATTCTTAAACGTTCAGCGCGAAGACAAGAAAACCGGACAGAAAGAAGTACACAGTAAACAGTAGCTACCGCGGTGACTGCATTGCTACTGGGTCAGTCAGTTGGTGATGGTGTCTGGATAAACCAATGATCGGTGTCTGATTGAAAGGGCGTGTTATTGCACAGTCACTGTACAGAGTACTTCTCCGGTGAAAACAACTAGTGATACCTTAACAAGAACAGGAGTACTGAGAAGAAAAGGAGGAGAAAGTGAAATTTATCTCAAAAGCAAGAAGTTGTGAAATGGAGGGACCTTTCAAAATAGTTTGTGCACTTTGTACAAGTACGTTGAGACGCTAGGACGCTAGAACCCTGTTCATTTATTCTGTGCTTGGTGGGTAGTAAAAACGAGGAGATTTTTCCGATCTCTCACGTCAATATTGTGAAGAGCTATCAGTACCTACACCCCTTTCGTGTCACTTCATGTGTATACACACACGCATGCAGAATATCACCTACGCACAATGAAGATCCTGTAAGTTGTATCAGTGTCCAGCAGTTAGGGAAACATGAAAATACCCAGCATACACGACGACGGAAGACAGAAAATGCACTCTGTGCAGCAACATAGCGCGTGCACAGTGTTGGCAAAACAAAGTGCATACACGCATGAGAGAAACTGGAACGCTTCAAATTCAAGAGTTCATTTTCCGTGCTGCGAAACATCAACAATGAGACTCACCATGATATTTCAGCGATTGCAAGGGGCACGTAAATCTGAAAGCCTGATTGCTTCGTCTTCGCTACACGGCTGACGATCCTGTGATGGCTTGTGCATGCGGACCAACATAGTGAGATTTGTAAGAGTTCAGTGTGGCTGGATACTCCCTGCATAAGCTTGTGGCTGAATACTTTCTGTATCTGTTGACGGCACTGTGGCCACAGGTGGGTCTGATCACATTTCTTCTGTGGCTTGATACCAGTATATGATTTTCAGAATTTGACAAGTTTACATCTTTTGTCTTTGTTTCTGGCATGGTTTCTTTTCTTTTCTTTTCTTATGTGTGTGTGGAGATGTGTGTGTATGTGTGTGTGTGTGTGTGTGTGTGTGTGTGTGTGTGTGTGTGTGTGTGTGTGTGTGTGTGAATATGTATGTTTGTGTGTATGCATCCGTTCAAAAAAAAAAAAGTTCTCTTCTTTCATATTCAAGGAATTGTACAATACGATATGTAAGTTGATACAGTATTCACATAAGATTAGATAGATAGATAGACGGACGGACAGACAGACAGACAGACAGACAGATAGATAGCTAGACAGACAGACAGACAGATAAATAGATAGGTAAGTAAATAGGTAGAAAGACGGACAGACAGATAGATAAATAGATAGATAGACAGATAAATAAATAGATACGTAAGTAGATGGACATACACAGATATATATATATATATATGGATAACATTATGACCACGAATTGTAATTTTTAGTTGTGCTTTTTTCATGTTCACAACAATAGTCATCAAATACATCAACAGCAAAAACACCCACAAAGTGAACATTCATACGCTTA
>CM060307.1:88934240-88936740 GCA_030674185.1 Monoplex corrugatus | reverse complement strand
ACTCGTTACTTTAAAGATAAAACTGACTCGTTACTTTAAAGATAAAACTGACTCGTTACTTTAAAGATAAAACTGACACGTGACTTTAAAGATAAAACTGACACGTGACTTCAAAGATAAAACTGACTCGTTACTTTAAAGATAAAACTGACTCGTTACTTTAAAGATAAAACTGACACGTGACTTTAAAGATAAAACTGACACGTGACTTTAAAGATAAAACTGACTCGTTACTTTAAAGATAAAACTGACACGTGACTTTAAAGATAAAACTGACATGTGACTTCAAAGATAAAACTGACATGTGACTTCAAAGATAAACTGACTCGTTACTTTAAAGATAAAACTGACACGTGACTTTAAAGATAAAACTGACACGTGACTTTAAGATAAAACTGACACGTGACTTTAAAGATAAAACTGACTCGTTACTTTAAAGATAAAACTGACATGTGACTTCAAAGATAAAACTGACTCGTTACTTTAAAGATAAAATTGACTCGTTACTTTAAAGATAAAACTGACACGTGACTTTAAAGATAAAACCGACACGTGACTTTAAAGACCAAACCGATGAGTGACTTCAGAGATCAAACCGCCTCGTGCCATCAAAGATCAAAGCAACTCATGACATCAAAGATCAAACCGTCACCCTGTGACTTCAAAGATCAAACCGACTCGTGACTTCAGAGATCAAACCAGCTCGTGACTTCAAAGATCAAACTGACTCATGACTTCAAACATGAAACCGACTCATGACTTCAAAGATCAAACGGACTCGTGACACTAAAGATCAAACCGACTGATGACATCAAAGATCAAACCGTCACCCTATGACTTCAAAAATCAAACCAGCTCGTGACTGCAAAGATCAAACTGACTCATGACTTCAAAGATCAAAGTGACACGTGACTTCAAGGATGAAACCGACTCGTGACTTCAAAGATCAAACCGACTCGTGACTGCAAAGATCAAAGTGACACGTGACTTCAAGGATCAAACCGACACGTGACTTCAAAGATTAAACTGCTTTTAAAGAGTGAAGCTGTTTGATCTTGATGTTTCAGGGCAGGCCTTAATAGCTCAGTTGGTTTAAGCGTCGGATTCACATGCTGATGGTTGTGGGTTCGAATCCCTGGGTGCGCTACATTAAAACCCCCACCCTTCCCCACTTTCCTGTGATGGTTATCTCCGTCGGCCATGTCACCTGAGGTGGGTGCCGACGTAAAAACTGAAACAAATCAATCAATTAATCAATCTTGATGTTTCGTGCTAGTGTGATCTTTAAAGCTACAAGGCGATTTGATGGATGTCGTCATAGAGGCCTATTTGAATATTTGAAACAGGACTTCATGAATAGGCTCAAGGCCATCATTCCATCGATTACACGGCAGAAATGGACTTAATGGCAGGAAGCACTCATCACAATGGACGAGCCACTGTTCATCAAAGGTGAGCCGGCACCTAAACCATCTGAAAGCTAACACCGCACGGTCTTCTGCAAGATGGAACGTATCGATTTTAGGTTTATCCAGACAGTAACTTCCTGTACCTAGAGGAAGGCAGTAAAGAGAGGGAGAAAAAGAGAGAAAGAGACACACACACACACACACACACACACAGACAGATAGACAGGTAAAGAGAGAGAGAGAGAGAGACAGAGACAGAACAGACAGATAGAGAGAGAAAGAGAGAGAGAGAGAGATCGAGACAGACAGACAGACAGGTAAAGAGAGAGACAGAGAGACAGAGACAGACAGATAGAGAGAGAAAGATAGAGACAGAGAAGAAGTGAAAAAATAAGGGGGAGGGGGGGATGGCTGGGAGGAGACGAATAAGAGAAATAAAGGAGAAGTGGGGGTAAAGTATTGATAGGAAAGGGGAGGGATGTGAGGCGGTGGGAAGGAGGATAAAAGACAGACTGGTTGATTTGCCAGATGGACGGACATGACAGAGAGATGGAGAGAGAAAATGAAGAGCATGGCATTAATGTCTGTGGGCAATTAGGCAGGAGACGCTGATGAAGGGGCGTGTCCGTTGTGATGGTAACAACGAATGGTGACAGTGCGGTTAGCAGATGGTAGGAGTATGGCTGGCAGAGCAATTGTTGGCTACGAACAATAGTGGAAGACGTAGTGCTGGTGGGCCTTTTCAGTCCCGAGGACCATCGAATTATCCCGCTGGATAGATGTCAGTCTTGTTGACAATGTATGCAGGAATGGTCGTCCCTACCCCGTGTGTTCACACTTTAATCCTTCGACTCCCACACCCTGTCCACCATCACCCTCATTGTCAACCATGCTAGCAAAGCAAAAACCTCACCCTTTGACTTCCTCACCCTTTCCACCAGCTTCCTGCTTTCCACCAGCTTCCTGCAGGAAGCTGGTGGAAAGGGTGAGGGAGTCAAAGGGTAGTTTTTTTGCAGTTGGTGGATAGCGTGCAGGAGTCAAAGGGTTAATGTGAAGCTGTCGGGGGCTTCGCGTAAAACCGTGTCATCCTC
>CM060307.1:88919240-88924240 GCA_030674185.1 Monoplex corrugatus | reverse complement strand
ACACACACTCACAGACACACACACGCACGCACACACACACAGAGTCTCACACACACACCCCCCACACACACCCCACACACATACAGACACACACAAACACTCATCCCCACCCCCCACCCCCAACACACACACAACCACAAATAGGTACACTCTGTCTACATACAAGCACGTGCAACTTGTACATATATTTTCCCCTACCTGTGTCTTTCTGTCTGTCACACAGGTGATATGGGGATGACGCCGTGACAGGACGGACACACCCTGACCATGCCATGCTGCGATACCGCTTCATTCCTGACCGCAACAAGAAAGCCGGTCCACGCAGCCACAGTGAGGAACGACCTCGCCGATCCGCTACCCTCACCCCCGCCCCCAACACCAGCACCCACCATGGCACCGGTTACCACGCTCCCCCACGCTCCCCCTCGCCCCCTTCCGTCCAGGCTCCCCCACCACCACCACCGCAAGTTCACCAGTCTCACGATGCGCTCTTCTCCAAGACCGCGCCGCCACCTCAGCAGTCCTTACAGTTTCGGATGTCGCCTTCGCCCATTCCAGGACCACCCAGCTATCTGGTGCCGGCACCCGGATTGGGGACAGTCACAGTCACGGCCACAGCCACAGCCACAGCACGCTAGGGCCACATCTTCGCCAAGGACTCCACGACGATGTATATCCGTGGTGGGGACAACAGCAACGTCCTCCCCCAAACTTCCCAGGAGACCGGCCACCAGTCTGGGCAAGGCGGCAACGTTCGGCAAAGTTGTTGCCATCTTCGGCAAGGAATCTGCGAACAAGGAGGTGACAGCACACGGCAAAGGTGCAGTGAATTCGGTAAAGAGACGGCAGCATTCGGCAAAGAGACAGTTGTTGGAGGCTATGGATATGGTATGGGTAACGGTACACTGTGGGATGCACTGGATGCGCAGCGACACCACCACAGCGCCAGCCCCTGCTGTTCAGAAGGTAAAAAATTGTTGACGTCTTTTGTTAACTGATGTGAGGGCTAGGTGGTCACATACTTTACAAGTTCGTAAAAAGGCAATGTTTCAAGGTTGTCATGGCAGTGTGCTCGCTGTTGCAGACCACTAACCACATGAACATATTCATATCTTTGTTAACCACGCTTTACTACCATGATTAGACCCGAAGAACAATCAGAGATCATTTTGTTGATCTATTTTTTGTTTGCACGAGTTCCTTGTTTTGTTGTTGAAAAGTAATAAAAAGCTTCAGTGTGGCTTATTTATTATTCCTTAGTTTTTGTTTTTTAAAGATAAACAAATTTTGATTTGAAATTTTAGCTGCCCAAAAGATAAGCTAGCTTTTCAATTTCTAGGTCACCGCGACCTTGAATAATGTTTCATCAAAATACAATTTTAGAAGTCGCAACAAAAAGGGTGTTCTCTTACACTCGTAAATGCAGAATTATATAGTTTGAGAAGTACTTAAGAAAATGCTGTTCACACACTTCCTCCAAAAAGTGTCGTTTTTCGCCACATTTTTTATTTATGTGACCTTGACTTCGACCTCCTGTCTTCCAAACTTCTGCATTCGCAGCTCCATGGCGGTCCAGACCTTTGATGTAAATTTGGTAAAAATCCGCCCAGAAAGAGCTGTTAAAGACCTGCTAACACCTTTTTTTTTTCAGACAGACAGACAGACAGACAGACAGACAGACAGAAAGACACCTCTCTCCTCTCGATATAAATCAGTCTCCTTTTTCCATTTTCATACCAAAATTATCACAGAAATCCAGATGTTGCACTTCTCAGAGTCTCTTTAGTATGGAGATTGGAACAACCAGACTGACAAATATTGTTTTCCAAATCCGAGCCGACTTTAAAACAGTTCCTCCCATCTTTTCTTGAGAACCGCAGAAAAGAGGCAGTGTTGTGCAGGTTTTACTTGGGTGACACATTCTACACTCATTTATATCTTTTAAAAAAATGAAGAACCATGATGTACATCGTGTGACGAGTCCACCCAGTATCAAACACTCTCTTACTGACTCTTACTGTACACAACACCCGAACACCTTGTAGAGGGGTCAAATTTTCGACTTTAAAGTCTTTCTCAAGAAACTCTCTTACTGACTGTTAGGATTTTCACAACGTGAGACATACGTACTATACAGCAGACTCTTTAAAGAAGCTCTCTTGAGATGTACCTCCAGATATAATTTTCAAGTTTTTACAACAGATCAATAAATTTCGTCGTTATGATCATACCTACGGGTAAGATTTTTTCAATGCATTTTTAGACTTGAAAGGCTGATTGTGTGCTTAGTTTTTAACTTTCTTTTTCAATTAGACTTGGAGTTGTTTTTAACGTGATGTTAGCCTTGATGTGACCTTGGTGGTCGGCATGGCTATTATCATCATCATGTGCCCTGCCACATGGCGTTGGCGATCATGGCCCTTCATATGTATCTGTCCCTTGTTGCCGCAAGCACATCTTCCACCCTCTCTGTCCTCAGCCATCTTGCAAGCCCGTGCAATATTTTCTCCCTGGGTCTACCTGGTGCTCTCTTTCCCTTCAGCTTTCCTGTTGTGACCAGGTGCTCTAATTCCCCTTTCCTCCTAAAATGGCCTGTAAATGTTGCCTGTCTTTTCCTAATCTTTCTTATCAATGATCTTCTTGTGTCTGCCTCCATTAAGACTGTCTCGTTTGTTTTCTTTGCTGTCCATGGAACTCTCAACATTCTTCATTGTAACCACATCTCGACTGCCTCAATCTTGTTCTAGCTTTAATAATAATGATAATAATAATAATAATGATTGCAATATTCATATAGCGCAAAATCTTGATAAAAATCAAATCTAAGCGCTGACTGCAACACAGCACATACCACCACACACACACCCCACACACACACACACACACACACACACACACACACACACACACACACACACACCACACACACACACACGCGCGCGCGCGCGCGCGCGCGCATGGCTATAAATGAGGAAAAGAAGAAAACCAATCGAAAATTATGTATAAGTGTACTCAAAGTAGAAAAAAAAAAAATCAATTTGAGTGTTGACCGTCCACGCCTATCAACCGTATAACATTATCGGTTCTCTATAACATTCAAGAACTGTCTTCCTGATGTTAAATTGATAGCCATTTGTAGGTAAGAATGCTTTTCATCTTCTTGAATGCTGTTCTGGTTTGGCCGATTCTGCTGGCTATTTTTGATGTGCATCTGCCGTCTGGTGAGATGACCGGTCCCAGATATTCAAACTTATCAACCTGTCTCAAGGTTGTACCGTTTGCTGTTATTTTGCATGAGGGGATTTCATGTTTTTTACTGATTACCATGACTTCCGTCTTCTTGCTGTTTAGCTCCAACCCTTTATTTTTGCTTTCTATTTCTATTATATTTATAAAGAACATGAACTGAAGGTCAATGTGACCTTGAAAAAACATACAGACCCTAGTAAACTTAATGTGAAGTGGGGACAGCAGCAGACTATCACAACAGTGAAAGCAGAATGTAAATATTGTCACGAGTTCCTGGGAAAGTGTTGTTTTATCAACTTCCTCCAGGGGGCTGATTTTGGTCACTTTTTTGTTCAATGTGACCTTGACCTTCGTGTTACGGCTTCCAGACTTACGCATTGACGACTCCTCAACCTTTGACCTCTCATGTGATTTTGACCTCCGTGCTACGACTTCCAAACTTACGCATTTACGGCTTCTCAAACATTGACCTCTCATGTGACCTTGACCTCAGTGCTACCGTTTCCAAACTTACGAATTCGCGACTCCTCAAACGTTGATCTCTCGAATGACCTTGACCTTTGTGTTATGTCTTTCAAACTTACGGATTTGCGACTCCTCAACCTTTGACCTGAGAAATTAATCTTGCTAACAGACGTTTGTCACAGACACACGGAGAAATACACACACGCAGAGACACACAGATATACACTTTTCAGTCGATATGAAAAAAAAAAGACAAAAAAAAGAAAAAAAGAAAAAAAAAGAAGACCAGAATGATGGCGCTGAACTGCGGTAACTCTATCCCCTCAAGCAGTGCGTTATAAATTAAATCAGAAAATCCAGAGTAAAAAGATACACTGTTAGACAACATGGTTCAGTACATTACAATACAATACAATCAATAGAAACAATACAATACAACATACAACACAACACAACACAACACAAACAATGAATACAATACAACACAATACAATAATACAATACAGTACAACACAATACAACAAATACAAAGCAATACCATACAACACAATACAATAATTACAATACAGTACAACACAATACAACAAATACAAAGCAATACCATACAACACAATACAATAATTACAATACAAACAACACAATACAACAAATACAAAGCAATACCATACAACACAATACAATAAATACAATACAATACAACACAATACAACAAATACAAAGCAATACCATACAACACAATACAATAAATACAATACAATACAACACAATACAACAAATACAAAGCAATACCATACAACACAATACAATAAATACAATACATACAACACAATACAACAAATACAAAGCAATACCATACAACACAATACAATAAATACAATACAATACAACACAATACAACAAATACAAAGCAATACCATACAACACAATACAATAAATACAATACATAACAACACAATACAACAAATACAAAGCAATACATACAACACAATACAATAAATACAATACAATACAACACAATACAACAAATACAAAGCAATACCATACAACACAATACAATAAATACAATACAATACAACACAATACAACAAATACAAAGCAATACCATACAACACAATACAATAAATACAATACAATACAACACAATACAACAAATACAAAGCAATACCATACAACACAATACAATAAATACAATACCATACAACACAATACAACAAATACAAAGCAATACCATACAACACAATACAATAAATACAATACATACAACACAATACAACAATACAAAGCAA
>CM060307.1:88911740-88914240 GCA_030674185.1 Monoplex corrugatus | reverse complement strand
CGGCTGGGCTTTAAACAAAAATAACAATAACAGTAACACAAGTTCACTTACGCTTCATTCGCTTAATTACAGTAACATATTTCACTGATACTTTTTATGCTTATGTTATATATGTAGAATAGCGAGGACACGCTGTAAAACAGGGCTACTTGGATTTCGTTTGGACCTAACGCTATTATCCTTCAGCAAGAGAGTTTTGTTGGTTTGTTTGCTTTTTTGTTTTATGTTGTTTTTACTAATGCGGGCGTAAAGCCTGCCTAGGAACAAAGCAGGAAAAGAGAAAAGAAATATTACAACAGACATTTGGCAAGCCATTGAAAACTTGAGAGCATTGAAGAAAAAACAAACAAACTAACATGGGGGCCAAGCCAGAGAGCCAAGAAGAGAGACACCAAGTATGATACAAGGAAGCTGACCGAACGGTGAAGATAACGTCAAGAGCAGGTAAGCGGACATAAACGGACAACCTTGCAATGCAAGTCAGGCAAAACATACAGCCAGCAGTAGAGGGCAAGGAAAAGTGTACAAGATCACTGAAATTGTTCGTGACAAGTATCACAGAGCCACCAATACAACGACCACAGACGAACAAGGAAGACTTCTTAGACCAGAAACAGAACAAGAAACCATATACGTTGAGTACCTCCGTGAAGTTTTGAACGGGCCACCACCATAGACAGAAGCTAACACAACAAACAGAGACCGATCTTGATTTTGATATTATGCCACCAGAGAAAGAAGAAATCATCTCGGCTATCAGATCGCACAGAAACAGAAAAACGCCTGGACAGGACAATTTCAGCGCCGAGTTATTCATGACAGACTCAGAGCTAGCAGCCTTAATGCTTCAGCCATCCTTTACAGTAAGACCGAAAAAGGCACTGTCGTGACGAATCCAAGCGAATATGCCTGTGTAACTGCAATAACTGGTGTGAAATCATCAAATTGTCATTTTAACGAAGGTCAGCTGCAGTGGACAAACAATTTAGGAAAGAACAGGTCGGTTTCCGGAAGGGAAGCCGAGGTACTGACCAAATACTCACCCAACGAAATATCAAACAATGGACAGAATGGCAGAAACAGCTCCACATCAACGTCGTGGACTTTGAGAAGGCTTTGACAGGCTACACAAGGACAATCCGAGCATACAGAATCCCACAGCAGATCGTCCGTATCAAGAGCTTTTATGCCAACTTTACTTGTACAGTAAGACATAGTGAACACAATTTCGAAGTAAAGCCAAGAGTAAGTCAGGGATGCGCACTGCTCTTCAGCATGATCACTGACTGGGTGTTGAAATGAACGGCAGAGGATCAACGAAGATGCATCGACTGGAATCTCTTTTCAACCCTGGAAGATCTTGACTAGCTAATGACCTGGTACCGGTTTATCACATTCATCAACACATGCAGGAGAAAATATTCTATCTACAACAAATATGCCTAAAGATCAGTCTGAAAAAAAAGAAGAAAAGCGGTGACGACACTGAACATCTCAAACCCCTCACCAATCCAGATTGATGGAACAGACCTACCCACAACTGTCAAGTTTACCTGCCTGGGCAACACTGTCAAACACGACGGAGAAGCAGGTTGTGCATCAAGAGCCTTCTCACCAAAACTGGAGGTCCCCTCAGTACAGCACCAACACCAAACTGAGATCATACCAGAACAGTGTCTTTTCCATCCTTCTTTAGGGTACAGAATGCTGGAGGATAACTGAAGGCAGCCCTACCAAATAACAACCTTCTACACAAAGCACCTCCTAAAAAAACATGCGAATCTTCTGATCCAACATCATCTCCAACCAACAACTGTAGTCTACTTGCCTAATGAAGTCAAAGAAGTATGGGCACTAACATCACGAAATGACGGTGGAGATGGATTGGACACATCATCTGAAAAGAGCAAGACAGTGACTTCACCTACCCTGCCCCTTCTGTGGACTCCGGAAGGAAGACGTAAAAGAGGAAGACCTTAAAACACCTGGCGACGAACAATAGAAGAAGACCATAAGGCCCTGCCTAGAACAGACAGAAGCAGAAAACCTTTGATGCTGCGCTACAGTAAGAAGTCTAAGTAGCCATCAACCCACTGTGGTCTCCGTCGAGTCAACAAGAATTTTAAAGCTGCTGCTGCTGCTGCTGATGACGACGACGACGACGACGACGACGACGATGACATTATTAATATTATTATCATTATTGTTATCATTATATTATTATTATTATTATTATTATTATTATTATTATTATTATTATTATTATTATATTATCATTATTATTGTTATTATTATTATCATTTAAATCAAACTGTAGTCAAACATGATTATTCATTTTAAATTGCATGACGTTTTTTTATAACCACGATTAATCAAACAGTAGACACCAATATCAAGAAGAGGGCCTGTGAGTCTTACTAGTGTTTGGTTGACGATGTCGTTTTCCTCCTATCACAGAAAACTAATGACACACGTGTAGTCATGCATCTTATGGATGTTG
>CM060307.1:88836740-88906740 GCA_030674185.1 Monoplex corrugatus | reverse complement strand
CTGAAAACCGAAAGATCGGAACCGGTAGGTTGTATACATCCTGTTTCATGTTAGTGGGAACAGAGCTCCAGTTCCAAGGTCATTACTTACAGAACATTTCTTTTTCATATCTGCTTGTCAGGACACAAATTGGTTGCAACTGAAAGTTGTGATACTGTACACTGAGATTATAGTTATATCATATATTGATTTTACATAGCTTGTTGTCATCGATCAACTCTATAACAATATAAATACATGTGTGCATGTCTGTTTATGTGTGTACGAACACGTAACGTGCCACATGAATGTTTAACTACAGCGCATGTTAATCAAGGGAGATAACCGTACTACATCTTATCACTATTTTCTTGTACTGTGTTCTTTCCCTTTGAACTTAATGCAACGATACAAGTATGCAACTATTCTTGTTTTCGCCCAATATTTATACAGTTGCGGATAAGCGTCTCTGAAAACAACACTCAAGTGTTAATATATCAAAAGCCTATAATATTTATTTGAAAAGGAGGTTAGAATATCCATCATAGTTATTGCAATTTATATGGATCGTCGTTAAAAATCTGCTTCTACTACTTGAATTTCGTACCTATGTGACGTAAGTTGAAATCAGCCAATCGGGCGTCTGTTTGCATCGTTCACTTCGTGCCATGATGGTGGACGGAACTTCGCAAAACAACCACCTGCGACAACGACAAAGAATGTGATCAAAGCAAGCGCTTTTTAAGCCGATTATAAACCTTTTGTTCTGCCTCTCTGACTCCTGGTTCCCCAGACCGAATGACTAAGTAACGTGAGTGATTTCAAACTTAGAACGGATGCTCGAGTTAATTCCCTCGATTGTTTACTTATGGTGTCTAATAGTAATACCTGTCCATTTCAGTTGATTTCGTTTTCATTCACTAAACTTAAGTTTGTGTTAAGCCTAATCCCCGACATCAGTCCTGTACATTCAAGTGGAAAAAAAAGGTTAATGCTAGGTTTCTGAAACTGTTACGTTTCTGTGGTCAGTGGATGGAGGAGACCCCAGGTGAAAACCACGGCTGGGGCACGTTGCCCAGGTGCGGAGGTTTGCTTTTTGAGGAAGTGACTGTTAACAAAATATGACACTAATATTATCGATGCATCAGACTTACACAGTTAGAGATTAGTCAGAGTACAGTTGCAGTAGTGTGCAGTTTTAGTGATCTCTTGGATTTGGCTTCAGGATAATGACCGCCGTAATCAGTCTCTGCCCTGTCCCGAATCAAACTTCTGTCGGCTTTGTAAGTTTGTCATTGTGGAATCTAGCCTACCCACCACCCCCTCTTCCTCTTAATCCATCCTACCCCACCCCGGTCAGATACTGATCCTAAGATAATGTCAGGGGTATGAAAAGTGTCTTTATCAAAACTACAGTAATTTCATAACTGAAGTCAGGGAAGTGATCATCATGATGTGGTTGAAACTAATGAAAGTGCAACTCAACTGTTCTCAGTATCACTATCAGCATTATAAATGCAGTGCCTTTCTTCTAGACTCTGTTGTACTTTGTTGATTTACTTTCCCCAAGCTTGAACAGGGTTATCCATTACAGCTTCATAGACTCAAGTCCACAAGGACAGACTCACAGAGTTTTTCACAGGTAAGATTCACAACTGTGCAAACTTGTGCAGTCAGATAAGAAGGCAAGAACTCTACCAGTCCACAACCATTCAGCTGTTTAGCTTAAGCCTTGGGGTTTTGCTGGCCTTAGTGGTTTCAGAAATGTTAGATTTAGCCATTTATACAAGAATGGGATACCAAAGCTGTACCAGGCTTGTCTTAAACTTAAAGTTATCCATGACAGGACAAAAATGGAAAATTCTGTGAAAGCATCAAACTTCAGGTTGCTGTTAGTGTTAATGTTATAGTTGAACTATTCAGAATAATCAACGTGTTGATTGTGGACACTAAACAACAAGAACAACTGATGGAAACAAGTCTCATTTTCAGCCATACTTGAAACATGGAGAAATCACTGAGTGTGTGGCATGTTGTGTGTGTCTCACTGAAGTAGGACAGCATGCTCATTGGCAAAATACTGCCTACAGCTTGTGATTACAAAAATTTAAGATTTTTGTAGTTTTTAGAAGAATTGTGTGCATGTAGACTGACTGTAAAAGTGTAAGTGTAACAGTTGGCAATATCAGGCGAGACATTGATCACCAGTGAAATCATATTTCCAGTAATCAGATTTGTGTTCATATATATATGTATGATAAAAAAATTACAGTAGATTGGGTGCACTTGGAAAGAGGAAATATAGATATGTATGGATCTGTATTTCTAAGCACATTACATCCAACATCATGGTCTCATGCACATGGATGTGCACACATGTGCGCGCATGCGCGCGCGTTCGCACACACACACACACACACACACACACACACACACCACACACACACACACACACGCATACACTCACGCACACACACACACACACACACACACCACACACACACACACACACACACACACACACACACACACACACACACACACACACACACACACACACACACAAGCAGATACTGGACAAATAAAATCAAATATCATACTTTAAGATTTTGGGGGTGATAACCCTTTATCAAACTGTCATTTATTTGTTAGTAAACTAGAAGTCAGAAAACTTGAATATTTCAAGACAGTCGAAAACTAAACCTTAACAAACATTATGCACATGCTGCCGAGCAAACCAGCAGAATTAGTTCCCCTGGCATTGGCTCTTTCCATAACTCTCAGCACAAGAGACTGATAAATTCTGTAAATAGAAGTATATGCCTTTTCATTTTTATGTAAATATCAATGTGTCATCTGACTGCTGGCACTTCTGTTAAAAGAATAACGTTATGTATAGGATTGCTAATTGTACAATTTTGTCTGCAACAGGGCTATATTTAGAGGCCTGGTTGGTGTACAGTCAGAACTATTGCCTGGAAATCTGAGTGCAACTGTTCAGTCTTAACTGGGGAACATTGTGCAAGCAATTGCCAGTCCATCGAAGTGTATGTGCCTACCTCTGTTCAGACAAATCAGAATTTGGGAAAGTAAAGCAGTGACAGAGAGGAATGGGACCTAAGAATATTACATCTTTACCATCTCATTGCCCTATGACCCAGCTAAGTTAGAGTCAAATGGAGCAGGAGTCTTTCACGTTGAACGAATTTTAATTTCATATTGACCCAGCTTAGGGATATGGGGCAGCTTTTACTTTCATTTTATTTAATGATTGAATTATTCTTGTGTGACTTTTTTTTTTCATCCTTAGTCTGATATTCGATTTTGATACATGATGTACTGATTGTGGCTTTTATTACACCCAAGATAACTAGTAGATTAAGAGATCTTTTTTTTTTTTGCTGTAAACAATATCACTGTTTGAACATAAACAGTATCATTATCAATATAGAAATGTAGTTGAATATAGGAAACTGAAAATAAGCTAAATGTAGAAATGTAAAATTGTCATAATGAACGGGTACTGATGATCTTTTTCTTTCATGCAGATTCCACCATGTATGGACATCACACTTCACGGCGGCGCAAGAAGCGGCCGATGGGTCATGGGATCAAAAATGTGCAGGTGTCAAGAGGTCGTCTTGGGTACGGTTTTACCATCTCAGGTCAGCACCCTTGTGTTCTCAGCTGCATTGTACCTGGAAGTCCTGCAGAAATGGTGGGACTCAAAGCGGGTGACTACCTGTATTTTGTGAATGGAGTGAACGTGTCCCATGCCCCTCATGACGATGTTGTGCGTATGGTGGGCCAGTCAACAGGAACACTTGATCTTCAAGTTGCCGAGAATTACAATAGCTCTGACTCATCTGAAGATGATTATCCCCCTCGAAGTAAGTCCAGATATCCCAACAGGGTACGGTTTCGCCAAACACAAGGGGATGTTGGAGTCAGAGGAGGAATTGCATCTCGCCCTTTGCCTCAGAGACCGATAGATGTTCGAGGTAATCATGGCCGGACATACAGAAACCATGTTCCTGTTGGAGCGGATTCAGATCTCTCTACTAGTGTTACTTCTCCAGGTTCCTCAATGAGTGAGGAGAGAAGCCGTCATGACTACAGTGAATATGGATGGAACCGGCCAGTTTACGAAAGAATTGGACGAAATTTCAACAGCCATGGCAAAATTACAGACAGTAGTACAACAGATATGTCTGGTGATGCTTTTACCATGGCTACTGTGCAGAATGGACCAGTTATCTCTACAGCCAAAATCTCCTCTGCTGTTTCCAAGAAGCCTCCATCACGTAGCCAAGAACATCACGTGAACCCAATAAATCTTCCTCAGGATACTGCAGCTACTTCTTTGTCACAAGGAGCTGCAGAAGGAACTTCAGCTGAAGCAGGGGCAGTTGCAGAAGCTGTTGAAAGAGAGGAGGAGGAAGCTATCCTTCCAACAGTTGAAAATGAAGCCAAAGCTGTCGTGGGATATATTGGCTCGATTGAGTTGCCAGGCAACCTGAACCGCCCTAACCAGCGGCTCCAGCAGTTGAGGAATGCTGTCAGGAGATTACGTGTAGAGCAGAAAATTCACACACTGGTTCTGATGGAAGTGGATGCATCTGGGGTACGCCTGTCCAATGGAATAGGAGGCACCGTGGCACATTACTCCGTGGATAAGCTTGCTTTCAGTGGCATCTGCCCTGATGATAAGCGTTTTTTTGGTATTGTCACTCTCAACACTGCGTCTGACGACATGAGTGAATTTAGCGGTCACACAGATGGGTCCCCTAGCAGCTCTTGCCATGTATTTATGGTAGACCCAGACATGAACTCTCATGTGTTGCATGTCCACAAAGCTAAAGCCTTCAACCTGATCTGTACACCCAGTCCCAACAACCAGCATTGCAGGGAGTTTCCACACTCACCCACCCACCTCATCCTCTGCATTGCAAATCTGTACCGTGACAGGCCGCGCAGCAAACTGGACAGTGACATCATTCAGTCACATGCCTTCACTGACCCTTCCAGGCCTCCACAGCGTAGCAGTAGTAATAGCAGTAACAGCGACAGTGGTCTAGGCTTTGGTCGGGAAGACCCACACAATGAGCAGGTCTGTGTGGTGGACATGCATGAAGAACCTGCTGCCAGTAGTCATGCTCAGACAAATGGTAGTAACACAGCATCAAGAAACATGAACATTCCTAGCACTAGCGTCAGCCGCAGTTTGGGTTCTCTCCAGCAACACTTGTCACCAGGGGTCCACTCCATCAACACTCCAAGAGGTCTGCATCGACCCATGTCAGCCTTTGAAGTGCGACGAGGTCTGAACAACTCTTCCAGCAGTGAGGAATGGTGGGCGGGTCAAGGTCGTGTGGATAAACTGACCCCCAGGGCCATGCCAGATCCAGCAACACGTCGACTGCCACGAGCCACCTCCACAGATGGCTTGGAGCGGAACCCCAGTGCAGAGAATCTGCGACAGAGCATGCAGAGACTGCTTCAGGCGAGACAGCAACAGCTGCAGCTGGAGCAGGCCATCAGCAGTGACAGTGAGTCACAAGTGTCCAGCAATGTTCAGACAGGTCATGCTTTTGCTGCCCGCTCTGCTTTCCAGGTGCCTCGCCCAGTGTCGGCTCCTTTACGCACCCGTGGCCGCCATCAACAGGTTGGTGTGAATCTTACAATATTTACTAAAGTAGTATTAACAAAATCAATCCACCAGTTTTACTTTTGACAACCATCTTTAGTTTGAAGCATGCACACACACACACACACATACACACACACACACACATATGCACACACCTTACACTTTAGTTACAGTGTACCACTACCAGGCTGTTAAAGGTCTGGCAGCCAATCTGACAGATCAGGTGCGAAGAGCTAGTTCGCAAATTTTCGTGCATACTGTGCTCATGTTATTGCAGAGTGGGGCACTATAAGGGTTCCATGCATATTTACACATTCATATGGGTAGGGCCTACAATTATAGTGATCAAGCTGAAACTGAAAGTGATATATATATGCGTGCAGCCCTATTGCAGCCCCAGAAACAGTGCCACAGACCTTAACATTTTTTTTCAGGTCCATGGTGCCAGGCGAGAAGCTGCTGTGCGGCAACGCGCTTTCATAAGGAAGAGCAATCTGTTTTTTGTGGTATTGTTCACTGTGACAAAAGAAATGAATATGAACAGGAATATGAACATGAACATGAATATGAATCAAGGGAGAGCTGGCCCCCAGAAAAACTGAAGTCTCTACCACCTCGGTCCCCAGCAGCCCTAGGTTTACGGGACTATTTGTACACTAGGTCACACACACAAAAAAACGTACCTTCACAGTAATGTTGAGTTGTCCATTTTAATACAGGAGCAAACAGATTTTGGAACATATATATATAGAAATGATTTGATACACAAAATAAGTAAAGCATGTCAAAATGCATGAAAAATTATCACAATATCAGTTTGTAATACTACACAATGCGCTGTGCAAAACTGTTTATTCTAGTAGTAACTTGGTTATAATGATAATCATTGAAATTAATGTGTTCTGAATATTCATCTAGTATTACTACTTAATATCTGTGATTGATTGTGGTAAATATAAAAAAATTAGATATCTTCTTTCACCTTCAGGTGGAGACTGTTGACGTGGCATTCGGCAAGCTGAGTCCACGAGCAATCCAACAGCCCAGCAATGTCACTCGGTCTCCCTCAGCTCCACCCATTGCGTACTTCCCCCACCAGGATGCTGATGAAGATGAGGATGACACAGAAAGTGAAGATGACCCGTTTGTACGCACTATCATCTCCCAGTTCAACAGGGACAGAGTGCTGGATTTTGGAGATGAAAATCCTCGACGCTACTCTGAGGGATACGCTCTTGGCATGCAGGTCAGTTTTGAAATTAACCCACTAATCAGTAATCTTTTCTACATATTTCTTTTAACCCTTTCAGTGCCAGAGAAAAATGTGAACATGTGCTTCCCCATTGCAGGGGAATTTTGAGGATTCGAGGGTAACAAAAAATTCTAGTGCAAAACCTATAAGAGATACAACAAAGAAACATAGTCTTTTTTGAAGGAAAATGAACGAGGATTCTGAATCTGGGCGTATTTTTCTCTTAGCTTGATTGCAAAGACCTGTCCAGGCATTCCAGAGTGGAAATAAATTTATTGTGTTGTCTAAAAAGTAAGTTTCCATCTCTACAGATTGATACCCAACACACTCACAAACAAAAAAACAGCTGAAAATGACTTGTTTGTTGTCAGTTTACATACATAAATGAAAACAAAACATATGACATCATAAAATGTTCATGAAATGATTCTAAACTCATGCAGACAAATAAGTAAGTAACCGTCCCAACAATGATAGACCTGGTTTCGGTAAACATAAAAGTGATTGTACTAGACACTGAACAGTCAGACACTGAACAGTCAAACTACATGACAGTCAGTGTACTCAGACACTGAACAGTCAAACTACATGACACTCATGAATTGGTTCTCTCTGTTCTTCAGGTTCTGCAATCAAAACAAGAGAAAATAAGCCCAGAATCAGAATCCTTATTCAAATAAGTCAATCAGCTCATGCTCATCAGTGAGAAACAGCTTGAAAAAGCATAGCACATGTCCCCAGTTCCCACTTTCAATCCTGGATTTCGTAAAAATTGAGGAATGTCTGACTATTGTCCATTTGGAGGCCAACAGATTTTCAGTGAGCGAAACACTTCGCTGATCGCCACGCCCCCTGCCATGCTTTCTAACTGGGGCACAGCTCCTCTGCACCTCTCCTCTCCCTCTCCCCCTTCTCATCTTCCCCCCCTTCCCACACCACGAACACGTGCGTGACCCCTCTCCCATCACATTCACTGCTGTTGGGTCGAAAGTCCGAAGTGTCACGGCCTGTGCGCTCGCCACTCGCACTGACCACGGCAGTCGTGGTCTGACTCGTACTTATCGTCTGCTTGCATCGATTCAGCCAGCAAGCGTTGAATGTCGGCGTGGTCATTGTTACTTTCTCCACCCTCATGTTGAAGCGAATCATCAGATAACAAATTCTCTCAATTGTCATCATGCTGTAAAATCATTTGAACGGCCTCTAGAGTCGTGAAAGTCCGCTGACGTGAGCCACTGTTCTGGCTTGTCGAAGGTTGCGTCGCCATTGTGCTCCACTTCACGTGGTCCAGTTACCAAATCATTAGCGACAATAAAGGTGTCTTCCCTATGACGTATCCTAATTTACATCCTATTTTTATGTTGTAGACACTTATAGCTCACTGTGCAGTGTTCCTGTGTGCTTACTGGCTCACACAGTTGTGAACGAAAAATCGGAAAACTCCTACGATGTCAGCTGACGGCTTATAGGCACTGAACTGGTTAACTAAGACATATCATACAACATGGTCAAGCCATTCTAACATTCTCCCATTTCGTACAAAAATTATTGCCAATGAAGGTTTTTTGCGTCCACAGAGTTGTGCTGATTTTACTTTCTTTAAGTACTGTTTTGTTCTATGTGATCTTGACATTGGAGCTTTACCTTTCAAGCTTATGCTTTGGTGACCCAAGATTATGTGCTCATAGCCAGTAGCTGAGGCCTACTGGTTAACACAGTAGACTACTGACTGGTTGTGAGTTGGAATTTCCATCAGTCCCTTCAAAAATCATTGTGGGATTTTTCAGCTCCAACCGCTTCCCATTCAGAGTTGTGTCTACAGGTATCTCTTGGGCATGGTTGACAATAGTGAGCATAGAGTACAGCCCTGTCACACATTCTCAATCCTAGATGGATCTCCATCATCATTATCAGGTGCCCTGCCGCATGGCGTAGGTGATCATGGACTTCATCTGTCTCTATCTCTTGTTGCCCATAGCACCTTCCCCACCCTCCTCGTCCCCAGCCACTCTGCAAGTCTGTCCAGCATTTTCTCCCTGGGTCTACCTGGTGCTCTCTTTCCCTCCAGCGTTCCCATTGTGACCAGGTGCTCCAAATCCCCCTTCCTCATAAAATGGCCTATAAATGTTGCCTGTCTTTACCTAATCTTCCTTATGAGTGATCTACTTGTGTCTGTCTCCATCAAGACTGTCTCGTTTGTTTTCTTTGCTGTCCATGGAACTCTCAACATTCTTCTTAGAAACCACATGATTATCATTGTCATCATCACATTGTAAAAAATGTGTCAGCTTCTGTGACCATTAAACAATTTAAAGTGGTGCAGAACGTGGGACCAAAAAAAAATTGAGCACAAAGGTATAATCTCTCCTAAAAAACGTACGTGTGTGTGTGTGTGTGTGTGTGTGTGTGTGTGTGTGTGTGTGTGTGTGTGTGTGTGTGTGTTGTGTGTGTGTGTTGTGTGTGTGTGTGTGTGTGTGTGTGTGTGTGTGGTGTGTGTGTTGTGTGGTATGTGTGTGTGTGTGTGTGTGTGTGTGTGTGTGTGTGAGTGAGTGAGTGAGTGAGTGAGTGAGTGAGTGAGTGAGTGAGACAGAGAGAGACAGAGAGAGACAGAGAGGATAATGATGATGATGAGGATGATCTCAAATTATACCACACATTCTTTACACATTCTTTCCTTGAATAGATAAATGACAGAACCACTGTATTGATTCCTTGTCTGTCTGTGTGTTGTGGATGGGGTAGTTACAAAGTCACTGTGAATCTCATGAGACACTGTTAAATATCAAGTAAAACATTTCTGTTTCAGTTCATGAGTTGCCACTTTTTTTTAAAAGTACCGTGTTGTAAAGTCTCCATAACCCATGTTTCCAAGAGGAGCTAGGTGGTACAGATCTCAACATTTCTCAGGCATTATGGTGGAACCCATCTCTCTTTCTTCCTTAGAAGGTGCTTTAGTCACTTGGGTAAGCATCAGACTTCCAGTTGGAAAGTTCTGGGCTAGATCTATGAAGTCACCTCTTCCTGGTGGGTAAAGCCAAAAGTGTGGAGATATTCCCATGTCAATATGTGTACAGACTTGTTGGAGGCTAAACCCCTTTATGATTTAGGTATCTGGTTCTAAGCATTTCTTTTCAGGCCATGGTGACCTGCATGAGTCAGACATGTTTATTGCACAGAACACATTTTGATAACTAGCATCAGTTAGCTTCTTGGCCCCTCTTTCGTTCTTGTGCACCGAAAACACATTTGGTTACAAATCAACAGTTCAAGAACTTTAAAACATAGTACGCAAGAAATGCTATTCTAGACTGATCAAATGGAAACAATCAGTGTGCCATTTATCAGCAACAATACGAAAAGCAGAAGTTCAGGTCCATAAATAAAGCGGTTTAGCTGTCAGTGAATACAGTGCATGTTCACAGTTTTCACAACTAACAAGAGGTAGTAAGCCAGTGGAAAGAAGACGACATCCCAAACAACCAGAAGAAACAGCAACTTCCACTTGTTGAAACTACTAAAAGTACTATAAAAGGAGTCTGAAGAGTTAGATACTAACACATCATTGTCATCACCCACCATCTCCACTCCAAGTAAAGACCACGGCAAGCAGTCAGCATTTTCAGAGCTTTGCACACAAACTCATCCATTCTGAAAAGAAAATAAGGCAACAAGGCTCCACTGTCACCACATGTTTGGTGAGCATCTGTTTCTTGTACATTATCAAAAGACACTAAGATGACAAAAATTATGATGAATGATTCCTGAGTTGACAAGATAACTGTTACTTAGATAGTTAGGCCCTTACCCCTCTTTGGCAATCATCAAGAAAACTCCATAGTTGTCTGTCCTGTGCTTTTGCCTCCAGCTGTCTACAGGTAAGGCTTATCCTCCTAGTGTCTGTTTGGAGGTCTCTTTACCTGGTGTTTCTCAGTCAGCCTAGCTTTCTCTTCCTTGGGGTTCCATGTCAGGGCGTGTCTGATGATACATGACCTTGTTTTCGTAGTGTGTGCCCAATTGATCCACACCTTCTTTGTCCAGTTTTGTTTTCTGTTGGCAGTTCATGTTCATAGATCGATGTTGCTGATATCTGACCAGTGAATCTTGAGGATTCTTCTCAGACAACTGTCAGTGAAAGTCTGTACTCTGTTGAGGGTAGTTTTTGTCATACTACATGTTTTGGCACAATACAGCAGTACTGACTTTGTATTGGACTTGAAAAGCCGGATTTTGGTTTGTTGTGACAGCACTCTGGAACTCCATATATTCTTGAGCTGTACAAAATCTGCTCTGGCCTTGCCAGTCCTTGCTTTGACATAGATCTGAATCTGTTCCACCATCTTTGGTGATGATACTTCCAAGATAGGTGAATATTCTATTTCTTCCAGTGCTTTATTTTCAAGTGTGACTACTGACTTGCTTGACACTTATTGTCTGCATCCATGCTGCCCTCTTTGGTTATGATTCTTTCAAGTTAGGTGAACGATTTGACGTCTTCCAGCACTTTATTTTCAAGTCTGACTGGCTAGGCACTTGTTGCATCCTACTTTCATTATCTTTGTCTTGTTTTTGTGAATATTTAGGCCTACTTTCAATGATGTGTCTGCCAGTAGATTACATCTGCTGATGGTTTTGGGATAACAGGGAAAGATCATCAGTGGTGTCCATTTGATGCTATTTCTTCTGTGTTATGTGGATGTTTTTATAATCCTGTCAGTGACAAAAGGAAGAGGAACAAAGACGGAGGCATCTTTTCTGACACTGGTCTTGACCTGGAACTTTTTGGTAAACTGTTGTGTTAACCCTTTGACTCCCGCACAATGTCTTACAGTATTCCGCATTGCCAACATGCTAGCAAAGCAAAAACTTAACCATTTGATTTCCTCACCCTATCCACCAGCTTCATGCAGGAAGGTGGTGGATAGGGTGAGGGAGTCAAATGGTTAACTCTTCCTGTATGTTAAGGGTTTTCAGACTGGACGCAGGGTTCATCTGCAACCTATTTTGGAACAGGGGGTAAGGTCAGTAAAACACTTGTAGATATGTTTGTATTCAACATAGAACAAAAAGGTTGTTATTGGATTGTGCAGAATTGAATTCTAAACAACATATAGGTAATAAAATTATGATAATGTTCATTATACAAAATTTGACCTGTGAGTTTTGCATGCATACTATTTGATGCAGATAATTTTTTCATGCATACAGTTAGTACTAATCCATATAGCTCCAAAGTCAGAGAAGAAAAAATATTCCTCAACATCCATTAAATGAACACAGCACCAAAAAAAGTTCATTTTTCATATAATATGAAGTTACACAACACTGATCACTGTCAGGTCACGCACCTAACATAACACAAAACTACTATTATTACACCACTGTCCATCCTGGGCTTGCACTGGTGTTAGGCCTACTATGAGCAGGCCTGCCTCTATCCTTGTCACTGTCCCCCCTACAACCCACATCACCACTGTCACCAGGAAAATCAGCCGATCTGCCTTGTTCCTGCCTCAATGTGTCTGTATCATCACTGTCACTAGCAGCTATTTCATCATCACTTTTGTCAAAAATTTCTGAAAAAGTGCAACAGCCTGAGCAGCAGTGAGCCTAACAGGAGGCCGACTGCCTGACACCGTGGCAACTCAACTTACAAAAGTGAAAACATATCATCAAACGAGGCGCACACACAAAGAAAACACATGGAATGACAAAGCAAAAGGTTGAAAAGGAAAAGGAATTATCTGACTGTCGTTATCTGCGGCTTGACGGACAGGAAGTGTTAATATATTGCAGTTGGTGGACAGGGTGCGGGAGTCTAAGGGTTAAGGAAACATAAATTCCAGTTTACAGTTTTACTAAATTTATCCTCACATTTATCACAATGGTTGGGTTTTTGAATGGTACTTTTAAGAACATCACAATAAACTTCAGTAATTTATGAATTGAATAAAGCAGTCATAATGCTGTGCATAGGTGCCTTGGATTGTTCTATTAATTGGCATATTATTTTCTTGTATGTATTTCATTATGGCAGTTTTGCATCCTGAATCATCATTAGTGAATGTGTAACAAAATCTATATTTATGTGAAACTTTCTGTTAAACTCTACTAGCGATAAAAAAAGTACCATTCTGTTTCATAAAATCTGCAATAACATAAGTACCCTTTCTTGCCCATATAAGATATGGCAGCACTTTATTGCAAAGTTTTATTCTTTCATTGAAAAGGACAGGCTCAGCTAACAAATCATGTGATTCATTCAGTTCTACTTCGTAATAGAATTCCTTGTATGCTTTAAAAATGTTGCTCCAGAATTTGTTATTGTGCATAGATTTGGAAGTAACACTTGGTTTGTAAGATCCCGCCTATCAAGAAAGTTATAATTTGTGAGAACTACGTTCTCCATTTATGAATTTGTCTTTTCAAGTTTTCTGAACCATATTAGCTTTAAGGCTTCTAACCTTTATTTTAACCATATGACTCCCACACCTGTTCACCATCATCCTGCATTGTCAACCATGCCAGCAAAGCAAAAACTCAACGCTTTGACTCCTTCACTCCCGCAGTAAGCTGATGGATAGGGTGAGGGAGTCAGAGGGTTACGTTTTTGCTGTTGGTAGATAGTGTGTGGGATTCAAAGGGTTAAACTTTGGCCGTTTAATCCTCCTTTATTAATGGTTTTTGTTGCATTTTTTTGTGCTCATTCTGACATTTATTTTTCCAAATAAAGAGGAAGCACATTTTCAGTAAGTGATGAAAGTATCAGTCGGATCTGGTATTAGAATCGATATGTGTGTATGCTTTGGAGGAATAAGTGATTTCGGCACGGCATGCCGGCATTTCTACTAAAAGGTGTAATGTGTTTTTTCATCCATACTTTGAGTGGCATTCTGATTTCATTTAATTTTCTTCTGAATGATTTAAGCTTTCACAGTTTTTTTTACATCATTGGTTAGCCAAATTCCAAGAACTTTGAATTTTGGAAGGTTTCAATCTATTCCAAGGTGATGCATATAGACGACAAATGAATGTTTCCTATCCCGAGACACATTGCACTAGATTTCTGAGCACTGAAGAGCAATCTTGATCTTCTACCAAAATTGTTGAGTATATCTATACATGTTTCAAATGATTTTTTACTTCCATTTAACATACATTTTGTATCATCAGCATACTGTGATATCTTGTATTCAACATAATTTATAGTAATGTTTTTAATATCCGTATTTTCTCTGATCAGAAATAGCCAATATCTCAACACACAAAAATAATAGAGTGAAATTAGGTCTCCCTGTCTGCATCTTCAATAGACAGAAACCCAAGGAGAGGCGCGGCCATTCACAATGTCAGTTGATTTTATATTACAATAAAAAGTTGGTATCCATTTAAATATACATTTCCAAAACCAAAAGGTTTAGGAACTGTGAACATTTAATTCCATTTCATTGAGTCGAAGGCTTTTTCAAAATCCTTATTAAGTAATAATCCAGGCAATTTATTCTTAAGTATTGTATCATATCATATAGCAATCTGATATTATCACCAATATATCTGTTGTCCACAAAACTATTTTGGTGTTTGGTCTTCATTTATTAAGTATGGTAACACTTGTTTGATTTGATTGCTGATACAAATTGACTCTATTTTATAAATAATATTTAACAGCGTAATTGGTCTCCAGTTGTGAATAAACTCTCTTGGTTTGTCTCCTTTTGAAATGCATATGATTATTCCTTCCCTCTGTGTGGTTGAAAATTCACCTTTATCAAACCCTGTACCTATTGCTCAGACGATGAATATCCCCAGTTTGACGCAAAACCTGAAAAAGAAATTCAGCACTAAAATCATCTGTGCCAGAACTTTTAGTTTTACAGTTTTCATTTCTTTAAGGGCAAAGTATGCTTCATCGGTCATAATTTTCCCCTCTTAATTTATCTGCTTTATTATCACTTAGCTGTGGCAAATATTTAACTGTATCAAAAACTTGTCCTTCCTCAGTGAGTTTTTTGAGTAAAGCTTTTCATGAAATCTCTTTATCTCTTTTAGAATGTCGTTTGAATCAGTTAACATGATTCTATTACCATTTACTAACTTGGAAATATTTTTGCTCACACAGTGTCCTTTTTCATGATTACAAAAATGCTTTGTCATTTTTTGTCCTTGTGCAGTCCATTTCAATTTGGAGTGCAGCATTACACCTACCATTGTTTTTTTTGTTTTTTATCAATCTTAAGGTCTTTTTTGTTGTTGTTGTTTTTTGTTCCAGTAAGGTTATATCATCATCACATTTTTTTTTTTTTGTGGTCTTTCTATCTAGGTTTCATTTTCTTTTGCCAAAATTTTCTCTTCTTCACTTGTTCTTTTTTTTTTTTTTCAATGAGACCAGTGCAATTGTTTTTGATCTTATCTTCATTAATAAAAAGTCTAAAAATACATCATTTGGAACTGAAATTGTAAGTCGTCTTTTGGGATTTGTAAAATTGTTTCTCTTGCATATGGAATAAGTGCATAGTCTTAAATTACCGAATCAGTTAAATCGATTTAGATGTACATATTGTTTATCTTTTAGCAATGATGTATTAATTTTCCAAAATGTGGTATGTTAACATTGGTCTTCTGCTATTTCTGTTTTTATTCTGTTCCTTGTCCTCATCCTGATAATTCTTAATAGAGTCTTTGTTACATGACTCATCAAACTTCTTGTACGATGGAGTTCACATTTTAGGATTTTAGTGGTGTCATAAATTTGATTTAGGAGTCCGACTTGTTACTTTTTCAATACCAAATTCATCTAGAGCATCAATTATTCCTGTAGTAATGTTGTCTGGTCATGTGGCTTTTCCCTGTTTCATCTTTATCAACACATCTCAAACTTCATCTTTCAGCATTTATATATATATCATATGTTCCTCCTTTCTGTTATCATCAGAAATGTCTTCACTTCAATGTACTTTCCCTATATATCTAATATTTAGTGATAATACTAATAGTTATATTTTCTTTTCTTCGTAATAATTGTACCATCTTTTGATTTTAAGCAACCAGTTGACGTGCATGTCCTTTCCTTATGGGCAGTTTCTACAGTGTTTCTATACATAAACTTTGGATCTGTTTTGTGTTGGACCTTCTGTTTCTTTGCACTTTGTTTCTAGCCAAGTTTCCTTAGTTTCATTGCAATTATTCCTGATTTCTTTGTCTATCTTGCTGTAGTCTTTTTTCTCTTTAGCTTCCTTTGTTCATTCATTAAGCGTTAAATTCATTTTGTCATCCAGTTGTTCTTTGCGTTTCTTTAATCTCCAGGGATTTCTTCACAAGCTTCATTTATTGAGTTTTTCAGATTTGTCTATTGTTCTTGTCTGTTCCTAGTGTCCTCCAGAGCACTGAATTTGTTTTGAATGTATACACTTAATTTTGCACGAGTTGATTCATCTGTCTTTAAGAGTCCAAGATTTAGGTTGATATATTTTTGGTTCATTTTCCTCTCTCTTTAGTTTCAGTCTAAATTTTTCCATTACAGGATTGTGGCCATTGTTCCAGTATGCGCCTGGTTAATGGTTTTGGTATCAGTAAGGAATTTCTAAATCTCTCATTTATCAAGGTGTAACCAATTTGATATTTTGTGCTGTCTCATGGATTCATCCATATCCATTTTCTTCTGTTACAGTGTTAGGTTGCTCAAACCAAGTTTTTCCTATGAATTCATTTACTTGTACTCACTCAGCAAGTTTTTCTTCCCTTTCATTTTGCATGCCTAGGCCATGAGGTCCAGCTATATCATCTACTTTATCCTGTCCCATGTGTGTATACAAGGCAGAATGTCAGTTATCTGCATTCAAGATTCTGTAAGTCACTTCCGTGTTAGGTGACTTATGGAAACATGAAGACCCATTGTGCAAGCACGCTATGGAATGTACAGACTGTTTAGCAACATACCTTCACAGTGTGGGCAAAAGAACATGTACACATGCTTCCGAGAAAAATTGGAATACTAAAAAATTTATTTTAAGTCTTTTTTTTTTCTTTTTTTAATTTTTTTTTTTACCAATAATCTGTATGTTTTTGTGTGTATGTTTGAATGATAATTGGATAAGCTGTTGTAAAGAAAAGATCTGAGCTTGCATTTTTTGTAACGCATCCCACTCTGATGTTAGGGGTGAGAAAACGTATTCAGTTAGTGTTGTTCTTTAATTGCACTATGGATGCCCTTGGAAACCAGACTGGCCAAACGGCAGTTGTGTCAAGCTAGCTACAATGGCCGAAAACTTGGTTGACTATCCACAGACAGATATATCCCCAACACAGAAACTTGGTCTATAGACTCATCTTTGAGGCCAAAAAGCAATTATCATTGACAGCGAAATACTCAAAATTCTTTTGAAGAACTTTTCCAACTGACTAGTCAAACAGTGGATTCAACAACTAAAAAGTCATAGTCAATCCTATGCTGAAAAAGTCCAAAACCCAACGATCTTAAAAACTACCATCATTATCATCTGCCCTGCCGCATGGTGTTGGCGATCATGGCCCTCCATATTAATCTATCCCTTGTTGCTGCAAGTACATCTCCCACCCTTTCTGTCCTCAGCCATTCTGCAAGCACATACAATATTTTCTCCCTGGGTCTACCTGGTGCTCTCTTTCCCTCCAGCTTTCCTCAAAAAGTGTCCTATAAATATTGTTTGTCTTTTCCTAATGTTCTTCATTAATGTTCTTCTTGTGTCTGCCTCCTTCCAGGCTGTCTCGTTTATTTTCTTGGCTATCCATGGAACTCTCAACATTCTTCTTAAAAAAACTCATTTCAGTTGCCTCAACCTTGTTCTGACTTTGCATGTTGATTGTCCACATCTCACATCCATACAGCAGTATCGGTTCTATGTAACACTGGAGAACTCTTTTCCTGATGTTAATTGATACTATGATAGGCATTTGTTGGTAAGAATGCTTTTCATTTTCTTGAATGCTGTTTTAGCTAGGCCGATTCTGCTGGCTATTTCTGATGTGCATCAGCCGTCTGGTGAGATTACCGTTCTCATCAATCTTGTCTAAATGTTCTGATCTTAAAATCTGTCATCCTGTTTCCGAATCTTGTGTTCTTGTCCAGAGTCCTCAAGAGTATCATCTTCTCACAGCTGAGTCACCTATAGTTAATTATCTCCTTGAGCCTTGTAAGTCAGCATATCATAAAACCCACCAAACAAAAAAGTCTCTTAAAAGTTGTTAATGATCTTCTGCAGGCTTACAATAATGGAAAAGTTTCAATTCTATCACTACGAGGTCTTTCAGTAGCATCTGACACTATTGATCGTGACATCATAATCTCAAGAATATCACCTACATTTGGCTATGTTGAAACTGTTCTTGAGTGGTTCAGGTCATATCTTTCTTTTCAAACTCAGTTTGTTGTTACCGATTACATTAGGTCAGCTCTATCTGTGCTGCAGGGTTCTGTTCTGGGCTCTGTTCTCTTCTTTGTGTATACATTTACAACCCCTCAGCTCAGTAGTTAAACACTCATCTCAATAATTAAACAGTCAAGAGCACTCTGCCTTTTCTTTGTGGATGACTCACAAGTGCACTGCTCTGCTATTCTGAGAGACATCTCAAGCACTGCTAATGAAATTATAAACATCACTGAGAACATAGCTGCCTTGATGGAAGCAAACAAATTGAAAATGAACAAAGAAAACCTGAACTCATGTACATTGGTACAAAAGCAAATTAAAAAAGTAACCTCACAGACCATGGTTACCTCAGACTGCGCTGTAGCCTTCAGCAAATCTGTACGAAATCTTGGCATTTTGCTTTCTATCCATGGAAGCTCATGTTAAGTTCCTAAGCAAAATTTTGTATCTCCAACAATGTAAAATATGCGAAATCCGCCCTTTTCTCTCTGCTAATGTCACAAACAAGCTGGAATGTTTTTCATTCTATCCAAACTAGACTGCTGTTAACTTTCTCTTGGCTGGAATGTCTGATGAGTCATCCAATCACCTAATCCAGATCAGTACAGCTTGACTTATCCTGCAGGAGAGCAAACAGAGCAATGCAAAAGCTTTCTTGGGAAAACTACATAGGCTTCCAGTCGAAGCATGAATTGAGTATAAACTTGCCACACTCTGCTTTCAGGTTTTAAAGTTTAAATACTACGCCAACTTTTATGTCAGAACTCCTGCTGTATTCCAGTTATTCCTAAGCTCTCAGATCTCTAGAAGCTTCTTTCTTAACCATACATCAGCTGTCTGGAACAACGTTTGGAAAGAAAGCCTTTGTTTCTGGCCCAACAATATGGAACTCCCTCTTATCAACATAGAACTCCCTCCTAATGTCTAAGATAAAACGTCATGTCAAAATGCATCTCTTACAGAAATGTCTCCAAATTTAATAAGTTCATGCTTGTGGCTCTTCTAGATACAGTCATACTGCAGTTTGTCTGTAACTAGTAAGAGTTATATGTATGTATGTGTGTGTGTGTTTGTGTGTGTGTGTGTGTGTGTGTGTTTGTGTGTGTGTACGCACAGAGTATGTATGTGTTTGTGCGTGTGTGTACACAAGTGTGTGGATGCTAATATGTGTATTTTTATATGTGCCTTTGGACATAAAAACCCCACACTGATGAATGAAAAATATATTGTCATTTTTGATGAACTATGTTTAAACTGCATTGATGTATTGTGTACGCAACCAGCCATGTTTATATTGCATTGATACTGCATTGATGTATCGTGTACGCAACCAGCCGTGTTTATATCGCATTGATACTGCATTGATGTATCGTGTACGCAACCAGCCGTGTTTGTATCGCATTGATACTGCATTGATGTATTGTGTACACAACCAGCCGTGTTTGTATCGCATTGATACTGCATTGATGTATTGTGTACACAACCAGCCATGTTTGTATCGCATTGATACTGCATTGATGTATTGTGTACACAACCAGCCGTGTTTGTATCGCATTGATACTGCATTGGTGTATTGTGTACACAACCAGCTGTGTTTGTATCGCATTGATACTGCATTGATGTATTGTGTACACAACCAGCCATGTTTGTATCGCATTGATACTGCATTGGTGTATTGTGTACACAACCAGCCGTGTTTGTATCGCATTGATACTGCATTGATGTATTGTGTACGCAACCAGCCATGTTTGTATCGCATTGATACTGCATTGATGTATTGTGTACACAACCAGCCGTGTTTGTATCGCATTGATACTGCATTGATGTATTGTGTACACAACCAGCCGTGTTTATATCGCATTGATACTGCATTGATGTATTGTGTACACAACCAGCCGTGTTTGTATCGCATTGATACTGCATTGATGTATTGTGTACACAACCAGCCATGTTTGTATCGCATTGATACTGCATTGATGTATTGTGTACACAACCAGCCGTGTTTGTATCGCATTGATACTGCATTGATGTATTGTGTACACAACCAGCCATGTTTGTATCGCATTGATACTGCATTGATGTATTGTGTACACAACCAGCCGTGTTTGTATCGCATTGATACTGCATTGATGTATTGTGTACACAACCAGCCATGTTTGTATCGCATTGATACTGCATTGATGTATTGTGTACGCAACCAGCCATGTTTACATTGCATGAATGCATTGACATGACAACCCTCCCTCTTCCCTCCCAACAGCTGAACAAGTATACTCTGACATGGACTGTTTGTGCTGTGTAAATGGAAGTATTATTGTTATTGAATTAATTGATTAACTAAACTGAAGAAACATGAGCAGCATATTCATGTAAATGGAATTATTATTATTGTTATTGAATTAATTGATTAACTAAACCTGGTGAAATATGAGCAGCATATTACAGTAAAAGTCTTGACTCTTGGAATAAATAAATAACAGATTTTATGTTTCACTTTCAACAAAGCCAATAATGCATTTCAAATGGGAAATGGACGAAGCTTTGTTATTTCACTTTTGCCCGCATACATGTATTCATGTTGCATTTATCAAATGTTTAATTTGTGCCGACAAGTCCTTATTCTAGGCCCGGACTGTCTAGATTGATGTCACCGGCCCAACTGAGTTTTCCCCGCTTTAAATTTTTTAAAATTAATTAGATTCGGCTAGTGTTCATCCGCTGTGTGCTTTCTTTGTTGTTGGTTATTCTTTTTCATCAATATCATCATCATCAAGTCTCTGCCCCACCCTGTCTCTGTCCCTTCGCTCTCTCTCTCTCTCTCTCTCTCTCTCTCCTCTCTCTCACACACACACACACACACCACACACTCACACTCACACTCAACACACACTCCACTCACACTCACACACCACTCACACTCACACTTGTTCTCGAGCCAAACTTACCTTATTTTGCCGTTTTGGGGCGTTCTCCAACCAGTCTTAGCGTCACGACTGTGCAGCTTTCTCTCGCCCCTTTCGTGTAGATCATCCTTTTGTTGTTGTTTCGAGCCGCCTCCAGTCCGTCTGCACAGTTAAACACACATGCACTGGAGACGCAGCTGGTTTGGGAAACATGTGGCCACTAGGTTTTGTTGTAGTTGTTTCATGAGGTTTCCTGTCTCGATAGGGCAATTTATGGATATCAAAACACATGGTGGCGGGGGTGGGGTTTAGGAAGAAGAGAAAGAACTCCAACATACTCATTCCCATCCTGAAAACTGATTAGTTGTAATCCTGAAACACACTGCACTGGCCTAGAATCCTCATCGTGCTGGCCTTGAATAAGGAATTGTCATCCCAAACCAGACTGATGGCAGATAAGTTCGCACGATCATTTTTTTTGATTTTTTGTTTTGACAGTAAACCAGCCTTCCGTCTTATTTCTTGGATGTTGGTGATGTCTTTCCGAATTCTTTTCTCGCTTTGCTCAGATCCTTGGTCCTGATGAAAACAGCGTGTTTGCTTCTAGCCAATCATCGATCCAGTCACGTATGTAGGGAAATCATTCGAAACATTGTGCTCATTGAGACTGAATCCCTCCCCCCCCCCCCCCCGCCTCTCCCGCACCTTTCCACACACACGGGCAGATCTATGTTGGAGTGAAACATAGTCCCTAGGTAAAGAATTAACCCTTTGACTCTCACACCATGTCCACCAACTGCAAAAACGTAACCCTTTGACTCTCTCACCCAAATGACTCCCTCATCTCACCCTAGGGTGCGGGAGACAAAGGGTTAAGTTTTTGCTTTGCTAGCATAGTTGGCAATGCAGGATGCTGGTGGACAGAGTGCGGGAGTCAAAGGGTTAACCACTTGACAGTGGAAACGATTTCTGTCTGATAGGAACCCCCACCCAATTCATGTCTATTCCCCCACTCGAACTCGGGTAGGGCAGACCGACACTTGTGTTGACCTCTCCATTACGGACATTATCTTTGTCACTTGACGTGTGAAGAGCATTCCTCAAGAGGCGCGCGGACTAGTGATGGGGCCACATGGTGAGCACAATAGAGCAGTCAAGAGGACCTGATGAGTCTTCGAGCGTTGATCCCCAGAAGGTGTCGGTGTGGAAAAGTTTAACACCTGGTTGCTCGCCACCTCGACTATCAGGCAAGTTGATGAACAGTCTGCTCACTTCACAAGTGGATGGGTTTTTCCCTGACGACACTACCATTGTTGAAATGTGACGTTCAGAGGTGAATCGTTCGATACCAAGATGTTTCGAGTGCAGCCGTTTAGGTTTTCGTGTTCCAGTCTGTTGATTGCCTCAGGGTGGGGAAGGAGGTGAAAGAAGGAATGTGGTGTTTAAACCAGCTGCAGCGGTCCAATCTCGTGGTAGGAAATGACATGTTTGAGCTGATGACCCAGTTTCTGGCAGACGGTTAAGCCAGGTCCTGGGGAGGAGTTCAGATCTCCGGGCCTTTCCTACAGTGAAGAGGGTGAACATTCCACGAAAATGACGTGACATGGCGACAGGAGTACTCAGTCGCTTTGATTGGAACTGTTTACATCGGGCAGAGAGTTGCACTTTTGGAGAAGTGTATATTTCGTCACTGATCTTTTCATTGAGCCGTTACTTGATGAGTGTGATTGCTCATGGACGAGCTTACAGAGGTAGGTGATTTCTAATTTAACGTGTTCATCATGGCACTTGGGTAGAGACCTGAGATTTGAGAGCTTGTAGAGGGCGCTGGCTTAGGATGGAGAATGCTTGACGTCTCTAACGATTCAGACTAGCCAGGAGCAGATCTTCTTCGTCTATTCTGTATCTGTACAACGACAGTTTCCGGAAGGGGGGGTGGGGGGCATGAAATGTGTTGATTTCGTTGTGTGGTTTGGTTACCAGGCAACTACTCGCTGATGGAAACGTTCATTGGACTGTTCGTACCCATAAACCTCATTTGAAATTTTTTCTCTCTCTCTCTCTCTCTCTCTCTCCCTCTCTCCCTCTCTCCCCCTCTCTCCCTCTCTCCCCCCCTCTCTCTCTGTCTGTTCCCCCTCCCTCCCATCGTTCCTGTCCTTTCTCTGTCTCGCTCACTCTTTGAACACATTGAGAGGTTTGTGTCTGTGAAGTTTTTCTTTGAGTGTCGTTTCTCATCCCCCCCCCCCCCTTTCTCCCCAGCTCTCTATTTTTAGACACTCTCTCTCTTTCACACACACACACACACACAACACACACACACACACACACACACACACACACACACACACACACACACACACACACACAGAAAGAGAGAGAGAGAGGTAAATCTTATAGTTATACACATCGTCTCTGTCTCTGTCTCTCTTTCTCTGTCACACACACACACACACACACACACACACACACACACACACACACACACACACACACACACACACACACACACACACACACACACACACACACTCACTCACTCTCTCTCTCATATATTGTTCGAGAGCTTTCTTCACTCTTTGAAGTCTGTCTCAGTACCTCAGTAGAGACTTGAGACTGGATGTCTGACACACACAAGGAGTAGCTGTAAGGCCTATCCACTGGAACCTAATGCTGCTGTCCTTGAGTGCTAAAGTGGTTTCAACTCTCGTGTGTGTGTGTGTGTGTGTGTGTGTCTCTCTCTCTCTTTCTTTCTCTCCTTCCCCCTTCTGTCTGTCTCTTTAAGTCTTTCACTCTTGCATCAGACACCTTTTTATTGACTATGGACGATGTGAGACATATTAAGCACTACACGGTGGACTCCTTAAAGAACCTCTCCAGAGGTGTTCCTCCGGATGTAGTTTTCAAGTTTTTACAAGAAATTAATAGGTTTCATCTTGTATGATTCCACCTATGGGAAAGATTTTTAAAAGCATTTTAGACTTAAAAGGTTAATCGTGAGCCTGCTTTTAACTGTTGTCTTTTTACTTAAACGTGGATGTTGTTTTTAATGTGTTAGCCCTGATATGGCTGTAGTAGTCGGCTGGGCTATAAGCAATATGAACCTGAACGTGAAACCTCTCTCTCTCCTTCCCCCCTCTCGTCCTCTCTCTCTCTCTCACCCTCTCTCTCTCTCTCACCCTCTCTCTCCTCCCACCTCCTCTCTCTCTCTCTCTCTCTCTCTGTATCTCTGTCTCTCTCTGTGTGTCTCTGTGCAATATCAAGTAGATCTGTACGATTTTCCACCGGTGATGATCATTCTGCATCTGTTTGGAATCAGAAGCCAACACCACCATCAGAATGTAAATGTGCTTGACATGTAAATACTGAAATAAATTACATGTTAGTTGTCTTATAATATAATGGTAATGGACTTTTGGAAAAATTAAAGAATAATGATAGGGCTTTTTGTGATTTAAGGCTCGAAGGGAATGTGAAAACGTGTTATGGAGAAGAAAAAAGAATGTAACAATGTTTTTTTTTTAAAAGGAATACAACAATGTTTGTTAAAATACTTAACCGAATTATAACAGTGTTTGTTAAACAGTTATTAGTATGTGTTTTAATAAAGTGCAAAACAGTTATTAGTATGTGTTTTAATAAAGTGCACAGAGTTTACTTTTGCACACCCAGTAGTATGGATGATATGAACCATTTGAAATGTTACTTAAAAACAAAAAAGATACTGCCGAAGAAGGTGATGACACTGAAAACGAAGTTAGTGTTTTGGATTAATCATTTTTACAAAAAGAAATTTTCTTGCAATCAAAAAGTTGAACAATAGAAAATCAGCCGGGCCAAATGGATTAGTTGAAGAACTATTTAAAAATGATAGTGATATCATACTTTTCCTTTTTTTTTCCCTTCTCCCTTTTTGTATTTTATTGTTATTGTTTTAACGCTTTGAGAAAGGAATATAATCAGAAAATTAGATATTTGTACTCACACTGTTTTAGAAGGGTTCACTTTATAACCCTGAAAATAGTAATAGAGATATATCATGATGCGATATAAATAGCAAATAATATAGTGCTATCATAAACTGTAGATTACAGAAATGAGTTGAACGAAGTAACATCGCTGGAGAATGCCAAGCTGGTTTTAAGAAAGTTTATTTCACTGTTTATTAAATATTTATGCTTTGTGATCATGTGAAGGCAGTCCTTATTTAATCGTAAAATGTATATGTAGCCTTTATTGAATTCCATAAAGTATTTGACTCGCTTTCAAGAACTGTGCTTTGGGCTATGCTTCAAAAGAATTTATAAGGCATACTTCATCATTGGCAAAGAGTATTATAAAAATTAAAAGTGTGGGCATGGGTAAGATGTAGTGCTGAGCTTATAGAAAATACAATTACGTGCTTAAACAGCGAGATACACATATCCCCGTTTTGTTTACACATAGCCCTGTTGTGTTTCTATTGCATATTAATGAAGTAGCTACTCAAATGATTGAAAATGCTAGACATGATGGTGATGATGATGATGATGATGATGATGATTATAGTAGTAGTTCAGTTCAGTTCAGTTCAGTTCAGTCTATAGCATCACTCTTTGGAATGTAGGCTGTCTGCACTGCTGTCCGGGTCTCTGTCCTTCACATCTGCCTTTCCTCAACCAGATTGAAAATATCTGGACTGTTAAGACCTGCCCACGCCTTGATGTTACCCAGGTAATCTGTTCGTGGTCTTCCCTTTCCTCTTTTGCCTTCGACTTTTTCCTGAATGACATCTTTCATGAGAGTGCATTTTTGTTTCTGCACACATGTCCAAAGAAGGTCAGTTTCTTTTTAATGATGACCTGTACAAGTTTTCTCTCCGTTTTCAGCTCGTCGAGTATGCTCTGTGTCACTCCTCTTGTCTTTCGATCTCACCTTTAAGAGACGTCAATAGAACCACGTTTCAGTTGAAGTTATTTTGTTTGCTTTTCTCTCTGAGGGTCCATTCTTCAGCTTCGTATGTCATATGGTTCAGACCAGACATCTTGTTATTCTCATTTTTAGTTTTGTGTCTATCGTTTTGTCTTTCCAGATGCTTGTGGGATCTATCATCTGATTCTGGCGTTGATGTCGGTGGAGCAATCTGTATCGCTGAATTTGATCAATCCTAAATATTTGGGATCAGTAGTGGTAGTGATTTTGATATTATTATATAATCATACTATTATTATTATTATTGTTATTATTACCATCATCATCATTATCATCTTCATTAGTTGTTATTTTGTTGTATTTGTTATTGTTATAATTATTATTACTGCGTCGTCGTTATTGCTATTGTTGTTAGTAGAATGTAGGAGTGGTAGTAGTAGTAGTCGTAGTGTCTGCCGTTATACTGCTATTTATGTTAGTCCGTGGGTCAGTCGTTATACTTTCAGGCAAGTCTGTTGTTCAAACAAGTAACAGCACTTAGGTTCAAATGGTAAAGTTGCTTTATAGCATATTGTGTAGACAACGTATATGTCCTCTAGCTTTGATTAATCGTGGGGGAATGTGTGTGTGTGTGTGTGTGTGTGTGTGTGTGTGTGTGTGTGTGTAAAAGGGAGAGAGCGAGTTTGTGTGTGTGTGTGTGTGTGGTGCGTGCGTGCGTGGTGCGTGCGTGCGTGTGTGTGTGTGTGTGTGTGTTGTGTGTGTGTGTGTGTGTGCGCGCGAACGTTCGTGTATGTGTGTTTGTGTGTGCTCGCGTGTGTGTGGTCTGGTTTATATTTAAGCGTAGGCCATTGTCCCTTGAGAAGGAGTACAACATCGTAATCGACACAGCAGTCAGTTAAGAGCATGACACTTGTTCCCAAACGTCAGTGTTTACATAAGTTGAAATCTTAGCTTCAACGTTTTGTACAAGTAGATTGACGAAAATCTAACTGTGCTTTCGAATTTACAGCCATGTATGCAAACTTACTTGTGAATTACTTGAGACTGCTTTGAAGTGTCTCTCTCCGTGTGTACATGGGGAGTGGCGGTGGGTTATAATATATTATCCTCTTTAACAACGAAGTACAGAGCTGCACAGAAGAAACATATTTTGTCTTGTTTTAGTTTTGCACAGTTCACAAACTGTATCGTTTCAGAAGGATTCTGTATTATCAGGATTGGTGACAAGCACAGATTTTTTTCCCTGTGTGTAGCGAAAGCGAGCAGCAGTTGATGTTTTAACATCAGATATTGGACAGAGCGTTTTATATATTAAACTTTTCAATTTTTAACATGAAAGTCTCGTTCTTGTCATATGCATATGATTGAAGCTTTCTTTAAATTCACGCAGGAACAGTTTACATGCTCATAATTTTCCTGACAGTGTCAAATCCGAAGCAGTACTATTTACATCGATGTAGTACATTTGTTTATCGTGTGTGTAGTAGGTTAAGCAGCGTATTATACGCTTTTGTGTTGGTTTAGGGTAATCGATCGTTAGCAGTTAACGTCTACCAAATTACGAATGCATCTTGATTCAGAATGTGTCAACTATCAGCTTGTTTCTCCTTGGACAAGGTAGTTTAGTGTCAGCCTCCCTCCCCCTCCCCATTTTCCACTCTGCGAATACTTTTGTTGTTGGTGTTGTTGAAACAGTGGCAGGCTGTATCATCAGGTTCCCGTAACTGTGCACAAAATCGAACGATAAGTAGAATCTTTGCGTCATTTGTTTTATTCAAGTATACAAACAAAATTATGTTTTGATTTGCACAACTTTTGCAGCTTTTGCAATAGAGCGTGTTTGACGTTGCTTGCAAGACCTTGACATCCTGCAGCCAAACTTAGTCCACTTGAAAAATAGATTCTCGAATATTTGTAAGCATTAACAGAAGGTGTAAGAGTTAAGTGTTTATTAGTTTGTTTTTTCTTTCTGTAAAAGCTGAATACCATTCTTTCCTCAATAAGCGCATGTTACGTTCACACATGGTCATTTTTGAATGACAGTCATATATTGCAGGGTACAAACAAACGTTTAGTTGTGTTTGCTGTCTAATAACAATTCAGAGGTTAAGCCGATGTCCACCGGAAGGAATATGAAATACTCAGACAAAATAAAATGATAAATAAATAAATAGATGAATAAATGAAGAAAGAAAGAAATCGTTTATAAACCTGGCCGCCCTGCATTAATGGTTTTTATCGCCCTGTTTTACCCCATGAGTACAGTCTTCTTCCTTATCGAATCTCGGCTTTGACACCGATAAACATGCTATCAGTACATTGAAACAGAGGGCCAAAGTAGTTTTCGTTCTATGGAGTCAAAGGCTTTTTTTCTAAATCGAATGAAAACGGTATGAACATCTTTTTTCTTAAATACCATTCCAGTTTTCTTGGATATGTGCATGCACGTTGTTTTGCCCACACTGTGCAGACGCTATGTTGCTACACATTCTGTATACACCGTCTGTGGTGGGTATGCATCCTGGGTGTGTTCATGTTTCCATAAGCCACCAGAACTTTAATGTGCGTATGTTGATGTTCTGTGTGCGTACACACACGAAGGGGGTTTAGGCACTGGCAGGTCTGTACACATATTCTCCTGAAAAATGGGAAAAATCTGCACTCTCTACCTACCAGGCAGACGGTAGGCTACCCAGGCAGGATCGAACCTTGGCTTTCTGATTTCTGTGCCCAACACTGAACTGATGTTACATTATCAAAGCTTACAGTGTGAGCGTCCGATCAGATGTAGAATAAATTCATTTGAATCCTACTTGCTGTTCGCCGGTCAGATAATTGTGTGAGAAAAATGCCTGTGTGTTGTGTGTGTGTGTGTGTGTGTGTGTGTTGTGTGTGTGTGTGTGTGTGTGTGTGTGTGTGTGTGTGTGTGAGTGTGTGTGTGTGACTGTAAGTGAGAGAGAGACAGACAGGCAGACAGACAGACAGACAGACTGAATGAATGTACAAGTTGTTTTGATATGAAAGGGGGGGGGGCGCTCTTTAGCAACCCCGTTCGATTCCCGACTTTAAAAAATAGGTACCTACCCCTCGCAGAGAAATATAACGACTCTAACCTCTTCAGACCTCTTCCAACAATCTCACGTCGTTACAATCCTTACACGTTATGAAGAATAATATACCACCATGATAGCGCACTGCAAGCTCGGCCCTTTCCATATAGCCACTTTTGAAATGGGCTGTGATTGTGTAGTGTATGACTAAGGTATTTGGGGCTGGCCGTCATATAAACGGCAGAGGAAAAAGTCTTGATCAGCGGGGACTAAGCAGGTGAATAGAGGAAAAAAGCTCCGCTTTCATGTCACTGTATGCGCTGATCCCGGCCTGAATACCTTTCCTTGTCCCGCTCAAATTATTTTGGAACTGCCGTCGACAAGAGTTGAAAAAGGTGGGGGGGGGGGGGGGGGTTAGAAAAAATGGAGGGGGGTGAGGGATGTTTGTCTGTAACGGGTCTAACGTCGCACAGATATTATATTCTGTTTCCACTGCGTGCGTGATAGATTTTCATAAAGTCGTTTCTTCTCTTTCTTCCCACCCTTTTAGTCCGCGTTTCGTGAACGCAGATCGATCAACGAGGACAGTTGTGTGCCTGTCTCTGTCGAAATAGATATACATCTGGTGTTTAGAAAGGACGTGTTGTGTGTGTGTACCTGGAAGAACGAAAGCGGCAAGTTGTCGGACTGATTGTATTCCCGTGTATTACTGTCTGTGCGTGACAAGCAAGCAAAGTATAGACGTGACAAAGGAGACTGGACGTTTTTTTTACCCCCATGGTCTTCTTCATAGTATATAACAACTTGGGACCAGCAAGAAGATTATGAAGCAATTAGTGTTCGTGATGAGAGTTTGTTGAGGAAAATGACTGTGTTGCCACGGAGCCCGGCCTGACCAGGAGCAAGATCAATCATTTCTTACAATAAATGGTGATTACAAGGCGTCAGGAATCTTTTGTAGCGCTGTTATCGCATGTGTATGTTTGTATGGTGCGTCCATACGATGGTGCTGGTACGGCGGCATGTTGAACTTGTCCAAGACCCGCAGCAATGTCTGGCGTGTATATCACCTCTATAAGGTAGTCTATATTTGTGCGTATGTGTGTTTGTGCGTGCATGCGTGCGCGCGCGCGTGCGCGTGTGTATGTGTGTTTGTGTGTGTGTGTTTGTGTGTGTGACCATTATAAGGTATTGTTGTTTGTGTGTATCGCATGTCTATCTCCGGTACGGTATTGGTGTGCGTGCGTGCACATGTGTGCACGGTGCATTTGCGTGCGAACGTGCACACGGTGACTGCTGCCAAATTTGTGTGTGTCTCGTGTTCTAATGTTGACACATACCATTAAGTTTAAGTCATAAGCAGATTTGAATGCGTGCTTGATGCCAAACTCGCCCGTGCATAACCAAAAATATTAAACAAGCCAATGTCAGTAAATGAGCATTGCAAGAGATTCAGATATTTGTTGTTGATGTGTTTAAAATCATGAAGTTATGCACTGCAAAAGACGGTGGAGTGAAACAGTAAGACTGTGTGATAGTGATTTAAGAATGCACGGTATTACTACTACCGCTACTACTAATTATATTCTCCTGTTTATATTACGATAATAAGCACCCACTCTCTTACAGTTTTGTCGAGGGAAGGTTTGTGGCAGTTATTTCAACATTGACCTGTCCTGTTTTGGAGCAGAATTTTACTTATTAAAAAACAAAACAAAACAAAACAACAACAAAAAAACCCACACACACAAAAAAAAGGGGGGGAAAAGAAACAACTGCAGGTCCGTCTGAATATTTAATGTGCTATATGAAATTGGGGCTGCATGTATTGCAAACCGAAGAAAGATCAGACAGGCTTTCTTCCAACGAGATATCTAGGAGACAATATCAGACTGATCTGTGATTTGATCAGTTATTTGGAGGCAATTTTAGAGTTATAAAGCTTACGGATTTTATGAAAATATATGTAAATAGGTAGAAATGTTCAATTGAAACAAATTCAGCAGTTAAGGTATCAATTGTTGTCAATTTTTGAACTGATTCTCTGTAGAGAGAGGCTGTGGACAGGGGACCCACTCTACCTTGGTATTTATCCACATTATGTGTAGAAATATGAGCAATAATAATGATAGAAAATAAAGATATAAAAGATATTATGATCAGTAAGGAAAAAAATCTCAGTTGCGAATAATGATCTGTTTAAGAAATCCGTTCATCTCGTTTCTAAATTTGGTAACATTTTAGGGCTTTTTATGAATGCTGATAGAATACTAGTAGTTTGGTTAGGAATTTAAGGCGTTCTAAAACTGAATACATGCAACATTTTTGAACACAATTGGAATCCTCAGAGGTTTGAATACTGAGTATATTGTTTATTTGGTGTGTAAAAAGACGCGAAGAAGTGAATTATATTGAAAATTGTCAGAAGTAAGAGCTAGCCTTGTCGAAATTTGGAAGAAAAAGTATAATTCCTCCTCCTCCTCCTCCCTTTACTGCATGAAGAGACATTGGGGCGTTGCACGAAATAATTGTTCACCAGATTCCTCCAGCCATGTCAGGTGTGTGCCAAAGTCTGGGTCTTTGCAAATGGTTTGTTGGTCCATATGCAATGTTGTCAGTCCAACAGTTTTCCATCTTTCTCTCCATTTCATCTCCCTTCCTCAGTCGTTTCCTGGAGGATTGAGTTAGCAAGGCTATTAGATCTTGTTACATGACTATACCAGCGTATTTTTCTCTTTAACTAAAATCAGCAGATCTTTATACAGTCTAGTTTGCTGCCTGATGGTTTGGAGCATTAGCTCGTTGGTGATAAATTATGATTATGTGTCTGATGTTTAGTATCTTGGGCTTACGTCTTATTTTCATGGTTCTATTCGTCTTTCCAAATCAGCAGTGAGGGTCCATGTCTTGCATGCATAAAGGAAGATGGAATATAACAGGGCATTTCAGAGTCTGATCTTTTGTTTCATGGAGATATTCTTGTCCTTCAATACAGGTGTCAGCCTGGACAGTGCTGATGAGATGATTTCAGATTTGGATCCCACTGTAAATTATGGATTCGAGTGAAGTGAATTGTTAAACAATACCTAGCCTCAGTGCATGGACAATTATATCAGTAGTGATGGTAATGTGGCTGGCCATCTACTTGGTCGTTGCAGCGTTAATTTCTGTGCCATATCATAATGATGTTTCATCTAATCTTTTAACACGTTTAGGAGTTCTTGCTCACTGCCCCCACACCATCAGTGTCATTTGCTAAACGAAGATTCATATATTATGGTTCTTTCTGCAGTGCTGACTGTGATGAGTATATTGAAAAGTTTGGGATACTGAAGGCAATCCTGAGGAACTCCAGTCGAACTATAGAACCACTCCTCAATAGCATCCTGTGGAAATAACCACTCTTTAATAGCCTCTGGAAATATCGCACTAGTTCCTTTACAGTACAGGTGATGGATGGTGTTGCTAGCTTTTGCTCGATGGTAAATTTCTTCATGGTGGCCCACATTGCCTCCTCCCAAACTGACAAGGCGTTCTTGAAGTCAATAAAGACATGATAGAGGTCCCTCAGGTGTTGGAGTTGTTTTTGGAAAGAGTGGGCAGGTTAAAGATCTGTGTGATAGTGCTTCTGATCTGCCAATGCGAAATCCAGCTTGTTTTACAGTAACTATGGTATCTGCTTGTGGCTGTAATCTATTTAGAATGATTTTGAGCTTTACTTTGCATGCATGGCTGATCAACTGATAAGTCGGCAATTCTGGCAGTGTTGGAGATATCCTATCTTGCGAAGGTTGACGATTAGTGTTTGGGTCCATTGCGTGGGTCACTCGTCTGTGTGCAAGATTTTGTTTCAGATGGCAGTTAGGATAATAATTACTGCCTCTCCGCCATGTTTCAAGATTTCTGCAGGCATGATTTCAAAGTCTACAGCCTTACCACATTTCATTGACTTCACTGCTATTACAACTTGACAGAGTATTTGGAAGTCTTTATTTGATTAATCTTGTACTCGTAGCACGCTTGGATCTCCTTTGCTTTGCTTTGTCGTACAGTCCAGACCAGTATTCAGTCTATCTTTTTATGGTGTCTTTTTCCTGTGGGAGACAGTTGCCTCTTTGTTCTGAATGGTGCTGACTTTGTTTTTGTTTGATTATTTTTTTACAATCTTAAAAGCTCTTTGTGTCGTTGTCAGGGTTTTTCTCAGTGTATTCACTTTGTTGTTCGATCCAACTTTGCATTCATTACTTGACCAGTTCTCTTGTTTATAGCGCTGTATTTCTCTGTTCCTTCCTCAGTTTTCTTTTGAGCTTGAAGCTCCTTGTAGTGTCACGGATTGTTTGTAATCCAAGGCTTGGATTTTCATCTGCTTACCGGTGGGACCTCTGTTGCTGTTTCATTCATCACTTGTTGAAATTGTTTGCGAGGGCTTTAAGGTCTTTTTTAGAAAGTAGAAATGGAGCGAATTTTCCTCCTATTGACTTTGGCAATGTCAGGGTCTTTAAGAATTTCAAGATCAAATTTGAAACGGCTTTTTTTTCTCCTGTAGTTCTTCAGCCTTTTTTTTTTTTTTTTTTTTAATCATGACAAGGTCATGGTCTCTGCTAAGGCTAGTTGCTAGAAGTGTTCTTGTTTTTTTTTTTTTAACAGTATTGATGCCAGACCTGTACCGGTTGTTTACAAGAATGTAATTTATCTGGATGTGATACTGACCGTTTAAGGTGTGCCATGTCCGTCGTCGGGATGTTTTATGTTCACCAAAAGAGCGGCAGGACCGAAGTCATTATCAGTGGAGAAATTTAGCAGGCATAATCTCCTATTACTGATATTCTTGTTCAAGTAAGGGCCACAGAAATTCTGACGGTCTTCTTGGGCATCTGTACCAACCTTGGCTTTCCGTCACCCTGAACGATGATGATATTTTTCTTGTCAACTTTTTGGAGGATCGTTTCAAGCTGGGTGTACAGTTTTTGAACCTGGTTATCGTCATACTTTCATGTGGGAGCATATATTGCATGACTGTGACACTGACTACCATCTCTGCTGATAAATCTGTCCATGAACTGATGCTAGGAACTGTTCAACAATTTATCTACCTGGGATCCATCATTAGCAATGAGGGTTCCAAGTCTAAATCCTTCTTGAGGGCAAGCAAGACAACACCAGCATTGTCCAGGCGGAAACCTGTATGGAAGGACAAGAACGGCTCCATGAAACTCAAGATTAGGTTCTTTCGTGCACCGGTATATGCCATCTTCCAGTATGCATTTGAGACATGGACGCTCACATATATACATATATAATGTATGTATGTATTATTTGTAAAATGATTCCAACTCATAGATGCGTGCTGCCTTTGTAAAAACTATTGATTTTCATATGCTTTGACGTTTAAATCCTGTAATGTGATTGTATCTGTGCTTTGCAGACAGTCATTCTGTGTTTAATAATCTTATATTATCATATGAAAATATCATTAGTGATTCAGCAAGTAATATCGAATTAACAATAGTATGAAGAATAGGTTTAGGATTTTGAAGCAGTTTGTCAGTATGTGTGTGTGTGTGTGCATTGTTGCAAGCTGCGGTAAGACAAAACATTTAGGTTGAAAATATAAAAATGCATGCGGTGATGGATTTTCTGGCTTTAGGCTGCAATAAAACGAACCATTTGTGTTCTTGATAGTTCATTTTTAGAACCCATTTCCATTGCTTGGCAGTGAAATGGTGTGGCACATTGGGAAATAATGTGACCGCTGTTTGTGTGATGTCTCTTTTGAGCCAATGGCTGCTGATAGTATGTATAACAAACAGAAGCTGACAGTGTGTGTGTGTGTGTGTGTGTGTGTGTGTGTGTGTGTGTGTGTGTGTGTGTGTGTGTGTGTGTGTGTGTGTGTGTGAAAGAGAGACAGAGTTAGAGAGAGAGAGAGTGTGTATGTGTGAGAGAGTTTGAGAGTGTGTTTTGTGTGTGTGTGTGTGTGTGTGTGTGTGTGTGTGTGTGTGTGTAGGGAGGGAGGGGGCCGTAAAAAAAAACAAAAAAGAAAAGTTTGAGTGCCTGATACATGTTGTTTAAATATGCTGCGTCACATACAACTGCAAATCGAACAGATTATTAGCAGAGAAAAGTGCCAGCAATCTTTGTTGTTGTTGTTGTTGTTGTTGTTGTTGTTCTTGTTCTTGTTCTTGTTGTTTGAATATACCATTTGAATTGATCAAGATTTAAAAATCGAAATCGTAAATACATAATCCATGAACGGAAATTGAGGAGAGAACTCTTACAAATTAGTGCAGCTGGCCAAACAAAAACCATTGTGTTTGCCATGTTATGACATGGTTTTGGGTTGTTGTTGTTGTTGTTGCTGTTGTTGTTGTTGTTGTTGGTGGTGATGGTGGTGGTGGTGGTGGTGGTGGTGGTGGTGGTGTGTGTGTGTGTGTGTGTGTGTGTGTGTGTGTGTGGTGTGTGTGTGTGTGTGGGGTTGTTTGTTTAGATGGCACGTCCACAGAGACAAATAGCTATGGCAGGGAGTCGAACCTATGAATGACAAGCCAGATGGACAGAAATTTTCGATCCAATCCATCCTGTAAATTGCTTGAGAAAAGAAAACAATATGGATAATAGTAAACTGTTATGTAAGCACGAAAAGCATGTTGATCCTATTTGTGGATGCAAAAAGATACAAAACAAGAGAGCTTACTTTGGGAAATGACTGTTAGATTATGTCTCTCTTTAATCCTTCACACACGCACGCACGCACGCACGCACGCACACACACACACACACACTCACACACACACACACACACACACACACACACACACACACACACACACACACACACACACACGCACGCACGCACGCACGCATAAGGTGAGAACAGCCTGATAAGGTGGTCAGCTCTGTGAAGTCTCACTGCAGTCGGTAGGTTACATGGCTTAAAAGTTGTGAAAAAAAAGTACCTGGTCGTATGTGGTAAACAGTATTAGAACGCACGTGGTACTCTGTGTTTCAGCGTGAAAAAGAGCGGGCAGAGGTCGAAGAGCTACAGAAATGGACCAAGACTGGGTCATTCCGAAGGTCACATAACATGAAGCTCAAAGCTAACGTCAGCCAGTCTCACGAGGTGAGTTTTCCCTTCTGTACAATGTGACTCGTCTGTGTGTGTGTGTGTGTGTGTGTGTGTTGTTTGTTGTCTATTTGTCTTTGTCTCATCCGTACATATTAATGTCTCATTTGTCCGTCTTGTCTCTCTGTCTGTCTGTCTGCCTGTCAGCCTGTCTTTCTACGGTTTGTGAAAAAAACTATGTCAGTGGAAACATTTTTTTTAAGTGTTCAAGGACGGGTTTTCATCTAATTTGGATCCGTGTACATTAACGAGCAGTAACTGCATAAGTATATATTCTGAGCATGACATTTTATTTCGGTCATAGTCCACTATTTCGGCTGCTCATTATCAGATCTTCAAAGTGTTTTGAACTGTTTATTTATCAGGGATACCATGACATTTAGTATAATTGGGAGTTGATGGTATTTTGGGTCACTTATCAACAAGCAAACAAAAATGCTGCCCAGTTTGGGTCACCTTGGTTTATCAAGCAAAACGTATTTTGGTTTATCAAAGAAACAAAAGTACCACAGTGTTTTGGGTTAATTTTAATTTGCCTCATGACACAAACGAAAGTACCACGGTATTTTAGGTTACTTTTTCCTGTCAAGCATACAAAAGTACCACTGTATTTTGGGTACTTTGACCCATCAAGCAAACGGAAGTAGTACTTTAATTTGGGTTACTTCTTTCCATCAAGCAAATAAAACTACTATGATATTTTGGGTTACTTTGAGCCATCATGCAAACAAAAGTAACACTGTTTTGGGTTACTTTTTTCTATCGTGCAAACAAAAGTACTGTGGTATTTTTGGCACTTTGTCCTTCAAACAAACAAAAGTACTACAGTATTTTTGGGTACTTTGTCCCATCAAGCAAAGAAAAGTACCATCGTATTTTGTATACTTTGTCCTATCAAGCAAACAAAGATACTGCGGTATTTTGGGTACTTTGTCCCATCAAGCAAACAAAGATACTACGATATTTTGGGTACTTTGTCCCACCAAGCAAAGATACAATGATATTTTGAAGATACAGTGATATTTTGGATTACTTTGTCCCATCAAGCAAACAAAGATACTACGGTATTTTGGGTACTTTGTCCCATCAAGCAAAGAAAGATACTATGGGTATTTTGGGGTACTTTGTCCCATCAAAAAAAGAAAGATACAACGGTATTTGGGGGTTTTGTCCTATCAAGCAAAATAAGATACTACAGTATTATGGGGTACTTTGTCCCATCAAGCAAACAAAGATACTACAGTATTTTCGGTACTTTGTCCCATCAAACAGACAAAGATACTACGGTATTTCGGGGTACTTTGTCCCATTAAGAAAACTAAAATGCCACCATATTTTGGGGTAGTTTGTCCTGTCATGTAAACAAAGATACTATGGTATTTTGAGGTACTTCATTCCATCAAGCAAACAAAGATACTACAGTGTGTAGGGTTACTTTGTTTCATCCACGGTTTGTTTCCTGTTGAGGTCTCATCTTTTCTCTTCAGTTTGATTGGAAAATCGAACTGAATGTCTAGTCCTTCAGAAAGGCACGAAATAACGTGTTGGACCTAAGTGCCTTCTGGCCTGTGCACGCTAAAAGATCCCATAACAGTTGAAAATCGTGTAGAGCAAGGCATGAAAATATTGACGAAATGGGTTTATTTCCCAGGCTCCTCCCCTTGAAGCCTAATTACGCGTTCTTGTCTTCCTGAAGTCTTGGCAAAGAAAACAAAAGAAAGAAAAACAATTTGTTGGAACAGAGAGAGGGAGAGAGAGAGAGAGAGTGTGTGTGTGTGCGTGTGAGAGAGAGAGAGAGAAAGAGAGAGAGAGAGTACATGACATTTTGGGTCAAATGTCATTCGCCTTACAGGTTTGAGTGTACCCTAGCTCAGCATCTTGTGGTGTGTGTGTGTGTGTGTGTTGTGTGTGTGTGACAGAGGGAAGATGATGATTTGGGTCAAAGTTCACAATCTTTACTTTCCTTCTGCCCCCCCCCCCCCCCCCTCAGTTTGCGTTTACTTTGTGCCGTGGAGGTTTGTTCGTTGTTGGTGATTGCTAGGGGGAATGATGAGAGTGCATGCTTTGATTTGATTCTTGAATCAAGATTTGACGTCTTATAAATATCATGTCATTATTATTATTGTTGTTGTTGTTGTTGTTATCATCATTATTATTATCATCATTATTATTGTTATCTTTATCATCATCATCATCATGCAGATGAAAGTACCACTGTAGTTTGGGTTTCTTTGCCCTATCAAACAAATGAAAATACCACCATATTTTAAATTATTTTGACCCATCAAACTAACACGCAAATAAAACTGCCAAACGTTCTAAATTATAAAGCAAGAAAGACTTCTCGGCTGCTTATGGATGAATCTGCTCCTAGTTTTATATGTGAAAGTGTGGCCAAGATGTCTCCAACTTTGAGTGTTTATATCCCAGATCTATTGTTAGCCAGTTGAAAATAGGCCACCAAGGATTCATTGGCTGTTTATGGACGAACTGTGTGTAAACTTGGCAGGAAGATACAATACCTCAAAGCCATTTTACTACATTTGTTTCATCTGAATGGCCATGGCCCAGTTTTAGGGATCTCGACTGTCAAACAGAACATATTTTTCTTTTTTATCATAGTAGAAAAGGAGCTTATCAGTATAGCTTGAAGATCTTTGTGCATTTAAATATACGTTTATTTGTTAATAGTTTAATCATAGGATTATTTTATGAAGTGTGTGGTTTTGGATTTTGTTCTCCACATCTTAATATTTCATAATTTTACATGTATGTTGTTTTAAATTTAATGCTATTTGATTTACTTGTTATGAATAAAAGTGGTATTTCAGTGAGAAAGCCCCCCCCCCCCCTCTCTGTCTCCTCTCTCTCTTCTCTGTCTCTCTCTCTCTCTGAGCACATACACACATACACGCACACACACACACACACACACACATACACACACTCATACATACACACACACACACACACACACACGTACACACACACACACACACACACACACGCTTCTCTCTCTCTCTCCTCCCCTCTATCTCTCTCGCTCTCGCGGAGCGCTTACATACACATAAACGAGCATGCGCTCACGCTCTCACACTTATTATCTCCTCCTATTCCTTTTGCATACACAATGCAATAAATCTCCGCAGTACTGTACACCCGTTCACCCCTTTTCTCCAGTCCCTGCTCAAGTTGAAACTGGCCTTGTCACCAGCATCGGAAGTCGGCGTTCGTTCTGTGTTTTATGCACTAATGTTGTGTTGGTTAAGTATTAGTATTAGATAGCCGGTGGAGCCTATTTCAAAGTCTAAATGGCCTTTTGAAGTCTGAATCTTTGTAAAATTGGAATCTTGAAAGTCTAAATGGCCTTTTGAAGTCTGAATCTTTGTAAAATTGGAATCCTGAGGTCATGAGTCCTCGTAATATTTTATTTGGAATCTAAAGGTCAGAGCCCTCACACAGGTACAGGTAAAGGTAGACCCATAAACCTTAGCTGTGTGTGAGGAGGTGAGCGGTAGAGACTATCAATTCAGTCACCTGTCTGCTATTCCTACCTCAGCCTAGAATAGGGTGAGGTACCCAGTCACAACTGGGTGGACTTGAGGCCTCACGCATGAAGTTTACTGAGCTAGTCTCGAACTGGTACCGTGAGATCTAATTCTGTTAATTGCTCAAAGACCTCTCTCTCTCTTTGAAACTCATGTTGCTTATCTCACATGTCAGATCTAATTCTGTTAATTGTTCACAGACCTCTTTCTCTGAAACGCATGTTGCTTGTCTCATATGTAAGATCTAATTCTGTTAATTGCTCACAGACCTTTCTCTCTGAAACGCATTTGGTTGTCTTAATTTCTGTTAATTGGTCACAGACCTTTCTCTCTGAAACGCATTTGGTTGTCTCACATGTAAGATCTGATTCTGTTAATTGCTCACAGACCTTTCTCTCTGAAACGCATTTGGTTGTCTCACATGTAAGAGCTAATTCTGTTAATTGCTCTCAGGCCTCTCTGTGTGTGTCTGAAACGCATGTTGCTTGTCTCACATGTAAGATCGATTCTGTTAATTGCTCTCTTAGATTGATGGGTGACTGTTCTGTGGTCTAGCACTTCAATATTTCTTTGTGTGTGTCTGTCAAAGAGAGAGAGAGAGATGTCAAGTATAAGCCGCCATGTATTCGACGCCTCAGACCAGAAAACTGCCATGAAACTTGATTTGACACATTTCAGATCCCAAAACATGGATTTCGTTTTAACTGAAGATATTTGAAGCACAGATTGCGTGCTTCAAGTCAGTCTAACGGCAGAAAAATGGGTGTAGATTGGAAAGGAAGATCGTCATTTCTGAATGTTGTTATCGAGGATTTTCATTTGCTCTAATCCCCAATCCCACTCCCTCATAAAATCGGAAATTACTTTCAATCAGAAAGACTACACACATTCTAGAAAGACGCGTGCACGCGTACTTGAAGACATTTGAAAATAAAAACGGGCGGAGTCCTTTTACAGTATTTAAAATGTAAAGTCGAGGGGCAGGCCTGTACAGTAAGTGCAGGGCTGTGATATTAAAAACAGTTGGAACAGTCAACTCGTGTGTTTCCCTGTCTTTCTTCGGGTTTTTTCCTGCCTTTTGTCACAAGGCAACAAACCTCAGTCTTGGCTTTCATTCTTGTGTCAATAATTCTGCGAAGTTCAACAAGCTTTTATTTAGCGGTCGTAGTGGGCTGTATAGTAATACGAATATTGCCTGCACGTCGTTGTTTAAGCCTGCTGCTGGTATACGCAGCAAACGGCAGTGCTAGACTACTTTATCATAGTTACCTGCAGGTCAGCTGGCTCTTGTAATAGAGCCATGGAATTGGGATCTTATGTGTCGAGCCCTTTCCTACCTGCAGCATAAAAATTGGCGTGTTTGCTGCCCATCTTAATGAATGTTGCATTCATTCTGTTGGTGTCAGCTTAGTGTTTCATAGATTCTGTTTCCCTCCCCCCCCCCCCTCCTCTTCCCCTCATTCCATTTCAGTCCCTTGGGGTTTTAGCAAGCTCGAGAAAACTGCCAATTTACATATGGCAAAGTGGGTGAAGCACATATGGAATTATGCGAGTGCGATGAAATCTCTTGAAAAAAAATCCAAACTCCAAGCTGTACTTGCATGAGGGAGAAAAACATCATCTCTTGTCTGTCTGCTTTCGTGTCGTATGTTGCATCAGAAAGTCTGCAAAGTTTAAAGCTATGTGTGTGTGTGTTGTGTGTGTGTGTGTGTGTGTGTGTGTGTGTGTGTGTGTGTTGTGTGTGTGTGTGTGTGGTGTGGTGCGTGCGTGCGTGCGTGTGCGTGCGTGTGTGTGTTTTGCATCTAATCAGCCACACAACCAACTAGCCAAGTAAAGCCCACTAGCAGCTTCCCAGCCGACAAACCAACTGGCCAACTAACTTTTATCATTACACTTCACTGTATGTCGTTCTCACCCCGTCCCTTTCAAATTCAAACGAGTGTTTTCTCCTCCGTCCCCCCATTTATCGTTCGTGTGTGTGTGTGTGTGTGTGTGTGTGTGTGTGTGTGTGTGTGTGTGTGTGTGTGTGTGTGTGTGTGTGTGTGTGTGTGTGTTGCATGAATTGATTTCATGTGTGCGTACACAACACACACACACACGCACCAGCACACACACACACCACACACACACACACACACACACACACACACACACACACACGAGTCAGAGAGAGCGCATGTGCATTGTGGTGTGTGTGTGTGTGTGTGTGTGTGTGTGTGTACACGAACAGTGTTCCACTCGGACGAGTACGGTGACCCTTCCATTAGATAGAGCACCTGGCAAGGGCAAGTACGTTTTGTACAACGGCGAGTACTGGTGACACAAAGAATGCAATGTTTCCATTGTTCATAATATCAACTGTAACGGAATTGTCACAGGTCACCTTACATTACGAAGGTATGGTTTGGAAAATGTAGTCACACACGCATGCAGTTTGTATAAACGATCTTGCACGCTGTGTTTAAGTCTGGAAGATACGTACTTACGTAGGCGCGCGCGCGCGACACACACACACACACACGCACTACACACACACACACACACACACACACACACACCACACACACACACACACACACACACAACACACACACACACACACACACACACGCACGCACGACACACACAATGCATGCACACACTCGGGTGCGCACAAAATACCTAGTATCCAGTTAGTAGATCGACAGATTGTCAATGCCTGCTCTTTTGTAAGCTCTCTGGAATCAGACTTTGTGTTGTGTGTGTGTGTGTGTGTGTGTTGTGTGTGTGTGTGTGTGTGTGTGTGTGTTGTGTGTGTCTGAGAGAAAGAGAGGGGGGAGAGAGAGAGGAGGGGGAAGAGAGAGGGAAAGAGAATACCGACTGGTTTGGTTTCCTTATGAGTCTTGCATGTAGCTGTTTGAATCGAAAGATCCATGAGACGGGCGCCTGAAAATTTCCATTGTCATTGTTTTTGCGGTTTGAATACGAATAAGAACGAAAATCTTGAAAGAATAAACTAATTCTTTCCATTGCCCTTGGGTAATACAATAAATATACCGAAGAGAAATCACATGTGACAGCTTATGTTGAATCAGTGACGTATAATATCCATATTTCCGTTGTTCGAGAAAACGGTCATGTTACACAAATTGAACGGCTTTTTTTCGGTCTGTAAACGGCACAAAATTGCCTTGGTCCTGCGTAGTTAAGAAACTTTTGGACATAATACTTGTGAATCTGTATAATGACACAAAACTGCCTTTGTTAATGAAGTTTAAAATTCGGGTCAGTGAAACGGCTTTTTTCAGATCTCCATGAAGAATAAAACAAATTCGATCCAGAAGCATGTTGACCGTAACCTTAGATTTGTTTTGTGTGTGTGTGTGTGTGTGTGTGTGTGTGTGTGTGTGTGTGTGTGTGTGTGTGTGTGTGTGTGTGTGTGTGTGTGTGTGTGTGTGTGTGTGTGTGTTTTGTTTGGCCCACACTGTACAGGCATTACGTTGCTGCATAGCCTTCATTCTTCGTCTTGGGTAGGTTATTCTGCAATACATTATATAGACAATCATACGCCGGTTTTGGGTGTGTGTACATGTCTATAATTAACAGACCTATTTACTCGTACGATTTTTGCACATTTCGTACACAGTTTCCGACGCCACTATAAAACTTTTGTTTTTATTACGATCGCAGAAAGTAAGTTGGATTGGCCACCCTTCAAAAAGAAAAGATTTCTCGCTGGTTTTGGCAAGTCAGGAGACTTAGTTTTATTTACACGAAAATGTTCTAGTTCCACAACCCACGAACTTTCGGAAGTTGGGGAGAGACTTTGAGCAGAAATCGTTTTGTCTGCGAAAAGTGCGCAGAAAATGTTTCGATTCCAACTTTTTCGCAGCTACAGAAGTTGTGCCATCTTGTCTGTGCTTGCGGTTGTGTCAAAGCGTTCCTTTACGTCATGTCTGGCTGGTGATGTTTACTGGACTACATGAAATGAAACACGAGTTCCTAACTTTGCTTGCCAGTTCTCTCACACTTTTAGTCATTAATTGGGAATTTAGGTCTGGGAATGTTTGTTTGGAACGCAGTTTTGAGAATTTGTACAGTTTTTGATGCTAGAGTACACAAAATGCAGACAGGTTTACTGCAAGCCCCAAACATTGCATGACTTACAGGATCTTTAATGTTCGTTTTTGATGTTGTGCGTGCTTTCCACACACACACGAATGAGGCTATAGAGATCAGACAATTCCTCACCCCTTATCCGCCAGGCGCTGTCTGCCTAGGCAGGGTTGAACTCGAACCTTCCAGTTGGAAGTCGGACGTCTCAACCAACATGGTATCGCGCCCATCGATAATAGTACCTTGAAACAGCTTCTGTTGGTAAACAGTTGTAATAATGTTAAGGTTCTTGAATAATACACACCACACACCATTCCACAAGGAAAAGGAAACTAGCTTAGCGCAGCGATAGCGCTGACTGACTCTTGTTGACGAACCTTTCCTGCAGCTCCACAAACGGCCGGTGGGTCTTACGGTCTGTCTTTAATTCCACCCGAGTTGTGGATTGAAGTGAAGTGGTTTTTCATTACGGACAGGTTTACCGAAGGTCTGGGAAGTCAGATTTTTATCGCACTGGTTTTGCTGTTCGCTTGAAGGGTCGAGCTGTTTGCTCTGGGTTCTGGCTCGATCAGGGCGGTCCCGTTAGTTCTTGAAGGGACTTGCATAGCGGTAGCGGTTGTTGCGGGGTGGACTAAGCATGATAGAGAGGACTTAGCGACACTAGTCGTTCCCAACATTGCTGCTGTCTGAATTGTGTCCCATGATAAAAGACTCAAATGTTTCTCAAAGGGAAAGATTGCTGTTTTCTCAAGTATTAGAGGAGTGTGTTGTTTCTCAAAGGGAAAGATTGCTGTTTTCTCAAGTATTAGAGGAGTGTGTTGTTTCTCAAAGGAAAAGATTGCTGTTTTCGCAAGTATTAGAGGAGTGTGTGTTACTGTTAGAGACTAGACAGGCAAAATGAAAACGGCAGTTTTCATGAGAAAACAGTACACTAAATTGCTTTGTTGCTGGTTTACGCTTTCAGGTACAGACAATAATATATCCCATCCCCATCTTATCCAGCATGTACCCACGCATGCTTTCCGAACTAAATTTTAATAAATGAATGAACAGATAAATACTTAAATGAATAACTAAAACGATAGTCGAACCATGCTTATGTTTCTCTCGTACCTACAGAAAACAGACGTGTCACACAGTCACAGAACAGGTAGTGGAGAGGGGGTGGGTGGGATGAGACAGCTTTCATTTACAACCTTTGGCGGTAAGAAAGTTACATCCCTTGCCATTACATACTTTTTTTTCTTTTTTTCTTTCATTCTTTCATTCTTTCTTTTGTTGTTGTTGTTGTTGTTGTCATTTTGACCCGAGAAAATTTTGATATAAAATACATAATCTTCTATCACTTGACGTGTATTCCTGCTCAGCGTTTAAAAGAACCCGCACGCAGTACTTGAGCCGATGAGGTAATTTCGAGACGTGTATACAACGATGTTTTCTTTTAATGTGTTTGTGTAGTACTGCCAGTTTCCAGATGCCATGTCCTTGTAGTAACTTCAAATTGTTCACCATTGGAGTTCAGTGACAAGAATGTTTGCTCGAAGCTTACAAGTGTAAGTTACATGATGAAAAATGTTTTGTAATATGCGAAACATGTGATACAAAGTTGAGGGTCTTTTGTTTAATTGTTTTTGTTTAGTTTTGTTATCTCCCTCTAGAAAAAAGAATGGGACAGGTTATTTCATAGCACCCGGAAGGGATAGGTGTTGGTTAGGTATTAACAAAATATGTTAGCAAGATTCTTACGGTTGTTTCTGGATGGATCTTTACCAGACGTTTTGTCAAGCGTGTGGAGCATTGAAGATTGGCGAATACATCAGACATTTCGAGGTGAAGGTCTCGTGGACCAAAACACTGCTTAAAATCAGCACTTGTTGAAGACGGTGTGTTAACAGCGCTTTCTGAGGAACTTTGACAATATTTAAACGCTGTTTTCACTGTTGTGGCAGTCTACCGTTGTCCTTGATGAACTGTGAAGGTTTATTTCAATTTAAGCTTCATCAGGGTCACAGTGTCCTTCAGAAGTACAAAATGTGGATTATCTATATTTTTTTTAATGAATAAGTGATTCTTAGAATGGCTTGACCATCTGTTTTTTCTTCATTGTTTTTATTTTGTATTGTTTAATAGGCGAAACATCGCAAATGATCGAAATTTTCACCGTCTCAGTCATCCCCCCCACTTTCCCCACCAGCGTCCTCCCTCCGCCCCCCCCCCCCCCCGGGAAAAAAAGGAAAGAAAGGTAAAGATGTCCGAGGGGCTTCCACTATTTACACTTATTTACTTGCAACTTTTCGGTTGATGCCATTCTTGATCTTACTCTTATACAGTTTTGATTTCGCTGCTGAAATCGCTGCTGACGTTTTTGCACTCGTGCCAACACACACTCTCCCAGTGTCCGATGTAAAACCTCCTAAAAAAGAATAAACAACACACACACACAACACACAACACACACACAACACACACAACACAACACACACACACACTTCACACACACACAACACACACACACACACACACACACACACACACACACACACACACACACACACACATTCGCGCGCGCACGCACCGGAAAAGAATGAGAGAAGAAAGAGTGTGTGACAGCGCTTCAAAGATTTGGGTGTGAGATGGCTACATTAATCCTTTCTGTAAAGTTGCACTCGTATTAGAGGGTGAAAGTCTGAACTGTACGAATAAAACCTTTTACGTTGAATTAGATCAAAAGACCCAACCTTTGGGATTGGTCTTGGATTGAACTGTCAGTTGTTTTAAACGGTCGTTCTGCAAACTGTTCCTCCTCGTGTCTAAATAGCTTTTCATTCCACTCTTATCCGTCACAATTCGATCAGGACGCATTGACACATATGCTGTTCGAGCGTCGAAAGGTTTTCAGACTGCCGCTTACATGCCTTGACCCCCAGACTTGGAAGAAAGGGACTACTGAATGCCTAAAATCGCCGTTTTGAGTTCCGTTACGCACGCATACACTTGAGCTTTTCGGACCATATGCCGTGTCTGATATTCTTGTTGCTAGAGTGAAAGACTAAAAAGCGGGTTTCACCAGTTCATCTCGCAAATCAGAATGTGGTATTCTCCTTAAAATGTATAATTCATTGCATATCATGAAATATGATAGTTTTGGTAAATCGTAAAGGGCAAAATGGCTTTGACGTAATGATATATATATATATATATAAAAGAATTACCTATCTGCTAAAATTTGATGTTATAAAATTACAAACAAAAATTACAAGAATGACCTGTCAGCAAAATGGTTTCCATATGCAGGCAGCAACTAGAGTTGATTGCAATTAGAAGTACAGTTTGACTGGATATTGCAATTGGAAGCGTATTTGGACTGGAGATTGCAATTGGAAGCGTAGTTTGACTGGAGATTGCAATTGGAAGCGTAAGTTTGACTGGAGATTGCAATTGGAAGACGAATATTGGACTGGACAATCACGCTAACTCGGTAAACGCGTGACTCATTAGTTGATTCAGTCAGAGACGTGGAGATCTCTGCAGGTCTCTGGCCTAAAGCTAAATATGATTTCATTCAAGATGGATTCATGGCACTCGCACGGTTCCATCTAGCAACCTCCTCGAACCTACACAAAACCCTATGCGCCGGCAAGGTCCTGAAATTGAAAAGGAGGACGGATCTATTAAAATACTTCGTTCAGCTGACACCACCAACTTGATTAACCCTTTGACTCCCGCACCCTATCCATCAACTGCAAAAACTTAACCTTTGACTCCCTCACCAGGAAGCTGGTGCAGGAAGATGGTGGATAGGGTGAGGGAGTCAAAGGGTTAAGTTTTTGCTTTACTACCATAGGCTGACAGTGCAGGCTACCGGTGGACAGGGTGCGGGAGTAAGGGTTAACAACTTGCAGTGAAGGCTGAACTGCTGCGTGGGGGGGGGGGGGGGGGGGGGAGTAGGGAGGAGGTGGTCATTGCGTCTTTCTCCCAGGGTCCGAGAGTTCACGGTCAATCAGCAGGGAACAAAGCTACCCCACCTACCCACTGACCGCTATTGCCTACGATCTCTCCTATCTTGATGACTGTTGACAGTCCAGTCACAATAAGACCCTGGTCGACAGCTTCTAAGACAGTAAACTGCCGGAGATAGAAATCTTTCGGAAAAGAAGCTCTAGACAGTGTTAATCTGAAGAAATCTCTAGTTAATCCTGTGGCATATCGACTGCATGATACATAATGGTATGTTGAGTGACAACTGTGGCAGGCTTTCGAAATGACGGTGTCGGTGAGAGAGAAGTGATTTCTCCGTTTATACTTCTGGAGAGCTTTCACGAATCCTTTGTAATCTCAATTTAAGACAGAAGAAAAAGAAACAAAAGCGCACACGCGCGCACACACAACACACACACACACACACACACACACACACACACACACACACACACCACACACAGCACACACGCGCGCGCGCACCCAGTCGATACAAAATGTCCTATTTTGTTTGTTTTGGGGGTTTTGTTTTTGTGGAAAGGGGAGCTGAAAATAGAGGGAGAGGCGGGGTAGAAAAGAAGAAGGAGAGGGGATGGGGGCGGTTGTTTCATGTCGATTCACGTGTGTTGATTTGAGTGTGAAAAGAAATATCTGAACTGTTCAGTATTGATTGATTTTTTAAACGACATATATAATACCAAATTTAAAACTAAGATATGGTCACGACTTTCTTTTTCCAAGTGTGGGGGTGTGTGTGTGTGTGTGTGTGTGTGTGTTGTGTGTGTGTGTGTGTGTGTGTGTGTGTGTGTGTGTGTGTGTGTGTGTGTGACTGCAAGTGTAATATTTTTTAATCAGGGATGTGTCAGCTATTTGTCAGATTATTTCTGTCAAATTTGAGTCCAGGCTTCCATTACTGGGAAGTCTTAACGTTCATTTATAAGACAATATGTAGCTTTCATAGATCACTGATACGCAAACTATATTCCGACCATTTTCATGTTGAATACGTAACGCACAGTACACATGACTAGAATGAACTAAATTTTATTGCAAGATTTCTTGTCGTAAGCTTTCTTCTCCCTGTGCAATTTTGTTGATATTTGGCATTATTATTCGACGTTGATGCTGAGTCAGTGAACGGCTAATTTCAAGATCACAGCCACACAAAACAAAACTTGTATGGAGCCAAGGAGCATAGCTCCAAAGACGTGCGTAATTATAGATCTGGGTGTATATCTCGACGTTTAGACTGTTCTACGGTTGTTTTTTGTTCATAGTAAGGGGAAATAGTCCATAATGATCTGTTTTACTCGCGGATATAAACAAGATGCCAGTGTTTGTTGAATATGCTTCCAATTAAGTGTAGTGGGTACAACACAACCATTCTGACACCAAATCTTCCTGTCTTGCAGTTATGTCAGCTGTCAACGCTTTTTACACTTACGAAGTGATATATGTCCGGAGACGTGTTGCATATGCATGAGAAAACATGCGATGATGAAACAAGTGTGGAACATACACAACTGATTGTCATTGTGAAAAGTCAGATTAATGGGTACTGCCCATGCCTGATGTGTCAGAGTTGTCCACTTTTGTTTGGTGGATTGTTAGGCTATTGTAAATCTGATGAAATCTTGGCGATAAAGTTAACGAACTACTATTTTGAAGGGGGAAAAAAGAAACTTCAGACAGCAACCAGTCGCGCCATGTTTTGTTGGTGTGTCTATCAAAAACCATGTATTAAGGGGGAAAAACTGCTTCGAAGTTTGGTTTGATTTGCATCCTGTTCTGTCTTCTTTCACAGAATGGCTTATATTAAAAAGAAAGAAAATGCACATTCAGATGTATGCACGTGCACACACACACACACACACACACACACACACACACACACACACACACACACACACACACACACACGGGGAGGGGGATGAAATAGTACTATGCTAAGAAATCAAGAGGGTATGACAATGCTTCAGTTAAGCGAAAAAGAAAAAAGAGAAGAGAGAGAGAGAGAGAGAGAGAGAGAGAGAGAGAGAGAGAGAGAGAGAGAGAGAGAGAAAGAGAGAGAGAGAGGATGTCTCGCCTGTCTCATCACTGTACTGCAGTATATGCAGTACCACTCACTATTGTAGCATCTCTCACCAGCAGAAATGATCTGTTGTTTCAGCGCTACCATATATTATATAGAAGGTAGACGGCACGGAGCCGTTCTCGTAGGTACGACGAAGGTGTCCATGTCATGACCATGCCAAATGGTTTTAACTCATTGGTAAAGGCTTTATTTATTGCTTATTCTAATTCTCAGGTGATGTGTATATGCTCGTTCATGCTTAGAAACGGCACCAGAGGGATTGCTTTGACATATTTAATGGTACATTTCGCTTGTGACATGATTCTGTATCTTGCTTAGCAAATGGAGGCATATAAACAAAAAAATTATTATTCACGCTTTTGGATATCTTACAGCCAAAAAACAGCTGCTTTTGTCTGCATGCTGGACGTTATGATACGATGGAGAGGTAATCACAAGTGACAGGTTTTGTCATGTTAGATCCAGGAAAGGGAGGTTGGTTTGGTTTGATTCGCTGTAGTGTTTACGTTGGCAACCACCTTAGATGATATAGCCGACGGGGATAACCATCCCAGGGAAATGGGGGAAGGGGGACTTATCTAGTCCTATAATGACACACACCAGAACAACAGTGATGTTGAGATCGGACAGTGAGAAGGGCTAGTTTTAATGTAGCACAATCCGGGATTCGAACCCACAGCCATTAGCGGTTGAATCAGACGCTCAACCAACTGAGCTATTGAGGCCTGCAAAAGGGAAGGTGGTTGACGGGGAGATTTTTTTTTTTTTTTTTTGAAAGACAAGATTGTGGTTTTGTTGGGTCTCTAGGCGAAGACGGACAATTCACAAGGACCTAGGGCAGTTTAGACCGCCCTTGTCTGTTGACAAGGCACTTAACCGACGCCGCTGAACGGCTTACAATTGGCTACAATCAGAGGTGCCCCTCGTTAACCGCTGCATCAGACAGGGGTAGCGGCGGATTGCTAAATGTACGTTTCAGATTTCAACTAGTCCTTGTGCGTTTTCTTGTTGCTAGGCTGCGGGTGATCTGATACCCGCCGGAGACGGGCGTTTCCACTGTTGCTATTTTCGACTTTTTTTGTTTGTTTGTTTTGTTTTGTTACAGGTAGCGTGATCTCCCCACCCCCACCTTCCGTTTTTTATGTCAGTTTTATTTTTTACTAATGTATGCAAGTGTCAAAACATGTGATTGTGTCTGATAGGCTAAGAAAAGGAGTGCAAGAAAGGAGAAGATGGGGTCTTGATGTCTTGTCGATCGTTGGGATTTCTATTCTTCCTCTTTTGTTTGGATTTTCTTATCCAGATGATCAAGCCATTCTAAATTTTGATTGGATTCTCTTATACAAATGATCTAGCCATACATCCTTTTGCCGTGATCCACACATCATAAGACTCTCTCTCTCTCTCTCTGTCTCTCCCCCCCCCCCCTCTCTCTCTCTCTTATTGTGTCATGATGCGGACAGTCTCATGTACAACAGAACTAGACAGATAGAAGAGAGTCACAAATACAAACGCACGCACAGACATCACACAAGAGTTCCCTCTACTTCAGTAATTCTTAAATCCGACGATTAACAGATTGCATTAATCTTTTTTTTTTTTCCGGCTGATCTCTTTTGTCTCACATTCTCACAGTAGGACAAAACTTCCTAGAAGTCTTCTTCTAATCCCATTACCAGCGTTGTGGCTGTAGGGACTTACAGAGTCCAGCAGCAAACAGGATTCGCCACTTCTGCTTCTGAAGGGCAGTAACAGGCAATTCAGAGTTACAGAAATTGGTCCAGTCTTTGATGTTATTTACCACTCAACTCATTCTTTGTCGTGAGGGATTGTTTTACACTGTGTGGTATGGTGGGAGACGTGATCAAACCACGCAGACTACGCCGTCTTGCTGTTGCCAGAAGCTGTCCCTGTGGGCCCACCAAGGTTGGTTGGTTGGTTTGGTTCAGTTTTTACGTCGACACCCACCTCAGGTTATATGGCCAGTGGGGTAACCATCCCAGGAAAATGGGGAAAGGGGGGCTTATCTGATTATATACTGACACCACCAGAACAACAATGATGTTAAGATGGGACAGTGAGATGGCCAGTTTTAATGTAGCGCACCATGGGATTCGAACCCACAACCATGTGAATCCGAAGCTCAAATCAACTGAGCTACTTGTGCGTACACACACACACACGCGAACACATACTTGCGTACACATACACGCGCGCGCACACAAACATATACACACACGCGCGTGCACACAAACATAAACACACATACACACGCACACACACACACACACACACACACACACACACACACACACACACACACACACACACACACACACACACACACACACACACACACACACACACACACACACACACCGAGAGAGAGAGAGAGAGAGAGAATGAGAATGAATTTGATTTCATAATTCCGTACTGCCACGCAGTCGGGTCTGGGCATTAGTATAATTTGGATGGAAATTATGGCGACACGTGCATTATGGAAATTTGGACAGAATAGGTGATGATGTTCATTTATTTCTCTTCCAGTACCACGCGCAGAGAATAGTTTATTCAGTAAATGACGATTAAACATGTCCATTTTGAGGTCATCATTTCCATTGGAGTCGACAGTGATCAGAAACATTCAAGTACGGCAGCATCGTTCACTGACATAATTATGTCACTTAAGTGGACTTAAGAGGTGCTGCTTTTTATGTGATGATGAAGATAGTTCACAGGTTTGTCGTGCTAAGGATGAAAGACTTTCGAAAGAGCTCAGTGTTGCCTTTTTGTAATTTTGGTTTTATGTTCTGTTTGAAACAGACAACAGATACAGTTTTCTTAGGCGCTTTGTCTCGGGTCTGAATTCTTTCTTCTGAGTCGGCAAGCAGTGTCCGAGTTGCACATCCGTATTGGAGGAGGACGAAGACTGCAAGTGACTTGTACAGTTTGTACTTGGCATTGAAGCTGATGCCGCTGCTCTCTAGAGTTTGTTCAGTCTGTCCTTTGTTGCAATTGCTGATGTAGTCTGGAAGCGCATTTCCTGCTGTGCTGTTGCCATCTTTGTCAGGGCAGCTCCCAGGTACTTAAATGTCGATTTCTTCCAGTCCCTTTCTCCCTCCCCTCGTGTAAACTTCTGCACTACTGTTGGTTATGCTGTTCACCATATGCCCCTGCGCTGTTGACGTGTCTGTTGATGAGATCTTGTCGTACTCCTTTGAGGTCAGTGTGATCGACAATGGAGACGGAGATGTTGTGGGTTCGTCGGGGATTATCTGCATGATCTTTTCCAGGAAGATGTTAAACAAGGCTGGTGGTAGCAGACACCCTTGTAAACTTTCTATCCGTCTGCTACATCTGGAGAAATGAGCAGGCAGACTATCGAGCGAATGCAGGAATTAGACTATAACAGCAGGGTTCGCAGTTCTTCTGAGAGGTGAAAAGCATTATAGAAAGTACATTGCACTCTTGACACTCTCAACTGTCGGCGTCACCAGGGTGAAACGGCCAAAAACGGTCTGTGGTTTGGATGCTTGTAGCCTACCTGGTACACGGACCATGGTGGTTTGAACTTTCAGACATACAGCACAGTTGGCAGTGGTGAGAAAAATTGACGCGCCAAACACACGCACGCACGCAAGCGCGCACGTGCGCGCGCACACACACACGTACACACACACACCGCGCGCGCGCACACACACACACAACTCACTCACTAACTTACACGCATACAGAGGGTAGGGAGAGAGAAAGAGAGAGAGAGAGAGATTAAAACAAAAACGAGATAATAAAACCCAAAACCATGGGTAAAAAACCCTCCCCATTTCGGGTGTAAGGACATAGCAACGAAGACGTGAAAAAAAAAAGTTAAATTCTTTATTACTACTCCTGCTACTACAACTGTACTACTGCTACTACTTACTACCACTACTTCTTCTTCTACTGCTGCTGTTACTGCTATTGCTTTTACAAATGATAACAAATAAAACGTCTCGTTGCCTTCTTATTGGCTTTTTTGTGTGTGTATGTGTGTAATTGTATTCTTGAAAATTGCCACCAGGTATGTACAGTTTTGCGACCCATTTAAGGCAAGGGTCTACCAACAAAGAGAACCCCCTATTAACCCCTTCTCCCCCCACCTGCGCACCCCCACCCCTACAGCCATCTCTCTTTCTTTCTCACAGACACATAGACAGACACACACACACCTCATGTAGACACACACACACACACTACACACACACACACACACACATACACACACACACACACACACACACCACACACACACACACACACACACACACACACACACACACACACACACACACACACACACACACACACACACACACGATTAATCAACCGCAAACTATGCTTGCTGAAATACGCACGCAAAAAGGTCGTAACAGAGCACTGAATGGAAAGGAGTAATAACTATATGGATAATAGGTACTATAAATAAGGAACCAATTTGGGCGAAAAATAATTGCGTACATAACCGTAGAGAGGATGTATAAAAAAAAATCAACGAATCAAACAGGATGTGTGCTATACTGTCAAGACAATCCGGGTGGTGGTAGTGGCGGTTTTAATCAGAGCGTATATAAACTTTTTTTGTGTAGGGATTTAGATTGAAGTAGTTGATATTTGGTGTTGGTGTTTACTTGAACACTTAACGACTGTTGTTTAATCGATACAAATACTGGCAGTGAGGCAGGAGGGGCCAACTCCTCGATGTTTTCGTAAAACTGGAAGTGACTGGCAAACACAGACTGGCCCGCAGGTTTACGCGCCCAGTCACCTGTTTCACGCCCCAGGGGGGCACACAGGTTTCACACAGACACCCCCCCCTCCCCCCCCTTTCACGACTAACGAGTCCACCAAAGTATTTGGGGAGGAACTTTTCCGAGTGGGTAAAGACGTAGGTCGTGAAAGGTCTCTCAATAGAACAATAAGCAGTGGACCTATTTCCCGCACCATGGGGTTAGGGTTGGACGGACGGTCTGATAAGTCTTCTGCTTTAGTAAAGAGGTACGTCATGAGGGGCGGTACCATTTGTCCTCTTGACTAGGAAGAGTGGCATATCATTGCTTCACTTTCAGTTCCACGGGCAAACTGTTGAACCGCACCACAACCTCTTAGGTTGCCTTTTTTTTTTCAGTACACATCGTCGTCATGCCAAGTGGAATTCAAAACAGAGGATTTACTAACTGCAAAAAGAACATACAACGCAATGGCCGTTTTGATTCAAGAGAAGCCGTTGAAGTTGGAATCCCTTCAGCCTACAGACCGTCTGACTAGGAAAGTGTTCTTGTCCACTTACACATAGTGACAGCTGCCAGCCGAGCTCACATAGGCTTCAGACTTGGAACCGGCCACATTATATATCTGTCTCAAACTTTGACGTGGATTTCAAGTTCGGAATTAGATTCTGTTTGAGATACAAGATTAAATCGAATAGTGTGTCATGAAGTTTCATAAAGGATGATACGGCTGTTGTTCCGATCTGAAGAAAATTATCAGTGTTTTGTTGATCTGAAGTGTTAAAAAGATTGAGTTTTTCGCCCAGTGTTATGTAGACGAGTCGGACCGTCTGTTCTTAACGAACCTGTTTTCATAGGGACTGAGCTGTTTTGAACTTTGTGTTGTGTTAAATGGGGAGAGCACGATGTGCTTATCAGACACAATTCCCATAGAATTTCACGTGAGACTGATCATGCTTGAACAATCGAAATAGCCTCAGGTGAACACATAAAGAAATTGAATGTCAGTTTGCTGACGTTGATACGTCGGCCTCTGGTTCCCCTCCAGACATTAGCTTTTATGCCTTTAGACTGTGTAACACTTAAGTTTTCAATGTCGTTTCTGTGTGAAACTTCAGTTGGTGAGTTAGAATGTTTATTTGGTAGACCGTTTGTTTTACCATGGTAACAATAAACCCACGATGTGTTTATGCGTTTTCATGCGTAAGTAGCTCTTCTGTTGGACAGAAATACCACCTATCATAATTGTGCTGGATTGAAAAAGAAATCCATGAAATTATCGATCAAAGTGTCTGAGAGTGTTTGCGTCGCAGATCGTTGGAATGGAACCTTTTGTTTCAGTCTAGCTGGAGCAATGTGAAAAACGAAAAGAAAAGGAAAGAAAAAGGAAAAATTCTCATCGTTGTGTCGGTCGCCAGTTTCAAACCGTCAGCTTGTCCAGACAGCTGTAGACAAGTTCCTCCTTTGTGAAGAGAGTTTGTGATACTGATGTATCATGGCTCTAAACACGACCTTCCATGGCTTGGACGTGACCTATTCCTGCGACATATCGGAGGTGGAGCAGCCCCACAAACGCTTCAAGGGGCTAAGGCGTCGCTCAGCCAACTTCTACCGACCCTCCCGTCCTAAACTGTCTGTACTCAGAAACAGTGATGCGCTCGGCGGCTCGCTCAGCCTGGATCTCCATCAAGTGAGTTGTAGCAGAATGTGGCAGTCTGAGCGGTCATTGATTGCATGATGTGTGATTGTGTTTTGTGAGCTTAAGAGAATGTAATAATATTCGTGGACAAGCTCTGAAAACTAACTTACGCGGTCTTTTACTGCGCGGTTTTAATTGTTTATTTAGGCTGGGTTTTTTTTTATATATGTTTTTTTTTTTATTATGTTTTAATCTTGGAAGATCGCTGGATGGAATTGAGGGGTATTTGGTTGGGGTGGGGGTGGGATTTTAAAATTTTTTTTATTCCTCATCTTTCCATTGGCAGTCAAGTGATCGAATGTATTGACGAGAACAGAATGGTCGACGGACTACTATCATAATGAGCGACAGAGTAGTGTCATGACAATGGGAAAAGGTAACAACAGGCTAAGTAAAAATTATCGTCATTATGTGCCATGCTGCATGGCGTTAGCGATCATGGCCTTTTGTCGATCCCAGTATATCCCTTTCTGTCCCCATCCGCTCTGCGAAACAATCACTAGATCTTTTGTTGCTGCAAGTGTATCTCCTACCCTTTGTGTCCCTTCTGCTGTGCAAAACTAAGAGTTTCTTTCTGGGTCTACCTGGCGCTCCTTTTCCCTCAAGCTTATCTGTTGTGACTATGTGCAGAAATTTCTCTTGCCTCACAAAATGTCTTATAGGCCTAAATGTTGTTTGTCTTTTCCTAATCGTCTTCATCAATATTCTTTTTGTGTTTGCTTCTTTTAAGACTGCCTCATTTGTTTTCTTTGCTGTCCATTGAACTCTTAACATTCTTCTCAGAAGCCACATTTCAGATGCCTCAATTATTATCGTAATGCAAAACATCAACGACAGACGATTGTCATGGGTAGGAGGAAAAAATGAACGACAGGCTGTTTTCATGTTAAGGGGGGAAATGAGCGACCGGCTGTCACAATGAGGGAAACAACGAACTACACACTAAATATAATGAGCATATAAGTAACTAACACAGATAAAGTCATCATAAACTTTAATATATATAGCCCCTCATACAACGGTTGTTTCATCACATCTTCTTTTGAACATTTGTTCCATCACATTTATTTTTGAAGATTTAAGAAGGATGTGTGTGTGTGTGTGTGTGTGTGTGTGTGTGTGTTGTGTGTGTGTGTGTGTGTGTGTGTGTATCTGTGTCTGTGTCTGTGTGTGTGTCTGTGTGTGCTGGCGTGTGTATGTGCTCCCATGTGTTCAGTATACATGTGTGTGTGTGTGTGTGTGTGTGTGTGTGTGTGTGTGTGTGTGTGTGTGTGTGTGTGTACACGTTATTACAGTCGTCAACTTCTGACACGACAACGTACACAGTAATCCCACTTCAACTGTTACGTATCATAATTTGCAGTAGTACCACTTCGGTCTGTTTTTATTAGAAAGGTGTGGTCGCAGTTTTTTCCCCTCTGTCTCTTTCTGTAAACTTACTTCCTTTCAATGGTAATGCAGAAAGTCAATATTTAGTTTCGAGTTGAAAGGATCTGGGACGGGCGAAAGGGTCTGGGACGTGCGCGATAGACGAGTACCCTTGTCAGGACGACGGACGTAAATCAGACGGTCTTAGTTCGATCGTGCATGGGCACTGCCTGGTGGGCAAAGAGTGGAGATTTTTTACCAATCTTCCGGGTCAACATTATTGTGTGCATACCTGCAATTTCCTGAACCCCCTTCATGGAAACATAAAAAAAAAAAATCTGCCATACGCATGCGTACTCATCGAAGACAGAGTGTGCAGACTGTGCAGCAACTTAACTCCTTCTCAGTCAACGTGCATACACACATTTGAGGGGGAAAATTGCTCGTAAAGCAACGATTACAATAATAAGACTAATACTTATAATACATTTTTAGATAAATAAAACGAGGGGGAGGGTTAGTCGCGAATGTGTGTTTAAGAACAATAATTGTAGTTCATTCGCAACAGTCTTTAACCATTTGACTCCCGCACCCTATCCGCCAGCTGCAGAAACTTAACCCTTTGACTTCCTCACCCTATCTATCAGCTTCCTGCAAATAGGGTGAGGGATTCAAAGGGTTAAGTTTTTGCTTTGTCTGCATGGTTGACAATTCAGGGTGCTAGTGGACTAAGTGCGGGTGTCAAAGGGTTAAATGAAAGTATTCTAAAGCAAAACAAGTGAGTTTGTTCATGTATGGTGCTTGCAAGCTTCTTCTATAAGACGAAAATGGAGGAGGAAGCGAGAGAAGGATTTCAAAGACTATCATACGCTGACTTATTTCATTGTAGTGGTTAGGTTGGTGTAGTGGTAGAAACTCCCGCCTTTAACGAGTTTGAGCCTGATGGCACAAAAGCACTGTGCACTTGGTTGTGAATGTGTGCCTCACCCTCCTATTTATGATTAATCCTTTGACTCCCACACCATGTCCACTAGCATCCTGCATTGTCAACCATGCTAGCTGGTGGATAGGGTGAGGGAATCGAAGGGTTATTTTTGCTGTTGGTGAATAGGATGCGGGAGTCTAAGGGTTAAGGAAGATACAGCAGCAAGTGAGAGGATATAGAGAACTGAGGCGAGTTTCTTAGGACGTGGCAAATTGAGACAAAGCAGCGAAAACGAGCCACCCAAGCCAGCAGGTTTCTTACGGTCCCCTTGCCTCAGCAAAGCTATAGCGGCTATGTTAGCGAATCTTTGTGGTCTCCAGAGGTGCTAGCTTACAATTTCAAGATGGCGACCGCGTGTGCGGCAGAATTCACATAGTTATATTTTGTCCTCTGTTGTTGTCATAATATCATTTGCCGCAGAATTGGTTATGACGTTTGTCAGTACTGAAGAGATGTCAGTCAAAGGGTCGTCGGTAATTTTACTTAGAAGAAGCGACTTTACGTGTTTTTTTCGTGCGTTCCGCCATCTTTATTTGCTAAGTTTGCTCAGTCAAATGGTCGTCGGTAATTAATTGCTCAGAAGAAGCGACTTTACGTGTATTTTTTTCATGCGTTTCGCCATCTTGTATTTGCTAAGTTTGCTAGATTTGCTACGACTGGTTTCGTACACTCGCTCTGAAATAATTGGAGGTCTCTGTTACCTCATTTCCCTACGACCTCGGGGTTATGGGACAACTTTAACCGTATTTTATTGTGCAGCCAGGTGAAATGGCAACCGTATGGCGTGGCGAGCTGGGAGGTGATCGTCCGTTCAGTGATGAGGCATTACTGCTGTGGGTCCCATCCAGCGCGCTGGGTGTTATTTCTTAAACTTGGTATTTCATTTTGCGCCACGAAACCCATCTCCTGAGATGGAAAGGCTTGATTGGATGTAGCAGAAGAAAACCAAACCAATGACAGCGAAAAAGTATGGATGTGAACCCCATAAAAGTTTGGAGTCTGTTCATGAAGGATTCGTCGCATTTGGACAGTTCAGTATGCGCTTCATCCACCCAAAATCTGTCAGCAATTATCTGGCAGGCCTCTTGAACCTGCACAAAGCCTATGCATTGGCCAGGTCTTCAGAGAAGGAAGGGGAAACCTATAAAACAGTAAGCTGACACTCTCAAAATGATCAAAGCATGTGCATGCTGTGTTTCTCTTCTCCTTCGTTTCCCCTTCACACATTCCCTTTTCTTTCTTCTCCTGTCTGTCTGTGTTTCTTCTCTTGCTGCCCATCTGATCCCTCCATTTCTGTCCCCGAGAATACTTCAGTTTAAGTACGGCGGTTTGGCATTTGTGTGGCTTTAAAAAAAAACCCGCAAATTTCATTGTGGTGCTTTGAAGCCGCAGAACGGATGGGAACGTGGCGGATCAACGGTGTTTAAAGAAACAACACTCACACAAACAAAAGTATGATCACAGCAGCTGTGATTTTCATTACAGTTTTTGCCTCCGCTCCATTTTATTTTCTGGCGTTGCCGTAAAACGTGGGATTCCCTTTATCGCAGAATTTCTTAGGGACAGAACACGCAGAGGAAACTTTATATTATGAATTTCACCATCTATTCAAACTGCCCCCCCCCCCCCCCCCTGAAAAAAAAGCGTCTGATGACGTACAAACAGTAAGATGTCATTTGTGTAATTTTAACAAAAATCGTTTGGCCTGGCACCAAAACAGCGGATACTTTGTTTGATGTGCACCGTAAAGGAAAGAGTGACGAGCAAAAATATTTATTGCACTCCGTGCACCCGTAAAGGAAAGAGTGACGAGCAGAAAATATTTATTGCACTCAACACATTTATGAGGGAATTTTATATAGACGAGGACAAACGTATCTCTGTCACCAGCTCTGACAAACATGCTTGGCAATAATTCTCTCTAGAAAAACAATCACGCATGTAAGTGTACTTGTCCGTATTTGGTTATTTATCAAAGTTTAACAAGCTCATTCCAAGGAATGAAAATTATCCTGTGATATTCTAAATCCTATTTAGACGCTAATCAGAACACAGACCGCATCACTCTCGCTTCATTTCTAGAGTTTGTGTAGGCTGCGGGCTTATGCACAGGTAGGGGGTATGCTATGATATTTTGGGTCTTTCCCATCACGTGGCATCTGTGGTGTCAGTGTAAATAGAATTTATTCCGAGCAGGGAGATGTCATCTTGCGAAACTGAAACTGAGTGCCTAGATCACTGATCACCCAACGTGATCTGCCAAGATGGTCTGGCTGTCGTGTGTTCCCACGTCGTTCCTCTCTGTCTGTCTGTCTGTCTGTCTATCTCTCTCACCCCCCCCCCCTTTGTGTGTGTGTGTGTGTGTGTGTGTTTAAGAGAAATGTTAGACAGTGGAAATAAGGTAGCAGATAGAGGAGGCCCATGTGATAAATTTGTGACATTCACACAAATATCTTTGTCTCAGTCTCAAATAAGAATTATCAGTATGTTTGTTTCAACTTTGTGGCTGTTGAGGTTGTAAATTTGTGACATCCACAAATGTCGTTGTCTCGATCTTAAGGATAATCAGTAAATCTGTTGTTTAAACTTTGTGACATCCACAAATATCTTTGTCTCAGATAAGGATAATCATTAAGTCTGTTGTTCAGGATAATCAGTAAGCCTGTTGTTCAGGATAATCAGTCTGTTGTTCAAACTTTGTGGCTCTCGAGGTTGTAACTTTACGACACCCACAAATATCTTTGTCTCAGATAAGGACAATCATTAAGTCTGTCCAAAATTCTGTTACCGCCTATGTGACACCCGTTTTTGTATTAGGAAATTGATAAACTCAGTATTGAGTATATGCTGTCTGTGTGCGTGCAGTGAAAGTCACATCCACCATTGACGGTCATGTTTTGTCAGTTGGTGTTCCGCCATTGAATTGCTTATCGTATTTACTTAGATTTACAGTACGGACTCGGGGCACAACTATCGTGTGTGGGTATGTGTACTAAGTAGCTGTGTACTCAGTTCATTGCTATTTGGGGTACAAGGTACATATGACTGTCTAAGGTGCTGCCAATATCTTCACTGCTTCGTAGGCAGAGAGCGGTTTACAATCATCTCTTTGAGGCTTTCCTGTGATAAATGTACTTCGTCTGCCTTAAGTTTTAAGAAAGAGACAGTGTCTGCTATGTTGTTGACATCTCTGACAATGACTCAGCGATTTGTTCGGTTTTCCTCAAAAAGATTTTTTTTTACGTTTGCATTATTTAGTTTTAATTGAAATGTTTGTCAAATAACATATTACGTTGTAAATATTTTTGTTAATTATAAAGAAGTTTGAAAGAGAAATGAATAGCTAGTTGGTACCTTCAGAGTGTATGTGTAATGAAATTATCATTGTATTTAGTAATAGACGAGTATACGGACTTCATTATGTGTTTTTTTGTTTTTTTGTTTGTTTGTTGTTTTTATCTATACGTCAGTGCATCTTCTTTTGTTCAGAACACCTTAACTTAGTAGCTAGGTGTTTTGTCATTGTTCATTTCTCTTACACCATTTGACAGCTCTGTGAAGTAGCTTTTAGCAATGGCAGACAAGATAAATTGACCAAACGTCGTCGTCGTCTTCGTCGTCGTTGTTGCTGTTGTTCATATTTTTTTTCTTTTCAACGAAAGGAATATTGCAAGAGAGAGAGAGAGAGAGAGAGAGAGACGTGTTGTTCGTCAGTCTATTTAAGGATACCATTTGCAGTTTGAGGGGCTAGGATTTTTTTTCAACCGGGATTGTTATAATTTTTAGCAGCACGAATCATAGCTTCTAGATCTAGAGATATCTCATATGATTTGAACAAGCGGAATTTTTGATTGTTAAAAAGAATTATAGAATCGACAAAGGCAATGACAACAATCCTCAGCTATTGATTATTTGATATAAATGTTATTAAATAAGTGTGATTATGGCGCACTTTAAGTTACATTTTTATTATTTGCATTGTGATCAATAAAAGACACAGTCTTTATGCTGGATTGTATTTACGTTTATATCTCTTAGATTTCATTCAATAAGGTTTTATTTAAACCAGTTGTTGGGTGTGTGGATTTTTTTTTTTTAACCATTTTTCTTTAATTGTACTTTTGTGTTCGAGCATGGCCATGCCTCAGATACTCTTGATGATCAGAATCAAAGGTGTAATCCTAGTCAAGTCTTCTTTGTTGTCCCCATAGATTTTCTTCCACAATTGTCCGTTAACGCCTGTGCTCGGTTCGTTTTTCAAGCAACATTTGGTCAGGGGCTTGTAAGATCTTCAGTGACAATGACCGGATTTCGGTGTCATGACTGGGCAATTACACCCGAAAAGTAAATAAATAAAGTAGGTGGGGTGCTGCTGCTTATAAAAACAATCTTGTGCTGCTTATAAAAACAATCTCACTGAAAAGGTCAGCTTACACAAACAGCTAGCTCCGGTTCTATGAGACCATCTTCACCTACACAAGGGGCTTGGCCATTTTATGTTGGAGTCAGTGAGGCAAGGTGGCTTGAACAGGATGTGTTATCCGATAGGGTAACGTGAGTGTCGCAAGTCAACGTTGCTCTCTTGACGTTAGGTCGTAGGCGTTCAAGTTAGACGGACGTCACGCACTAGCACCCCGGTACTTCCATTCAGGCGTTTTGCATGTCTATTCCTGCACGCCAATTGATCTATGTTCGATACGTCTGCAGTGAAGACAACGGACCTCGTATGTGTCTTGAAAGGTTTGGGAAGGGGGGTCAGGGGATTGAGAGGGGAGGGAGGGGGGGGGCGTTGAGAGAGACTACCGTTTGTACCTTTTGCAGACAGGTGGGGTTTTTGTTTGTTTTTGTTTTGTTTTTGTAACTCTTTCGTATGTTTCGGTCGCCTTTGATTATTATCTCAGCACACACAAAGTGGCAAATATGGCAGAAGTCCCAGTAGGATCAGTCAAGCAGGAACGGAACTTTCTAAGGGAGAGAAACAGTAGTGGAATGAAACAACATTTTTCAAAAGAATTCATTTCTCTGTTTTTTGTCATCTTACGTAAATACTTTTCAGAATTTTTTGAAAGTGTGTGTGTGTGTGTGTGTGTGTGTGTGTGTGTGTGTGTGTGTGTGTGTGTGTGTGTGTGTGTTGAAGAGAGTGACATTGATGCATCGTTTATTACTAATTCCACGGACTGATGTATAAACCAGGGTGAGGGGAATAAATGTATGGTTAAGAGATTGAAAACATAAGTGCGCTAAAAGCAGTAAGATAACAGTGCACCGTTCTTGATGCATTAAAAAGATGTCATATTCCAATCCTAATTAGAACTAGTTGTATGGAAAAAAAAATACGTTGTGAGATATGGCATAGTTTATATTGGGGGAGGGGGGAAGGGGAGGAAACTGTTAGTTAAATATCACCAACAAGTCAGAAGTCATGTTGCTTTGAGATATAATTGTCAGTATATATAACTCAGTTCATATCCGAAAATGAGAGGATAACATTTTCGCAAAAGGAGAGAAGGTCTAGGGATACTTCAATTTGCGAAATGAATGAAAACCTTTATTTTGCAACGGAAAGACAGTGCCATATCACGATGTTGTATTGTCACTTTTCATTATCTGCCGTTGAAAAAAATTGAAAAAGTAGTCATTTTGTGGACAGACATAATCAGACAAAAAATGTTGATAATAGTGGTGAAGTCTGATGGGAGCCCACAAATTGAAATATGTATAACAGCTAGATACCTCCAGGGTCGCACCATTCGACGTATGACTTTGAGATCGTAGGAAGAGATATTTTTTATTAGATAGGAGGCAGTCGACGTTCTTTTTGCAAGTGTCTTTATCATGGCTTGTTTTGCTCGACTGCCGGCGCCCCCCACCCCAACCCCCGTCCCCCACCTTCGCTTGTACTGTATTTGTACATAATAACGTTACGTTCTGGCTGACGGAATACCTCCACCAACGCCTTCCCCTTCCTTCCCCTTCCCAAATGGTAAAGACATACTTTTTAAAAAAAAAACATTTGTTGCTTGGAAGGTAGGTCTGATTGGCGTAGAGGGAGACCTTCAGCCTTCTTATCAGCAAGCAGTGGTTCGAATCATACGTAAGAAAATATTTGTGTATGCCGGACATAGAGATAGAAGGACTATGGTGGGGCCTCTTATCCATTCAGCTTTTTGAGTGGGTACCTAATCTTGTATAAGGTTGGCGAAGGTAAAACTGTGAGTAGAGGTTTGGAAGGTACAACGGTGTGGAAGAGGAGATGGGTACCGACCTCATTTGAGGTAGAACTACCTTCTCACTCCCATGCCTCCTCATTCGCCTGCGACCACAGAGTTAGCAGATAGCCATTGTTAATTTTGACGTTGGAGGTTTCGAAGTAAATCCATTTTGTGGTTGGAACTCCTTGTCAAGGCAGACTTGTAATGACAATTGGATTAGATCACTGCATGTAGTAATGTTAATTATAAACTTAAGACGAAAGAAACCAGGGGTCAAAGTTCAACAGATATTAATCTGACAAGACACGCATGTTGAATTGTTAGGTTTTCTTTGACACGGTGGTTCTCTCTGACCCAAAACATGTTCATGTCTATTCGGATTACTTTAGGTATTGACGGTATCACATCGGGCTGAACTTTTCCACACACACAATTGCATGTGCACACAAGCGCGTGCGCGCACACACACACGCACGCACGCACGCACGCACGCACCACACACACACACACACACACACACACACACACACACACACGTACGTGCACGCACACACACACATACATACATACATGCATACCACACACACACACACACACACACACACACACACACACACACACACACACACACACACACACACTCACACACACATCATCATCACCATCATCACCATCATCATCACCACCACCACCACCATCCACAAGCTGTTGTTTCCGTGCATTGTCAGGTAAACACTTGAGTGACATGTCAAAATTTTAGTTTAAACCAGTCGCCGTGACGTGGTGATTATCATAACGGACAGTAGACTAGAAGGCTCTGGGTTCGGATCCCCATCAGTCCCTTCATAAATCACTGTGGGATGTTTCGGCTCTAACCAGCTCCTACCCAGAGTTGGGCGTGCTATGGGCTCATTGGGATGACAGGGACCACACAGCCGAGTCTCATTCACTTCATGAATGCGTCATTGAAGGTGTTTCTCAAATCTTCTGACCAACAGCCACTTGTACGTGTCTATATCTCTCGGACCTGGTTAACGCCAGGATACATTATGATAGTAAGCATAGAATACAGTCCTGTCACGCAGTCTAAATCCTAGATGGCACTCCACAGCATTGTTGCGAGATGAAAATTTACCTCTTTTTATAAAAAAAAGGAGAGTTTATCAAAATTTGGAATGCATTGTTTGAATCTTTAATTAGTTTTGGAAGAATTTGGTAGTTTGTTAGCTTTACTTGAATACAGCATTATCAAGCAGATTTGGAAGGATGTTCATACAGACTTACTTGGCTACATAAAAATCACTCACACACACAATAAGGAGGGAGACGACCAGAAAGAACTCTTTACAACCATGAATCATCTCCTTGGCACACGAAAAGATTTACCTCTCCCAACAAAACACACAAATGAAGAACTCCCATCTGTATTCTCCAAGTATTTCACCACCAAAATACAAACTCTTCGTGACAGGCTTGACAGGACACCCTGTCAACCATGCCCACCTGACCCTTCCTTCTCTGGCACACCTCTCACTACTTTTACCCCAGTCTCACAAGAAGAAATTCTCAACACAATCAGATCCATGTCGTTCAAAACCTGCGAACTGGATCCTCTTCCAGGTTCTCTCTACTCTGACTGTCTCCCTACGCTCCTCCCATTCATCACTGACATCATCAACACTTCTCTCCAAACTGGAGCTGTCCCAGATTCTTTCAAGTCTGCTATTGTTCACCCTCTCCTCAAGAAATACAATTTAGACCCAAATGAACTGAAAAATTACCGGCCTATCTCTAATCTCTCTTTCTTTTCAAAACTGCTTGAAAAAGTTGTCCTCAACCAACTGAACTCTCACCTGTCTGCCAACAATCTCCTCAATCCTTTCCAGTCAGCCTACCGTCAGTGCCATAGCACTGAAACTGCCTTGCTACACATTCTCAACAATCTCCTCCTTGCAACTGATACTGGCAAAGTCTCTCTCCTCACACTCCTTGATCTGTCTGCAGCCTTTGATACCATTGATCATGGTATTCTCCTTTCTAGACTTCATCATACTTTTGGCATCTCTGACATTGCTCTCTCCTGGTTCACTTCATATCTATCAAACAGAAAACAAACTGTTCTCATCAATGGCACTTACTCTCAACCTGCATACCTGACCTGTGGTGTTCCACAAGGATCTGTCCTTGGCCCTGTTCTTTTCACTCTTTACACCTCCCCCCTGTCCACCATCATCATCTCCCACTCTATAAAACACCACTTCTATGCTGATGACACCCAACTTCAAGACAGTGACTCACCTGACAATATACAGCGCCTCCTGACTCGCACCACTGAGTGTTACTCGGACATTAAAAATTGGATGACATACAACAAACTTCAGCTAAATGATGACAAGACAGAAGCTATCCTCATTGGCACCCGTCAGAAACTTTCTCAGCTGCCTCCTCTTTCTCTCCCATTATGTAACACATCAGTCCCAATTTCTGATTCAGCTAAAAACCTTGGTGTCTGCATTGACTCTACCCTCTCCATGAACAACTTTGTTTCTCAAACTGCCAGATCTTGCTACTATCACCTCCATCGTATAAGCCTGATCAGGAAGTATCTCTGTGTGGAAACAACTGCAAAACTCGTTCTCTCCTTCATAATGTCTCGCATTGACTATTGCAATTCACTCCTGTCCGGTCTTCCTGCCTCCACCACTCACATCCTACAGCGCATTCAAAACAATGCCGCACGCCTTGTACTCAAAAAGAAAAAAGCTGACCACATATCTCCTCTCCTGGCACAACTTCACTGGCTCCCTGTATCAAAGCGCATACAGTACAAACTAGACACCATGTGCTACAAAAGCCTCAATAACGCAGCCCCCGATTACCTGTCAAGCCTACTTGAGATCTATGTTCCTCACGTACCCTCCGCTCTGCCTCCGATCCTCTGACTTTTCGCTTTCCACGCACTAAGCTCAATACCTATGGTCCACGAGCCTTCTCTGTTTCTGGTCCGCTCTCCTGAAACAAACTTCCTCTCTCAGTCCGTCAGCAACCTACTTTTGTCTCCTTCAAGTCCGCTCTCAAAACTCACCTTTTCTCCTCTGCATAAAATCCTGACCTCACTCAATCCCCTCTGCAGCCTGTCTCCACTCGGAGGGGAATCACATTGCAATATATAATTGTATATAATATGCTTTCTATAATTTTCCATTGCTTTTATTCTTTCTCCCCATTTATAGCCGTGTGCGTGCGTGCGTGCGTGTGGTGCGTGTGCGTGCGTGTGCGTGCGTGCGTGCTGTGTGTGCGTGCGTGCGTGTGTGTGTGTGTCTGTTTCAGCGCTTAGATTTGATTTTATCAAGATTTTGCGCTATATAAATATTGTAATTATTATAATTATAAATGGTCTAAGCACACTAGACATGATTTTCAAAAAACAGTTCACACATAGAATGACAAGTCAGTACGTTTTCTGTAATTAATCTTTTGACGTCCACTTCCTGTGCATCAGCATCCTGCATCGTCAACCATGCTAGCAAAGCAAAAACTAATCCCTTTGATTCCCTCACCCTATCCACCAGTTTCCTGCGGGAAGCCTGTGGATAGGGTGAGGGAATCAAAGGGTTAAGTTCTTGCAGTGGTGGATAGGGTGCGGGAATCAAAGGGTTAAGCATGACCAACATACATCATAATTATTCATCATCCTTATTTGCCTAAACCCTATCAGTCTTAAAGCCCTAACAAGAATAAAACATACACGTACGTTCTCTACATTGTTCCTGAGCTAATCTCCAGAATGGCTGTCCGTAGTATTGGTCTCTCATATGGCTTTCTCTGTCCCCCTAGTATGGATGCCTTGTATGGCTTTCCCCTCCCCCTTCTTCTTTTATAGAGGGTAAAAATGTTCGGGTCTCTATGATAGGCTTGACCTGTTGTATTGTTTCCCTATTGTTCAGATATGGTGGCGATAATGATGATCATACCTCGCCATATAATCATGAATTTATCAAAGGCCAGAACTTGTCCATTGTCAAGGCTTTGGTTATATTGTTCAACTCCGTAGTTACATTATTGTGTGTGTGTGTGGGGGGGGGGATGCGAATTGTTCTACCGATAACTCTTTCAAGTCTTTGATAACCTTTGAGGTATTCGTCAATATACTATTTTGGATTGAATGCAGCAAGGAACATGTTTCAACTCGAACTAAATCCTTTTAATTGCTTGTGTGTAGTTATTTGGCAGGCTGGATGTGTACAGGTGCCAAGCGTGAATCTTGGATTGTCGATTAACCACTGTGTAACTGTTGTGGCGATAACAATTATTGTATGTAGTGAATATAATGAAGTTTACCCGAAAGTTTAACCCAGGTAATAGCGTGTCCAGTGTGAGACATGTTATCTTTCCCTTTCACTGACAAGTTTAATAAGAGCAGAGTGTGCCTAGGCTCTACTGTTCAAACTTTTTATTTACATTTTTGTTTTGATAGGAATTTGAATGATAGCGTGTGATAAACCGTGAGTTGTCAGTCCATATAACTACGACCTTAGTCTTATAGCCTGATACACGGAAATGAAACATGTTTCTACTCTCCAGGGGTTTTTGTGACAGCGTCGTGATTATCCCCCTCTTCCTCCTCCTTCTCCTCCTGATAGCATTGTAAAAAAAAATGTGCCAGTTTCTGCGGCCATCAAGGTGACAGAAAATGGGACCAAAATAAATGAATAAATAAATGAAAATGAGTGCAAAGGAAATCTGAAGTATGATGTTCCCCCCAAAAAAACAATATAAACCAAAAACTCAAAATCAGTCAAATGTTTTATTATCAAAATCCAGTAGAATTAGATAGCAATGTTCTTATGTAAAATATAAAAATGAATATTTAAAATATAAACTGAAATATTATGGGTGGAGGTGGGAGACGAGCAGTCGTATTCGTATGCTCGTACGCTGGTCGATATGATTTTTTAAAGAGAGATAGAAGAGGTGAGCGGACAGTTGT
>CM060307.1:88824240-88831740 GCA_030674185.1 Monoplex corrugatus | reverse complement strand
AAACGAACCCTGGAACCTAAAGTTTAGTTATTGGCAGACGAACTGCTGAACCATCTGCCACCTTTCTCTTTTATCGCTGGTAGATCTGGATGGAACTTGCATGGAATTATCCAAACATGAGAAACCCTTCTTGAACAAATTACTTGAAATATACAGGTTAATAGTCAACTGACTGAATGTGTGCTCTTTGTCTGTCTGTCTGTGCTTCTTCTTCTCTCTGTCTCTCGGCCTCTGTCTGTCTGTCTCTCTCTTCTTCTCTCTCTCTCTCTCTCTCTCTCTCTGTCTCTGTCTCTGTCTGTCTGTCTGTCTTCTCTCTCTCTCTCTTCTCTCTCTCTCTCTCTCTCTCTCTCTCTCTCTCTCTCTCTTCTCTCTCTCAGTGCTTTTAGTATAGTTTCGTTTTATTTGATGTGATTATGTTCCTCTGCCTATGGCTTTCTGTCTTACCAAAACACAAAATGACCCATGTTCATTAACATGTTGCATGTAGTATGTCAATTATGGTTTTCAGTCGCTGGCAGTTGTGGAAGGGGAGAGCAGTCCAGGTGGCAAGCTGGTAGGGGCCAACAGCGTCAACAGCATTGTGACACCCCACAATGCTGTTGAAGAAGAATCAGGTCGTGTGGCTGGATGGGCGGTGGGCTTTCCCGGCTTCTTGCTGACCCTGCTGGTGTTGCTGTCTTCACGGTGAGTTTGAAGCCCATGTTGTTGGCATCATGCTTGTGTGTATATTTCCGTATGTATGCCTACGCATATGTTTGAAATGAGGGTTGCATAGCAGCTGTGATATAACACTGTATTTTGAATCATCTGTGCTGTGTGATTTTTTCTTTAGGCAAATTGAAACTAGATTGAAATATGAAGAAAATCATGTGTACTTGCAGACACCAGTAACTGTATGGTTATACTTATTGTGTGCATTGTTGAGAAATGTGCATACAGTTACCTAGTCGCACTCTCTCTCTCTCTCTCTCTCTCTCTCTCTCTCTCTCTCTCTCTCTCTCTCCCCTCTCTCTTACTACCCCTCACACACACACACACACACACACACACACACACACACACACACACACACACACACACAGTCTTGAGTGATAGACCAATACTAGTACTGCAGATACTAGTGAATTGTTTTAAACTAGTAAAATGTAAATGTAACTGTTCATAGAGATTAGAGAATCTGCTATGCCTTGTTTAAACTTGTATTGAAGCAACATCTACATTCATGACTGCTCTTGTCTTGTCTCTTATCAATAATTATAACTCTTGTATTGAAGCAACATCTAAGTTTGTGACTTCTCTTGCCTTGTCTCTTGTCAATAATTGTAACTCTCTGTTCTGTGGCTTCCTGTTCCTTCTGTCTCGTGCCTCCAGGGTATCCAGAATTTTGGGGCCTATCTTGTCCACGATGAAAAGAAGCATTTTCCTGACTGTCATTTCCTAGCTCAGTTCCATCCTGATTGCCTGTTACTCAAAGAATCTATATAAGATCAATACATTCTGCTGCAAGTATATTACGGTTTTTGCTTCTATTTATCTCTACGGCCACATCAAAGTGCACACTCTTCCCAAACTCTCTGTTCTGCTTTTAATGCTATTTGTTTATAAATTTCTCTATGTAGATATTCCACAGTTGGTCACTGTTAGTTTTCCAAGTCTGATCCATACAATTGGAATGAGCTTCCTCTGTCTCTTTGACAGTCACAGACTTTCTTCCTTCCTAACTTGACTTAACCCTTTAACTCCTGCACCCTATTCACCATCTGCAAGAACTTAACCCTTTGACTCCTTCACCCTGACGGAAGCTGGTGGTTAGGGTGAGGGAGTCAAAGGATTACATTTTTGCTTTGCTAGCTTGGCTGACAATGTAGGATGCTGGTGGGCAGGGTGCGGGAGTCAAAGGGTTAAGCCTTTGAATTCCCAGGGCACACAGGGCATGGCAACATTCCTCTAATACACTCAAATATTGGATAACCTCTGAGTTGTGCGTTGTCATCCCTGCTGCATTGACATCTGTATCCCTACTCCAGTGCCATATGTATATCTCTTGGTCTTTCCACTTTTCATTTTCCCCATGGGTTCTAGTCACTTGTTTGATGTTCAGAGAAAAGTTTCTCAGAGTGTGTTTTATCCATCTCCATTTCTCACCCCTCCCCTCCCTATGCTGCCTTAGAGGCCACAGAATCTGGCACAGTTGGTACAATGCGATGATGAAGATAAGGATGAGGATGACAACCATAATGCTAAGGAGTTCCATCTAGATTGAGACTGCATGACAGGACTGTACTCACTACTTACTGTCCTAATACACCCTGGCATCAGCCAGGCCTGAGATATACAGATACCTGCAGTATTGGTCAGAAGATATGAAAAACACCCTCACTGAAGCATCTTTGAAGTGAATGAGACTAGACTGCCTGCAGTATTGGTCAGAAGATATGAAAAACACCCTCACTGAAGCATCTTTGAAGTGAATGAGACTAGACTGTGTGGTCCCAGTCTTCCTAATGAGCCCATAGCATGCCAAACTATGGGTAGGAGCCATTTAGAGCAAAAAATTTCCACATTGATTTTGTAAGGGACTGATGGGAAGTCGAATCCTCAGTCTTCCAGTCAGTAGTCTGTTGTACTGACCACAACACCACAACGACCATTTACACCCCCATATCTTAACTTCAAGACGCACTTTCTGTCTAGCTGTGGTTTTCCTTTCACCCACCCACCCCATCATCCCACTCCCCTTTTGTCCTTCACCTGTCTCGCTCAGTGTTCATGTGCTTTGTGCCCATAGGTTGTTTTTGTCATTGTGAATAAATATTTGATTGAATCGTGACAGCGTGTGCTTTGATTTGATGTCATCATCATGTGCCCTGCTGCATGGCGTTGGCAATCATGGCCCTCCATATTCATCTATCCCTTGTCGCTGCAAGTGCGTCTTCCACCCTCTCTGTCCTCAGCCACCCTGCAAATCCATCTGATATTTTCTCCCTGGGTCTACCTGGTGTTCTCTTTCCCTCCAGCTTTTCTGTTGGTACCAGGTGCTCTAATTCCCCTTTCCACATAAAATGGCCTATAAATGTTGCTTGTCTTTTTTCCTGATCTTCCTTATCAATGATCATCTTGTGTCTGCCTCCATCAAGACTGTCTCGTTTGTTTTCTTTGCTGCCCATGGAACTTTTATTCTTCTTAGAAACCACATTTCGGCTGCCTCAATCTTGTTCTGGCTTTGCATGTTGATTGTCCATGCCTCACAACCACATAACATTATTGGTTCTATATAACATCCAAGAACTCTTCTTCCTGATGTTGATTGATTGGCATTTGTTGGTAAGAATACTTTTCATCTTCTGGAATGCTATTTTGGCTTGGCCAAGTGTGCTGGCTATATGATGTGCATCTGCCGTCTGGTGAGATATTTAAACTTATCAACCTGTCTCAAACACAACCTGTCTCAAAGAGTCAAATCTGTCTTGATGTATACATCACAAAAAACAAATGTGAATGTATTATTATTATTATTATTATTATTATTGTTATAATATACTGTGAAGCAAGTGGTTTCATGAAGAATTTGGTGAGGAAGATGATCTGAGCTGTGTATGTGTGGGTGGACAGGAGTTCCTGAAGAAGGAGTACAGTGAGGAGAACATTGTGTTTTGGACTGCTGTGGAGGCGTACAGGCACATTTCTGACAATGACTTGGTGAGTCCATGTTCTTATTATTGTTTAACTGCAAAGGATTAACCCTTTGACTCCTATGCCTTGTTCACCACCATCCTGCATTGCCAACCATGTTGGCAAAGCAAAAACTTAACCCTTGGACTCCCTCACCCTATCCACCAGCATTCTTCAGGAAGCTGGTGGATAGGGTGAGGGAGTCCAAGGGTTAAGTTTTTGCAGTTGGTAGATAGGGTGCGGGATTCAAAGGGTTAAGATGAGTGGTTGGGTATTGGCATGTGCTTTATCAGTTTTGGCTGTTTGTTTTGTTTTTGTGTTCTGTTTGTGTTATATTTGGTGGAGTGTCACTTTTCAAGATCTCTTCATCATGGTTGTTGTTATCATAAAAAGTGATAGTAGCAGTAGTAGTGTAGTAATAATAGTAGTATCATTATTGTATATGTATATATCAGTATTGTTTTTGATTGGATAGTAACGTTATATTAATAATCTAAAATAAAGCAGGCTTCTTCTTTGAAGGCCTCAGAAATTGTTCTTGAAAGGTTTTTTAATTTTGGTCAGTATAACTGTAAAGTGAGCAGATCTCATTTAAGTCTATACGTAAGTGACTGTATGGATCAGATATGACCCATTTTAATAAAGATAATGATTTTCATAAAGGTCTGAGTATAACCAGCTGAGAAAAATTGTAAAAGACTTTGACGTAACAGACATTGTGCACCTATATGGACATACACAGAAATGCATGCAGGCACACTTGGGCACACACACACACACACACACACACACACACACACACACACACACACACACACACACACACACACACACACACACACACACACACACACGCTCTCTCTCTCTCTCTCTGGCTCTCTATCTCTCTCTCTCTCTTTCTCTCACTCTCTCTCTCTCACACACACACACAGAGTAAGTCATGCTACTGATTTATCTACGTCATGCTCTTGTGTTTTGAAAGGGAGAAAAAGGCTTAAAAGATAGTTTTGAAAAAGAAATGAGAAAAAGCCAGAAGCTTGAATATCATTACCAGTATTACACTGGCCCGTTTGCATAGAGTGAGGGTGGTCGTCCTCTGCCTACTAACAATATTGTGTTTGTTGACTGAGATGAATTGCAGCATTGCTGGTGCTTGGGCATTTTTCGTGGATCGGCTTTTCTCTGGGGCAAAGTGTGTGTGTGAGGGGAGAAAGGCTGCATATTGTGTGGTTTGAAAGAAATCGTGGAAAGTCACTTGAAGCAAACTATGTCAGTGTTACAAGACAGGCTATTGATTGCTTGGTGTTATTTGTTGAAGGGATTTGGGGTGATCATGTTTCCAACTTTGTCTGTGGAGGGGATCCTTTTCATGCCTTTTTTATGAACTCCTAGTGCTTTGGTTTGGACTGAGCCATCTTATTGGGTTTTTGGGCCCCCATTTCTTTGTCCCAGTTTAGTGTTTGTACTCTTCATCTGTGACAGAGGGTTTTTGTATTACGGTTATATTTTTAGATTTACACAACAACTTTGCCTCATATCACTGAAGAGGGTCGTTTGGTTGGTTGTTAGTAGTACTTTCTTTGTGTGTTTGCTTGCTTGCTTGCTTTTGTAATGTTTCAATTTTTGGAGCTGTTTCTTGTTTTGCTTACACTCTGCAGGCGATGTGTTGCTACACAGCCTGCGTACTCCATCTTTGGTGGGCTTACATGTTCGGTGTTTTCATGTTTCTGTAATCCACCAGACACTGACATGACTTAATGACTGACAGGATCTGTAACGTGCATAGTGTTTTATGTTTTGTGTGCATACACACAAGAAGGGGGTATAGGCATGAGCAGGTTTGCAGTCATGATGACCTGGGAGGTGAGAAAGATCTCCACCCTTTACCTTTCAGATTGGCGGTATACCTGGCAGTACCCAGGCAGGATGGAACCAGACCCATTGATTGGAAGTCTGACATCTTACCAATTTGAGTGTTGCAGGGTTGATTCTGAAAATTCAGGCGCATATACCTTGGTCATTGCAGTCAGAATCTATTGGATCATTACTGGAGTGTGATGGGCCAAGCTTGCAGAAATTAACATTGTCGTGATTCATTGGGTCAGAGTTTAGATGTGCAAAAACAGTTAGAAAGGATACAAACTTCTGCAAGGAAAGCAGGGGAAAGAGAGGGAGAGAGTGAGAGAGACAGAGAGGGGGTGGGCATAATAAAGAAATGAACAGATATATTTAAAAAACAAAAACAAGGGGGGGGGGGGGGGGGGCAGGAAATTTAACAGTAGTCATTACAATATTCAGTTTCCTTTACTTGGCTGTTTCTTTGGCAGCATATGTAGACATTTCACAGTTTTCCAGCACCATAAAACAATAGGAGGCTGGTGTAGTGGTGAATAGGGTGAGGGAGTCAGAGGGATAAGTTTTTGCAGTTGGTGGATTGGGTGTGGGAATCAAAGGGTTAAGGAACTGAGTAACTTCCCTTGGTAGAGCTGGCATTGATCGTGACATAAGGTCAGTGTAGTACTCAGAAAGAGAAAAGAAAAGAACAGGCTTTGAAAGTTGACTTTTATCGTCAGAAAAGTTTTAAAATATGGGCTTGGTACTTCCAAAAAGGTATGGGACATTGACCCTCTAGTCAGTATGCTCTGACTTGAGTCATGTGAGAAAATGATGGGCCAGTGGTACAGAATACTTAGACATCTCACCTGCCTGTCTCATCTGTCGGGGTCACTGGCCTCAGTGTTAGCTGCTGCACTCTTTGACACCACCACCTCCCTCCATGCTGCTCTGTCTTGACTTTGTGGACAATTTCTTGAATATTTAGGTCACTCATGTTGGTTATGTTCTCGATGTGTGAGATTGGAGGTCTGCCTGTCTTCCTTTTTGTCATTGTCTTTCCTTGAAAAGTGGTTGCCATGAGGTTTGTGTTCTTGCTGCGTGACATGGCCAATACATTTTAGTCTTCTCTCGTTGATGTCTGCTAGTAGTTTTCTGATGGTATCAAGTTCTTCCAGGACACTTTCAGCAGTTCTTCTATCTGTCCATCTGACATGTAGCAGTCTCCGATAAAACCACATCGCTGCTGCCTCAATTCTTCTGCAATCAGTTTTTCTCAGAGTCCAGGTCAGACTGGTCAGATCAACACTTTTAAAGTCTCATTTTCAGGCCATTTTGTATGCCTCTGTCTTTCCAGATGTTGTTGAGTTGGACCACTTTTTGCTTTGCAAACTATTGCAAGGAAACCAGGGGAAAGAGAGTGAGAGAGACAGAGAGAGGGGGTGGACATAATAAAGAAATGGACAGACGTATTAAAGAAAATTTATTTTGAAAAACTTGAACCACACTCATGATAGAGGAGTTGATAGTTGCCATGATAGAATGTTACCCCTCCCCCCTCCCATCTGTCCCCCACCCCAGCCTCGCACACAGATACAGATACTTGTTGATCCAGTACATAAGAAATTGTGTGTTCACTTTACATAAAACACACAAAAGCACACAAAAAATTATAAAATGGCAGACAGAAAGTAAAGTCTGTCTCCCTCTAGATACATACATTATTTTTATCCACACACCACGCTACAGCTAAAATTTATTGATCAAACCCACACTTCCTTGTAATTATAACTTTTATCTTGCACTGGCATGTATACATGCATGCAAACATCTACGCAAACACCACACACATATATATATATATACACAAACAGAGATGTTTGCACCCACAGTCTGTTTAGGTCACTTTATACCAATAAATATGCACATACAAGATGAAATACAAGTAATACAAACAAAAAAGAACCAGTCATCTGACATCCAGCCATTGTCATG
>CM060307.1:88806740-88819240 GCA_030674185.1 Monoplex corrugatus | reverse complement strand
GACCAAAAAGAGAAGGAAAAAAAAAAAGAGAACATGCTGGTTAGTTTTGCTTCTTTAGTTCTTTGAATATTTTGTTTTATTTCCATGCAGGTTTGGAGAAAGGAAAACATATTTATTTAGTTAGTTAGTTATATCAGAATTTGTGTCATAATAAGTAAACTGAACATTGATCCTTCATTGCAGGATAGACTGATACTTGGGAAAGTAATGAGAAGTGACTTAAACATTGTTGGGATTTTGAACTCATCAGTCAACAACTTAATTTTGTAAACTTTAAAAAATTCTGATGTACTGAATTTTTTTAAAATCATGTAACGGACATGAAATACATATTTGATGTGGTGTCATATAATAGATATTTTTTCTTTCTTCAGATAATTCAGCTGATGCGCACAGACAGCTACAGTCGTTTCCTCAAGTCTGACCTGTATAAAGGTTATCTGATGCGGGAGATGGAGGGTCAGCCCTTGTCTCTACCCAACACAGTGCCATCTAAAGCCACACAGTCAGACTCCAAAAAGAAGGTAAGGTCACATTCTGTTCTTTCTGTTTTATCTTTTGTGTGTTTTTCTGTGATTCAGTAAGCTGCTTCCTCTGCTTCTTTCTCCTTCTTTTGGTTTCTTCTTTTTCTTCTTCACTTTTCTAGCGGATGGTGACCATCCATACATTTTGTAGTATTTGTTACCAAGCTGTCCTGTTTAATTCAAGAAGACAGGGTAAACTTTGAAATTTTCTTTTTTGACTCTTAGTCTCCAGGTGACACGGTCTTTCATCCCCTTTGGAATTACATTGTTGTTCTTTTTTATTTGGTACATTTGTATACTGCATTTAGAGAACAGATTTGATAGATTGTTTCTACCTTGCTCCTTTGCTTACTGTCATCTTATACTATAATTTTCTGCCTTGCTGGTCCAGTCATCTCTAAGTAATCTGTAAATACTTGATACTTTCTATTAGGACTGGTAATTGGGTACATGTGTTGATTGCATTTTTGGCTCTATGGAAATGTGATGTGCGGAGGCAGTCTTAGGTAATTTAGGCCAGTTTGTATATGATTTATTGTCTTTATCTTAAAACATTTTGTATTCAGGTTTTTGTTGTTGTTGGTGATGGTGGTGGTGGTGGGTGGTCTTTTTAACCCTCTTTTAATAAAATCGGGGGAATTGTTAGTGAATGATTTGGTATATATATTCATTTTCCCACTTGTTTGTTTTGTTTTTTAATGAACAAGGTATTGTATATTTAGAGGTGGTTATAGCCTTGATATTCTTTGTACTGTCAGCTGGGCTTAAAACACAGTAATGAATAAAATAATGGCAATTATATACCTCCCCTTTACAAACACAATAATGAATTAAATAATAATAGTGGTAATTATATATCTCCCCTTTACAAACACAGTAATGAATAAAATAATGGTAATTATATACCTCCCCTTTATAAACACAGTAATGAAAAAAATAATATACCCCCCCCCCCCTCCTTCACCAGCTTCAAGCTGTATTGACTTCAGCCTCTCCCTTGGCCCTACGTGTGGGAACCTGCTGCATGAGCAATCACACATCGCATTGACCAGGCCTGTGCTTAGGAAACATCTATCCAGATGTGCAACTTCATAGTCATTAGGGCTGAAGAGGCCAGTCCTCAGTTACTGTATTGTTTAACCATGTTTTGCCTGTGTTTGCAGGGTAAAGGCAAAGAGAATGATGAAAAGAGGAGGAAATCACTGTTACCCTGGAAACAAAGTAAGTTGACATGGATATTTATATTGTCTTGAAACAGAAATTGGCATGGGTTGAGTGAATGAATGAATACAAAAGTATATATAATTCAAGGAAAGCATTTTCTCCAGTTTCACTCGACTACAAAGGCAAGAATGTTGAGAGTTCCATGGACAGCAAAGAAAACAAACGAGACAGTCTTGATGGAGGCAGATACAAGATCATTCATAAGGAAGATTAGGAAAAGACAGGCAACATTTATGGGCCATTTTATGATGAAAAGGGAATTGGAGCACCTGGTCACAATAGGGAAGCTGGAGGGAAAGAGAGCACCAGTAGACCCAGGGAAAAAATATTGGACGGACTTGTAGAGTGGCTGAAAACAGAGAGGATGGAAGATGTGCTTGTGGCAACAAGGGATAGAGATGTATGGAGGGCCATGATCGCCAACACCATGCGGCAAGGCACTTGATGATGACAAAGGCACACACACACACACACACGCACGCACGCACGCACGCACGCGCGCACGCGCGCGAGTGTTTCAACATTTTAATACAGTTTCAATAATCATCATCTCCCTGTGCACTTTGTTGCAGACAAAAAGTCCAGCGTGAAGGAATCAAAGGGGAAGGGGAAAGAGAAAGAGGAGAGCGGGAAGGAGTGGAAAGGCAAGGGAAAGGAGAAAGAGGTCAATAACAACCTGAAGAAGGCCCCTGGACCTGGCATTGATCTCAGTACCATGAGGAAAGAAGTCTTCCAACCAGCTGAGGTGAGCCAGATGAACAGGATGATGGTAGGCTTAGTACACTGAGTTCAGCTTACTGTGTTACAGTTACGATATCAGTTCTTTGTATGAAGCAAATTCATCCACACAATAGAAATAGCTAAAAAATGTGAAATGGTAGACAGAGTGCAGACCTACTTTGTTAAAAGTTACACTGTCAGTAAAGCTTACGAAGAAAATGCATCCAAACAGAATTGAAATAATGCAATGTGAAACAGTTCTTGTTTTGTGATTGTGTTTTAGTTTATCCATAAACACACCATATATACATTCTTAGTGTCTCTGTTCTTGAGATTAAGAGAAGATTAATCAGTAATGTGGAGCTGTTTTTTCTTCTTTTTTTTTTCTTTTCTTTGGATTTTGTTGTTTTTTGTTTTGTTTTTTTGTTTGATTGTGCACATGACATTGGTATTCTGCAGCAGTGGATTTCCCAGCAGAAATGATTTATTAGATCGGTTTGAATTGAATGAACTTGATGGGACCAATTTAATCTTGTCAACAGACGGACAAGGCAGAGAGTGGGGAGGTGAAGTTTTGTCGTGTGGTGATGCCTGACACATCAACCACAGTGGTATGCACAAGACCTGGTCTCAACATCCGCAACGTGCTAGGGAAGTTGTGTGACAAACGCAATCTCTCCATTGCTTCTGTCGATGTCTTTCTTCTGGGTTCAGACAAGGTAATTTTTCATAATAGTGTGTGTGTGTGTGTGTGGTGGTGTGGTGTGGTGTGGTGTGGTGTGGTGTATGGTGTGTGTGTGTGTGTGTGTGTGTGTGTGTGTGTGTGTGTGTAACTGAGCATGTTCTTACTTTCTGCGATCATTTGTATTCATCTAAAATTTGGTGTGTGTTGGAAGATTGTACACATTTATGTGTACATTATCTGTATGCATACACTTTTATAATATGCATGCAAACATATATAAGCACACACATATTCCACACAAGTAAATAATATGGTACTCTCTCATTATCTTTCACTTTAGTCTTATGCCTTTAAAGTGTAAAACAATTAAAGGCAAAGAATAGATTTGTTTTAGAATGAATTGACTTTAACACTTTTATTGCCCCCATGCTGTCATAGCCCCTTGATCTGGAGGAAGACATATCCACCCTGGGCTCCAAAGAGGTGGTGATTGAGCGGCGAGTGTTATTTCGACTGGACCTGCCGAACCATAAGTCCATAGGTGTCAAAGCCAAACCCAACCGTTCCATACGCGATGTCTTCAAACCCATCCTCAACAAGTATGGCCATCGCATTGACAATTGTGGGGTTCAGCTGGTGAGTGTTCAACAGTGTGCTTGTCTTTGAGTGATTTTCAGTGATAAGAGAAAGATTTTGGGATGGGAAAGAGGACATAGAGAATTGAGCTAGCTAGAATAGCACATGTTAGAAATGTTAAGTGCATATAGCTTAGCGGGCACTTGAGAAAAAAAATCCTCATTTTTCCCATATGAACAAGAAAATACAAAAATAGAATGCATATTTAATATAACAAAACAAATCATCTGATTTAAATTGTTAATGTTACTATGTACATCCATGTTTTTGTGTGTCAACGTTATTCCAGACTTTGCATCCATACAACAGTACCAGTTCTGTATAATGGATGCAAAGCCTGGACAATCAACACTTAAAGTCAGAATAAGATTTAGGCACCTGAAATGTGGTTCCTAAGAAGAATGTTGAGTGTTCCTTGGACTGCAAAAAACAAAACAAAACAAAAACAAACAGGACAATCTTGAATGAAGCAAACACAAAAAGAACATTATTGAAAAAGATTAAGAAAAAGACAAGCAAGATTTATAGGACATTGTATGAGGCAAGAGAAATTTGAGCACCTAGTCACAACTGGAAAACTGGAGGGAAGGTAGAGCCATGGAGAAAATATTAGACAGTTTTTTGCCAAGTAGATGACAGAAGGGGTAGGAGATAAACTTCCAGCAACAAAAGATGGATTTGTAGGAAGGCCATGACTGCCAGTGCCATGCAGCTAGGCACATGATGATGATGATGATGATGGTGATGGTGATGATGATGATGATGGTGTTATACGAGTGACCATGCTATGTTATATCTGTTTCATGGTTTCAGTCTGGCTTGTCTGAATTTCTGGACCTTGACATCCCTGTGTCTGACCTTGATAACCAGCGTGTCATTGTCATTGCCAACCCTGAGAATGCAGGTAAAGCTGCTTTGTCCTCGTATTGAAGTCTGTTTTTGACTGAAGATTTGAAACTTTACAGAGGGACACTTGACTAGTGTAAAGAATGATTATGATGTTACATTAAACACATTAAACTGTATTATGCATGAACAGTATTTTGAGGTTCAGATAAGAGACTATAGTTTTCAGATATAAGGAAAGATAATTTTGATTTCATTTATGTCTACTTGTTTGATTTTTGTATTAATTAGGAAAACAATTTTTTCATAATCTTGTGTGTAGAAGTGGAACAAACAATTCAGATACTGTGAAATAAACTTATAATGAGCAGATAGACGATGTGGACTTTGAAATAAGTGCCAATGTAATTTGAAATCATTGTTTGATCCATGCTTTTCTCATGCTGCTTGGAATCAGAAGGACGGTTAAGGCTGAGTCACTGCCATTGTAAATGTGTTTGTCATAGTCGCAGACCGAGATGTTATGGACTAAGTGTGTATTCCGTTCTTTTCCATCTGTTGTATTATGTTGGTCTTCTTTTGCTCTGTTTTACAATTTAGAGAAAACAGCTTTTTTCAGCTTAAAACAGTAATTTGAAGTTTGCTTCTTGTAGGAGAAATCTTGTATTGGGAAAAAAGGATCAGGTGGGATAGGGTTGGATATAAGCATGCTTAGGTCAGGATCAGTTTATAGTTCCAGTTAAAAGTGTAGATACTTGTCTCATACCATGCCCTCTGTAGATTTTCATTTAAGTCATAGTATTTCATGTTTGCTAGTCTGATATTCATCTAGTTTCAGGTAACAAGGAAAATGTATGCATGTGTGTAATCATACTTTTGCATGACCATATTATCATTACTCATCGACTATTCCAGAATCATTATACAACTGACATTGCTCTTTGTACTGTGTGTGTATTCATTATCGGAGCACTTTGGACTCACTCATAAGCTCATACACTAACCTGACCCTGTAACTGTGGCAGAGAGAAACAGCACATTTTGTTGTATATTAGTTGGATGTATGAATAGACAGTACATTATTGTCTTCACTGCTATTCTGACAAACCTTTCTAATTATCAGCATCACTCAGTACTGGTATTAGCATTCATGGCAGTAGTGCTCTCGCTGTATCAGTTATGATTCATCTCTGTTCCTTCGCTCTTTGTTGTGTATTGGAGACAGAGAGGAAGAGTGTGGTTGTGTCAGCCTGGTGATAACATTGAGCTGTCTCCCCATCCCACTTAGCTTCTTTAGTTAATTCATCTCTCAAGTTTCTTTTCCTAGTGTCTGAAAATCTCAATCTCTCTCTCTCCTCTCTCTCTCTCTCTCTCTCTCCTCTCTCTCTCTCTCCCCCTCTCTCTCTCTCTCTCTCATAATTATGTATGTGGCAGTCCTGCAAATTATTCTGTGACATTGAGTTTTATTCTGCCAGTAGAATTTCGGAGATTGAGATCTGTCATTTGTTAGTAGTTATGCATGTTTTGTTTGTGTATTTGTGTTTTCTTTCATTTCTTACTATTAGCAAAAAATCACATGGCTTTTTGTGGAGTCATTACTTTGATTTTTGTGTGTTTTGTTTACATTTGTAATGTTACCTTGAAATTGGTGTTGTTTGTGTGTGGGCACGTGTGTGGTTTTTGTTTGTTTGTTTTGTTTTGTTTTGTTTTTACTTAAACTGAGAGTCTGTATGATCATTAGTTTTATATGATCAGTAAACTGAAAGTTTGTATGATCTTTAGTTTTATATGATCAGTAAACCGAGAGTTTGTATGATCTTTAGTTTTATATGATCAGTAAACTGAGAGTCTGTATGATCGTTAGTTTTATATGATCAGTAAACTGAGAGTTTGTATGATCTTTAGTTTTATATGATCAGTAAACTGAGAGTCTGTATGATCGTTAGTTTTATATGATCAGTAAACTGAGAGTTTGTATGATCTTTAGTTTTATATGATCAGTAAACTGAGAGTCTGTATGATCTTTAGTTTTATATGATCAGTAAACTGAGAGTTTGTATGATCTTTAGTTTTATATGATCAGTAAACTGAGAGTTTGTGTGATCGTTAGTTTTATATGATCAGTAAACTGAGAGTCTGTATGATCTTTAGTTTTATATGATCAGTAAACTGAGAGTCTGTATGATCGTTAGTTTTATATGATCAGCAAGCTGTGTCAGTGGAATGTTGCTGATGTTGTGGATGCAGTCTGGTCTTGTACTGATTTGTGTATAACTATTGTTGAAAATGCCTGGTACCACACAGAGCAGGGACATCCCCCTAATCAACATCTTGGATCTTAATTATTAGATACATGTGGTGGTGGAAATAAAGACATTGGAAAAAAATTCATGTAGACATATGAAACTTGATATACTTGACACAGACTCAGTAGAGGTATGTGTTTGAAATAGTAAGTATGATAGGCACCGAATTCTGTCCACTTATACCAGACTCAACGACTTGAACTTTTGTTCAGTTCCACAGTTGTGAACAGTTTATTTCAGGCATTCAACACAAGTAGTAGTTTTGTGTAGATGTATTCACACATCCTGTAGGGCTTGTGTTTCAGAGATTCTGAAAGATCCTCTGATAAAAGTTGTTGGAGATTCTAATGGTACTTCTGTTGAGGAGAAAGTTACTGTACATGCACATGCAGCAGCACCTAAATGTCTTTGCAGTGCCTACAACATCACTGTTATCTTTAACAAGCCAGTAAAAGCTATTCACCATAAAGAGTTCACATCATGAGCCATGGTATGTTTACTAAACATAATTAAACATAATTGATGGATTGATGGGGGGGGGGGGGGGGATTCCTTACATTGTACAGATCAGAAACAGATTCTTCATTAGAGAATTTGTTATTGACATGTTGCTAGGCAAACAAATCCTTCACAACTACCGTATCTATCACTGAGAGGTCTTTGGAACCAAGTGTTGTTTGTGGCAGCAATCTGTATTCAGATGAGACTGAAATGCTGCTGCTATTTGATTAGTGTAAATCAGGCATGTACATTCCTCTCTTCAAGATGGAAAAATTACCAATCCATCAAATTTTGTAGAGTATCCAGCCAGCCCCCTAAACGTTAATGTAATACTTCATTGATGCATATATTTCATAGATGCTTACAGCAGTAATTGATAGGTATACAGTTGTGCCTTATGGGAGTCCTGTCCTCATATAATAACATACAGGATTTTCATTTATATCTCTGACAAGGTGCTTAGTTGGCATTTCATTGAAGTGGCCCAAATTAAAATATTAAATTTACTTTGAAAATTGTAAAGCCCAAGTCAAAACGTTCCAGTTAGAAAATGATAAACTGTTAAATCAGAATCTTGCAGTTACCCTGAAAATAATAAACCTAAGTCAGGCATTATCCTGAAACTAGTAAATTTTAAATCAAAACATTGTAGTTATCCTGAAAATAGTAAACCCTTAATTAGAATGTTGCAGTTATCCTGAAAATAGTAAACCCTGGATCAGAATGTTGCTTTTATCTGGAAAACATAAGTCAGAATTTGCTGATGACATATATCACCTATAACCATTTTAGTGGTGTTTATGTGCCTTCTACTTCTGGACCTATGAAAACAGTTTGAGTGTGTGAGACACTAGAGCAGTTCTGGTTCTTGTTATGAAGCAGCATGTATTTGCCATGGAACTGTAAGGATCGCAGTTTAAGAGGACAGTTTTCTTTTTGGTTGCAGTTGTATTTGTAGTTAGTTTGGGTGTGGACTGTTGAATGGCATGTCATTTGTTACGTGTGGAGCTGCAGTGTGTTGTTGATAGTATTTGCACTTGGGACTGGCATGATTAGTTCATTTTGTTGTATTGTAAATGTCTGTGAATAGATGTGTGCATCTCCTAATGGTCAGTTTGATTCTCTCTATCTCTGTCTCATATATATATACATAATTTGCATTGTGGTATGTATCTTTTGCACTTTTTTACTGCAAAAACCTGTTTCTGTTGATGGGTTGCATACTTCAGATTGCCTTCTTTGATAAGATCAGAACTGTGAATGGCATCAGTGTTACTGTTTATTGTAATATTGTCTCAGTTTATTCATAATCTTGCTGCAAATTTGTAAAATGCGTTGTCGTCCATGCACCTCGATTTTTATGCGTGAAAATGTAAGTTGGACATACAGAAAGTCAGTGCATTATTGGCGTTAGTAACCACCATTTTTCTTTTTAGTTACTTCACTTTTTGATTGATAAGTTTATCACGTGAATTCTCTGTCTGCTTTGATACCTCATAAGTCACCTTGATAGTATACCAAGCTTTCTTTAAAACTGCTGAATTTTCCAACATTAACATAAAGATTGAATTGAGACTTTTGCTGTAATTAGAAGACATTTTTCATATGACTGATGCAGCCTTCAGAGTGAAATAACCAATAATCTTCATGGTCTCTGCTGTATAATTGTTTGTCTTTTTTAACTAATGCTGTGAACTAGTAAATGATATCTTGAACCCTTACTTTGTAAACATATCACAAGTTTAGCAGATTTTTTTTCCAAATAAAACTGTGCTTTAAAAATATTCATACCTAATGAACTAATTATAAAAAAACTGTACCATCAACAGTTTGTATCCCTAACTGATCTCTGATACAAATTTGACATCTTTTTTCCCTGCAAAAGTAACTTTATCAATCTTTACAAACAATATTAACAAAAAAGAAAATGCTGATGCCTCTCATATCTTTTTTTCAACTAAGTAAAATGTCGCCTGTACCTGACTGTTCAGATATCAGTTTCTGCCAGTTTGGAGTTAACATCTCTGCATTTGAACAGTGTTGACTACAGTGTGTGTAGGGATTCTTATTGTTATGGTGGTGTGGCCTGTACTGTGCAGGCAAAAATGTACTAGTGCCATTTTTAAAGCAAAGGTGAAAAGATCAATAACAGAAATGAAGACAGTGGGGGATGGGAGGGGGGGGGGGGGGGAGAAAGAGATAGAATAACAAAGACTTGTATTGTGATAGGAAAGAAGTCATTTGGAGGTGGGGAAATGATTTGTACTAAAAGAACTTCTGGCATTGTAAAATCTCACAGAGCTTAGGCGCTCACATAATCGTATGGTAAATTAATGATGCTTTCATTGACTATCAGTCATTTCTTCTGTCAAGCACATAGCGACATTGGTCACGTTCTGTTACCCACATTCGTAAATGTGTTCCTAAACATCAACAGGTATTACTCTTTTGTCATTGTTATGTAATATATATATCTGGTCATATCCAGAAAACTTCCTTTTCATGTTCCAGTGACAAATGGATTATTTTTGCTGTAACTGTTAAATATGGTCATTTTTTCCATCATTGTCGATATGATTATCAGATCATGATGCATTAAACATCTCTCATTTTTACAATTCATGTGCAAGATGCCATTCCATGTGTCATAAGCATCAGCACCACCACTTTTCTTTCCCCTCATGCAAGTAAATAATCATGATTATGACATCTTGGTGAAATGAACATGCAAGTAAATAATCATGATTATGACATCTTGGTGAATTGAACATCTCTCATTTTTACATTTCATGTGTAAGATGCCATTCCATGTGTCATCAGCATCAGCACCACCACTTTTCTTTCCCCCCATGCAAGTTGAGCATGTGAGTAGTGTGAGGGGACTGCAGGTAGTGTGTATTAGCAGCATGTTTGTTTGTTGTCCTTGTACAAACAGAGAACAGCGCTGGTCCCACACTGCAACAACCTTTACCCTCTCGCCATCGCAGAACCCCTCTCTTGCATCTCCCCTCTCGGTCTCGCAGTGCGGGGAGCAAAGGGGGGTCCTTGGAGGAGATCACCAATCAGATTTTTGACGACTTGATGAAGGGCAAGTCAGAGCTGGCCCACGCCTTTGATGAGCTTGGGGTGGTAGATTTGGAACGTGGTGGCAAGGTAAAAAAAAAAAAAAAGGAAAGAAAAAAGAAAATGGACTCGCTTTTCAGCAGTCTTTCTCATCACTTGCATTTCCCTCCTCCCTTATATTGGGAAGGGGAAATGATTGCTATTCCTTCTGCCGCACTTGTGTAATCCTGGCTGCTTGTACAACTGGTGCTGTGTACTGTAATAATGTTGTGTTTATACTTGTAATGCCAAGGTGGTCTGTGCATATCCATCAACAATTGTGCTGCCTTTAACTTTTTCATTTTTTGTTTTGCTTTTGAATTATCTTTGAAGTTTAACCTTTTCATGACAAAATGAAGATTTGTGTGTGCATTTTATTTTTTTAAATTTTATTATGTAATGATTGCTTGCAGCCTTTGGACAAACTACATCGTGTTTAATAATCGGGTCATTTTGTTGTAAATGGTGTCTTGTGTTTGGGTAAGTGGAATATTATTGGACCTATACTATTAAGGGAATTAGATGTATGCTTTCTATGCTTTTACTAACCCATTGGGTGTGGACTTGCTTTGTGTAAACCCTTTTAACTATGGTTTGTTGTCCTCTGTATTGTGTGATTTTGTGCAGATGTTTTCCCACTTTTTCTGTCATAGTATCAAGTCTGTTGCCAGAGGGTCTTTCCCCTTTGGAGAACAAAGATGATTTCTTTGGATGCAGCACTGTGTCACACAGTTACAAAAAAATGCACTGTAAATTTTTTTTTTGCAGCTGACTGTACGCATTACTGAACTTTACAGAATTTGTTTGTGATTTGATTTATATATTCAAGGAATTTAATGAATGTCTACAAAATTAGACTGTGTTATGATCAATTTGTTTTGTACAATTGCATGTTAGTCTAAAGAATAAAAAAAAATAGTGTCTAAAGTTGAACATCAGAGTGATGGGAGAGAAGAATTAGATAAACATTGTGTTCAATGGAATATATGATTTTAATATCAGTTATTCTGTTATGACTGGAAGTTCATCTTAATCTCACTTCCATCTCCAACAGTCCATTCCAGTGTAAAGTGTGTGTTTTTTCATGTGTTTGTGTGTGTGTGTGTGTATGTGTGTGTATGTGTGTGTGTGTGTGTGTGTGTGTGTGTGTGTGTGTGTGTGTGTGTGTGTGTGTAGAAATAGATACATAGATACATAGATATAAATAGATATATGTATATGACAGAGAGAATCAAATATGTCATACTATATGGCATCCATGCACATACATTCCTTTAGAAAGACATTTCCATGCTTACCCTAGGGGAAAATTTCTAAGTAGATGTTAATTTGATAATGTATGTTACAATATCATATTCATGGTATATGTCTGTATGTTATTCTCAAGGGAGATTTAAATCTGTAAATATATTAATCCATGATTGATAGAAATGGTTAGCTCCTGAAAGATCAGTGAGTAAAAAGTGCTTTGATTAGTGGAATATTGAGGACTAAATGCACAGTGCTGATGAACACTCTTGTTGATTCCATAGATGGTATCTCCTTTTGATTTCCTTCTTGGGGATGCCAGGGGTTCTTTCAGTATAAATAGTACCTTCACCTTCTGGAAAATTTGTGTTAGAAATTTCCTCTTTTCTGTCACTCTCTTTGTTTCTTTGCTGTGTGTCATCCCTTCTTATCACTTTCTGCTGTTCACATGTATGTTTTACAAAGCCTTACATACTTTCACTAGGATTGGTAATTGGGTATAGATAGTAACTGCATCTTTGGCTCTAAGGAAAATGTGATGTGCAGGATCAATGTTAGCTAATTTAGGCTAATTTTTATATGTTTTAATGTCCTTAGTTGGATTTACATTTGTATTCAAGTTTTTCTTGGATCCCGTGTTCATAAATTGGGCAGAAAGGTCAACACCATGGACCTATCCTTAGATTATGTGTGCAAGTACATTGATAT
>CM060307.1:88769240-88801740 GCA_030674185.1 Monoplex corrugatus | reverse complement strand
TTGTTTAATAATAATGTGAAAAAAAGTGTTGGTCTGGTCATTGGTTGTACCATTTTGTTATTGTTATTTTTGTTGGTTTTTATTATTAGTTGGCTAATTTCTCTATTGGCTAATTTCTCTATAGAGGTGCTTTAGTTTGAGCATGGATAAAACATTTACTTAAGTTTTAAATGAAAAAGAAAACATTTGATTTCTCTCATAGACAGTATGTTTCATTTGAACAGTTGATTGTTGTTGTGCTTGCTCTGCCATTTTTGCTTGATTCGTTGTGCTGACTGTTCATGAAATGTTTTTTGTTTAAATTTAAATAATGTAAGACATTTGATTGTGTGAGAAAAATCAGCAGGCTCAGCAGGGATTTTTTGACTTCTTTTTTGATACTTTGTTTTTGGTGTCTGTTTTGTTGTTGGTTTTTAAAGAAATTGCATGGAGAACAAGTGTTTTAAGAAGTACTAGCAGAATGGATATGTTGACAACCATTGTGATGTTAATTTTAATTCTATGACTATGAAGGTATAAATACTACCGCTACTACAACTAATAGTTAGCTGATTAATTCCATGTATATTGGAGAATGTAGATTATGCCATAGTTGATTAAGCAAAGGATACTCACCAAACACAGGTTCTATGTCTGTTTTTCATCACTGCATGTATCGTTTACTTTATTTCCAGCAAACTAGTAATACACTATATTGGGCAGTGTTGCTAAACCAAGAATATAAAAATTGATGACAAAGAAAACAATACATGATAGAAAGCGACATTATATTTCATGAAAAAAATGTTTATGTTTTTAAAATATTCTTTTATTGTGTTTGTTTTTAGGGTCACAAAAATCCAGACGAACATCGCTCTTTGGGTTTATTCGGCCTTCTGAGAAAAGAGTCATGGGGAACAAAAGAAACGACAAAGCAGAAGGGCAAAGGACGGGTGACCTTTGCCCTCCCCCGTAGTGACTCCAAGAAGAAAGCTGCTCTGGCTGCTAAAGCTGCAGAAGGTGAGTGTAAGAATGGTAGTGTGCAGTTTTATTTTTACAGACTGCTGACTTAAGATGAGGTGGCAGGGGGGCACATTCCGTTATGACATGTCTGTACCATTCTTTTTATGCATGCTCTGTTGATGTAAAATTCATTTATTGTCCAAGAAAACAGACAAAGTGAAACTACGTACGTATCAAATAAATCTGGAACAAAGTTTTGGATAAGAAAAAGGGCAATTCATGAAATCAGCAAAAATGTTTTGGTACAGTGACATGGATGAAGTCAAAAAATTCTTCCATGCAGATCTGTCGCAAAGCAAACAAGAGGAAACAATACTTTGTGTTTAAGTGTCTGTAGTTATATTTACATTTGTATTCAGGTTTGTTTTTTTCTTAAACACCCTGATGATAAATTGGACGGAATGGTCAATGACAGGGGCATATCCTTAGATTAAGTGCGTGAATGCATTGATACGTGTACGTACGTCTTTTTTCCAGGTTTTTTTTTTTTAAAAGAGGTATAATGTATTTTTTGAAATGGTCCTAACCCTGATAGGGATGGCTCAGTGCAGTCAGCCAGGTTTTAAACAACAATAACTTACTTTAGATCCATCATTAGCAATGAGGGATCTGAATCAGAAGTCCTGTTAAGGGCAAAAAAAAAAAGTATCAGCTGAGACCAGCACCAGTTAGCAGGGGATCCTGGTTGATCCTTGAAGCTGTCGCATCCAGGAACCACAGGCCCAGAGTCAGTGTTTCATCCGATGTATGATAAGACTGAGACCAACATTCCTCGCACACTTATTGTGGAGAGCTTTTTAGGGCTTGGCATAGAGGGATGAATGAAGCAAGGGATTCCATCATGCCCAGAGGTGATGGATCCTTGAATGTCACAGGCAGAAGAAGAGGGTGGCTAATTTTCCCATGCAGGGAAGTGTAGAAGCAACACGCATAGAAGAGGTGTCAAATCTCATCTATGAAGTTGAAGGACTGGTTTGGGGAGAGATCGCAATTCTCTTTGTTGATTATGAAACCAAGACATAAGCATAGCATTAAAACCTTATGGGTGTATGTACAGCAGAGGTCCTCTGATTCAGCAGAATTGGCCAGACATCAGTGGTGTAAGATCCTGAACTTGTGTTCCATGGAGATGTACTGCCATACAGGTTTCATGGCTCTACTGCTCATACCAGAGGGCCAACACACCCCATCACCAATTTGTACATTCTGTTATGGTGTTTAATTTGGTGTACAAGTGTATATGACTTTAAAATTAGAATTTTTAAAGAAATCCTTGTCCACATCAAAAACCCAGACTCCTGTCTACCAGTGTCAGCTTGTATTGCTCTGCTTCTCATGAATGGTCTTTTCAAGGGCCAGAGAATGAATAACAGAGACAGGATTCAGTATTCTTTGAGTGGGAAGATCAGTGATTGTTTCAGGTGGGGTACAGGAGAGCCATGGACGTCTTTCATTAATTGTGGGCAATGACAGATAAGCTGGTCAGGTTATGTTCAGTTTTTGATTTGTTATTTATACTAGGAAAACAAGGATTTAAGAAAAAATCCTCATGTTTGGAGAAAACCTTCATAGCAAGGGTGGAAAAGAATGACAGTTGCTGAAAACATTGCTTGAACACAGAGCACAATTCTATTGCAGTATGTCATTAACAAATGAAAGAATTGTATCAATACAGTGCCTCACTCCCAGTAGTTTAAAGCACTGAAGGGTCTGTTTATTATCTTGTTTGTATTTAGCATGCCTGTGGTTCGGAAGAGAGATTATTAGGAAAATTTAATCGTGTACAAGTCTAGTTACATTTGTTCATTGTATGTAACAAATATATGTGTGTGTTTTCAGAAGAAAAGTTGATGGAGGAGATAGCACATGCCCACGGCCAGCAGCTGGAAGAGGAGTGGCGAGCATCAGGGGGCAATGACAATAACTTGTGTGACTTTGTGGCTGCTGGCTATGTTGAGACAGTGGACATGGCCACTCACACTGAACCTGGACTGTCCCTGACTGACCATCTGACTGATGATGCAGACACAGACCATGCTCTGCTGCCTCCCCCTGACATGTTTGATGATGTGCACTACATGCACAGTGGTTCTGCTGATGATATTCATGTGTCTGATCTAGATGAAAGAGAGGACCTTGTTGATGATGTTCCACCTTCTCTCAGCGTCAGTGCCAGATCCACCCCTCGCTTTAGCACATTTGGAACTCCTCGCTCTAAGGCAATCCATTCTGAGTCAAAAGGACGAGCATCTTCATCCACAGAGGAGTCCAACCCTTATCTTTCTATGCAGCCTGTGATTGTAGACTCAAGGAGTAGCCGCAAGGATAACTTTCAGCCCAGCTTCAACATAAATTTGCAGACTCTTGGTGAAACAGTGTCTCCGCACTTTGATGGTGTACAGTCATTCCGTCCCACTAAAACACAATCTTTAGCTACCCACAAAGCCCCAGTAGCTTCCCCTGAAAGATATTCCCCAGAAAAAACCCAAACACACAATTCTGAAAAAGCATCTGCGACAGAGGTGCTCAAAGATCCATTGAGACCTATTCCAGCACGACGACGACTGCTAGAGCAGTCTGCATCAGGTGGGAAGTCTGCTTCTCCTAGGTCAGCTAGACCTGACATGTCATTTTCTTCATCACAGGAAGTCACCATTTCCCAACCTGGTGTAACAACGCCAAGAGTATCAGGATTAACAGATCCTCAACCGTCAGTAGTGAGCCCCAGGTTAGATCCAGAACATGGCAATCACAGAGCCAGTTCTTCAAGACACTCTCCCAAGTCTGGGTTTGCTGGAGAAGGGAATAGGTCCACACCCATGTCCACCCCATCACCTACCCATACCTCTTCATCATCAGTTGGCAGTATGCAGCTGGAGGGGGCCCCCAGATACACCTCTCCACCTCCCTATTCTACAGCCATTGGTCACAAACAGGGCGGCTTTAACAAGTCCTCTCCCTCTCCACCCACCTATTCTGCAGCCATCCCCACCACAACTAGGTCCTCTCCTCCTGCAGCAAACACCGCGTCAAAACACTCTGTGTCCTATACACCAGTCACCAGAAGCACTGCCAAAGAGCAAAGTCAGTTTCATGGTAGCAAAGATACACCAAGAGATGTTGTTACCAGCCCGCTCACCATGAAAGGAAAAAACGGTAATACTTACAGGGAAAAGGAAACCCCTAGAGACCAAGTGAAAAGTCAGCATTTTTCACAGGACAGTCATGATACCAGTTTGAAGCTGAGTGTCAGAGACAGTGTGGTCAGTCCTGTAGGTGGCAAACCTCCCACTCCCAGAGATCACCCAACTTCTCCAGGGACAAGGAATGCTCCCAGGAATCACTCTGGTGTTCATAAAACTGTGATAACACCTCGGGAAAGTTGCAGTTCCTACACTGGTCTTCCAGAGAGTCCACGTTATTCTACACATACACAAGCGTCAAGCAGAAACAGTGGTTCACAGGATTCTGTGGGTAACGTGAAAGACAGTGTCAGTGCTATAGAGCAGTCAGTGACTACACCCAGGCACAAACTGCAGAACGGTTCTGTTGCTCATCTCTCCTATCACACGACGACCACCAGAGGCTTCCACAGCCACACTGCCCCCAGGGTGCTCAGCCCACGCGAGTCTCCCCGCCACTCAATGCATTCATTGGAAACCATGTCCCCACGATCTGCAAACAATTGTCACAGAGGGGGTCAGAGTTCTAGTACCAGCACGGTGGTGGTGGCAGAGGTACATCATCATCAGCACCATCGTGCCAGTCCATTAGACAGACGTTCAGTATCCACCAGGCCATTGTCGGCCACCTTTGATGCCTCTGGTTATCCAGAGCAGACAGTGACTTTTGTGTGATGTTGTGATTGTGCAAGTAACTGGTGTTATTGTGGGTTGTGAGATAGGCCTATGTACAAGAGTCACTGAATTACAGTGACTATGACAAGCCTGTTGGTGCTGATTGACAACACTGTCACTAGCCATCAATATTATGATTTCATATCAACATTTTGGAATGAAATGCTGGCAGTGTTCTTCTTTCATAGCATTCATTTCTTTCTGTGTATCAGACGTGATCATGTTGACTTAATTAAATCCAGTCAGAGTGTGTATAATGTAAAACTGTTAATATTATACATCATTATGTGTTTTGGTGTAGATGTCCTAAATTGCCTTTGAGATTTATCTAGAATTGCGTATTTGTCACTCTGTGTGTATGTGTGTGTGTGTTGTGTTGTGTGTGTGTGTGTGTGTGTGTGTGTGTGTGTGTGTGTGTGTGTGTGTGTGTGTGTGTGTGTGTGTGTGTGTGTGCAAGAGAGATAAAAGATGGGTTACTTGTTATGAGGTACCAGATGATTGTTTTAAAAAAAGAGTTAAATTATGCAGATCTTGCCTTTTGTCATAAGGAACAGGTAATGCAGTACTTAATCAGTAAACTATGAAATCTTTGTTGATCTGGCTGATTTGCTTATCTCAAAAGCAGTTGTATTTTGTCTTCAAGTTTCTTTGTGTTTTGTATTGTTTGGTTCGGGAAAGGTCGGGTTCCTGAACTTAGGCAATGGGCAGTGGTTATTGGTTTTGTTTGTTTTGGTTTGGTTTGTTTTCAGTGGATTTTTTTCTTTGTGTGTGTGTGTGTGTTGGGGGGGGGGGGGGGAGCTTGGGGAACAGAAACATTTGTTTGTCTGGGATACAAGATACAAGAATTTTATTTAGCCCAAAGCATCACAATGGGAAATTGTTTTGGCATTCGCATTAAAATACATATAGGCACAAGAACGCATAAACACATGTACACACATACTCTTACTCTCTCTCACTCTCTCTCTCACTCCTCTCTCACCCTCCCCCTCCCCCCATCTCTCTCCCCCTCCCTCTTTGTCGAAACAATATCAAAGATAATGACTAAATCTAAATATGTACGGTTAAAAAAGCACATCATAAGAGTCAGATGCCTTGGTCAAGACTTTTAACAATGGACAAAAAGGGCAATACTCATTAAAAAAACTTTGGTAGGTATAGAAAAAATTTGATTAAAGATGCAACGCGATATGCACGTTAAAATCAAAATGAGTTAAATACAATAAAATGAGTATGTAGACTAAGAGGACAAGGTTAAACAAGAGAAGAACAAGAACAGGATTTTATTTTAGCCCAGTGCTCAGACACGTGGAAAATGTTTTGGCTATGCATACAATCACACTCACGCATCACAACAATTACAATGTTCAACATCATAAAAGACAAATTCGTGGGTCATCCACGGAATCAAAGAAACACACGCACACAACACATACACATTCTCACGCCAAGGCGCCCATATCCAAGCCACCTTAGCCCTGCCAGCTAATTAATTTAACAGCGCGCATTTGTCTTTCCCTTCCCCTCTCCACACCACCCTCACCCATCCAGTGGTGGGCCACAGGCACACATTGAAGTATAGGCTTACAGATTGACTTAGATTCGACTAGGCCTACTCTGTGCCAGTATCAGTCACATCCTACACTCCGTCCCTCCTGAAAGATCGTAGCAGTTACAAAGCACTGCTGTAGAGTGGTGGACTCTGGTCAAACCTGCCTGGCTAAAAATACAAGATACAATATTCTATTTAGCCCAGAACATCACAATGGGAAATTGTTTTGGCATTCGCATTAAAATACACACAGGAACAAGAACGCATAAACAAATGTACACCCATACTCTTACTCTCTCTCACTCTCTCATCCCTCTCTCACCCTCTCCCTCCCCTCATCTCTCTCCCCCTCCCTCGTTGTCAAACACAATATCAAAGATTATGACTAATTCTAAAAATGTACGGTTAAAAAAGCACATCATAAGTCAGATGACTTGGTTAGGACTTTTAACAATGGACAAAAAGGGCAATACTCATTGAAAAACAACTTTGGAAGGTATAGAAAAATTTGATTAAAGATGCAATTTAATATGCACATTAAAATCAAATTGAAGTAAAAACAATAAAATGAGTATGTAGACTAAGAGGACAAGGTTAAACTTTTTAAGTCAACCGACAGAAACACATATACAAGCAACAGCCGACCCCCCATCCACCCACACACCCACACCCACACACCCGCACGCGCACGGAGTCAATACACACATACACATTCACACGCACGCACCCACACACCCTCTCTATATCCTCTCTCACATACAACCCCACAATGCTATGCACACAATGTTTGCTCCAACATAAGTCAATTGTACACATCCGCACGCTCTCTCCTCTATAGGGAAGATATAAGTAATGGGAATCCTTGGCATTTAAAGTCCATCGACTATATCACCTTTGGAAGCTGATGTCAAACCTTAAATTACATTATACTATGTATATTTAAAAAAAATTCATTTTGCTGTTTAAAGAACAACTTCAGACTTGCACACATACTAACATCAAAACAATGTTGCAAGCAGTTGTCTAAAATCACTTAAGTGAATAGACATTAAATGAAAGACCACCAAACAATGTTGCAAGCTATTATGTGACCATCTTGGTATGGCTACAAGCAGCTCAAAGTTTAAATTTACATCATGTCATAAAACTTAATATAACTTGGAAAAAGTAGGCAGTTAATCAGTATGCAGAATTGTCTGTGATGGCCACTTTGATGATTAAACTGTTTGGTTTTAGCGTTCTACTGCAATTAATATATTACTAGGTGGTAGTTTTGTGTTGATTGAGTGGATGTCAAAATTACATCAGAGCTTTGATTCGTAATTGTCACTACGCTGCATTTGGCCCCACTGATGTAGCTGGAGATAGGTGCACAAATTATTTGTGTGCACATTGGAAACTATGTGAAAAATGAAATTAATCATAAAGAAATGTTTCACTTGTTGCATAAAGATTAACACAGAATCAGTCTTGTAGAAAGAAATTTAATAAATTAAACTACTGTTACTACTTTCTCTCTCTCTCGAGCTCTAGAGCTGTCTCTCTCTCTCTCCTTCTCTCTCTCTGTCTCTTTCTTTCTCTCAGTCTGATGTGATTTGAGGTGGTAGCCAAGTGAAAGATATATGTCAATCCACCGATTGTCTTGTCTTCTCAGTTTGACTCACTTTTGAGTCATTGGCTGAATGTCAGGTTGATTTAATCTGCAAGTTGTCATTCTCAGTTCATTTTAACCCTTTGACTCCCGCCCACCCCAATCACCTACCATCATGCAGGAAGTTGGTGGATAGGGTGAGGGAGTCAGAGGGTTAAGTTTTTGCTTTGTTATCACTGATGATGATGCAGGATGCTAGTGGGTAGGGTGAGGGAGTCAAAGGGTTAATACTGTCAGTCTCACCTTCCTTTTAAGTCCATCCAAATTTCAAAATGTGTGAACAGAATGTGTTAGCCATACAGTACACAGAGAATAGATCTTAAGTCATCCCACCAAGCCCACTAGGGCATAAAATTGATAAGGCATCCATGAGATCATTTTACAGAAGTTACAATCTCAGTGCTACTGCTGATTGCCCAGGCAAGAGGAGTGACCTGAAGAAAAAATACAGGAAGCTTTTGAACTGAGACGGAATCACCAGTTCTCATGTCATCAGGATTGTTTTTTTAAGATGTGTCTGTAGTTAGTAATGGTAGATCCAAACATCAGTGTTTTGGATCTACCAACAGTTGGCATTTAACAGTTAATGCTAGGCACCAGTGAAATTGTGAAATACCGCCGTCGGTTTGATTTCTGTGATAGAAATTATCTCGTTTTAAATTCATTATTTGAGGGAGGAATTCAAGTTTAGCTTATCAGTATGCTCAGTTCAGATCAGAGAGATTCATTGTTTGAGGTGGGTTACTGGTTTTGTCATATGTCATAATGTTTGATGGAAAATTCGCCAATAGTGATCTTTTACCTAATATTCATGTTGTTAAACACTTTAAATTGTTTTGAGCGAACTGAATAATAACCTCATTTAAACTGATAATACTTAGCAGTTAAAATTCAACATTTAATAATGTTGTTTTACTCTTTTCAAGTTGTCATGAGCCAGTTGAATAATTGCTTTATTATTTACCGCTATATTACTGAGCTGTTAAATTTCTACTCAAGTTACAGTTGTTGTTTCTTGAGTGCTTCTACTAGTTCAAGTCAGTGCAGCTTGAAGCAAACATCAGAAACGGACTGGAACTGTCAAAGGAGGAAACCCAGAAACCAGGCACTGTGCTCAGTTGTTTGGAAAGTGTTTTACTAATGAATTAAGTTCAGTCCGAAATCAGCTGCAAATTTATATATTCTGAGTAAGATTTAATGTAAACTACAGATGTTTATTAACACACACATATGTATAAATATGTGTGTGTGTGTGTGTGTATATATATATATATATATATATATATATATAATATATATATACATTATGTATGTATATATATATATACTGAGTAGTGGGCTTTTAAATGAACGCAAGAGAATGGTAACCTGGGTGACCAATCTTTTGTTATAGATAGGCCTACTTAATAAAGCAAGGACTGCTCAGCAAGGACTGCTTATGCTATTAATGGTCTGTACAGGTTATATCTTTTTGTTTCAGTTTACTAGATGTGGATAAAAGCTGATTTGTTGAGTTGTGACAGCCTTTTTCAACTTTTAGATTGTTATTTTGTCAGGCCAGTTGTAACCCATGTGGAGATGCCAGGGGCTCTTTCAGTATAAATAGTATCCCCACCTTCCGGAAATTCTGTGCTAGAAATTTCCTCTTTTCTGTCACTGTTTTTTTCTTCCTCTTTTGCTTTCTGTCATTTCTTCCTATCAGTTTCTATCTTGCTGATCTATTCACCTGTATGTATTTGATAAAGTCTTACATACTGTCTCTTAGGATTGATAATTGGGTACATATATTAAGTGCTTTTTTGGCTCTGGGAAAATGATATGCAGAAGCAATTGTAGGTAATTTAGGCCCGTTTATATTTATGCTTTAGTGTCCTTAGTTGTGTTTAAATTTGTATTCAGGGATGTTTTTTAAATCCCCTGTGTGATGAATTGGACAGAGTGGTCAGCACCAGGGCATCTCCTTAGATTATGTGCGCGAATGCATTGATTTGTGTACTTTTCTTTTCCTTTTTTTTTTTCCCTGTTGAAGTATTTTGTATGTCATGAAATGGTTATAGCTCTGATATGACTCTGTGCAGTCGGCTGGGCTTTAAACAAAAATGAGAGTAATAAAAGGCCAGTTGTGAATTTTATGTTGCTTCTGACATTTTGAATCATTGAATACATGGTGTTTTTTTCCTTATGATGAAGTCATCGTCATTTGTTGTGATTAAGAAGCCGGTCAGTATGTGGTTGAAATGGGGAATGTTCTTTTATAACTAGTTTTTTGTATTTAAACTGTTACCAAGCAATGTACTGGTAAATGACATTTTTCAAGTCATCAGTACCCAAAATAATTTCTTATGCATTTAGTCCCACCTGGTGTATTTAATCAGGCCTATGATAAACTGAACAGTGTTGCTGGGTCTAGAAGTTGACATGGGTAGATTTTGATGATTTTAGACTGTTCTTACTGCAAAAGCAACATCTTGCAGCTGGTATCAGCCATTTGTCTTAAAACTGTTGAGCTGCCAAACAGTGTAAAGCCAGTACGATTTACTTTTTTTCAAGTAATGTACACCAATTAGAATAGAACATGAAAACTAACAATGGTATATATGTTCTAGGTGTGTTTTCTGTTTTGAAATACAGGTTAAACAAATTCCTGAAAGACACAGGTCAAATTAAGGAGTGTCCATATCTGCATACTTCATTAACTGTGTTTTTCATTCATGTCTTTGTGATAAGTTTGTTGTTTTTTGCTTCAGTGGCCAGATCTTAATTGATATGATTTTCCAAAGATGAACTCTGCATTATACATGTTTCAGTACTTTTTTTAGTCTGACAATGCAAGTTCTGTGCTGTAAACTCATAAGGAGATGTAGCACATACAAGGTCCAAGGAAAAATGAAAGTATAACTGAACATAAATTAAGTAAAAAAATTGTTCAGTCAAAATGAAAAGATGGCTTTTCATTTTAATGTCATGGTGGCAAGCATCTGTTTGCAACTACTGATTAACATTTCTTGTGACAGCATTGTGTGCAATTTTTTTCTTTTTCGTAATTCTTTTTGCCTGCATCAGTGAACTTAGTGTGCGTGTCTGTTTGCCTGCAGTTGATGAAGTGATGTGTGCATGTGTGGGTGCAATGTGTTTGCATGGGTGTTACTGTCACTATTATGGTTTTGGGATTTTTTCACATTGGTCAGTTGTGTGATTATTTTGGCAGTCTTGGACTTTTTTCTCCTTTCCTATCTCTGGGATTGTGTTTATTGGCCAATTTGTCTCAGACATTGTTGTGTGAATGAAGTGAGTAGACTGAGAATTAAAGAATTGTTTGGTGTTGGATATGACTGATTCACTGTACGTTTCCAGTGTTCTTTGTCTAGATGTTTTGCTTTAAAAAGCCCAAGTCATGACTTGCTTACAATGATGTATTTGCTCTATCCTCCAAACGAAACTGTCATGGTTGACTCTTGAAAGCATGTCCATAATCTGAATCAGTTTTACACTTGAGGGCCAAATGGGGCCTATAATCATCACTTTTTACATATTTTTGTAACTGGAATAATAGAATTGGCTGTAGTTGCATCATGAAAGGTTTGAATCTCAACTTGTGTTCTGGAAGGTTGGGTACGCTGCACTTTTTTTTCTGTTTTCTTTGTTCATTTGGTTTGTTTCTTTGTTTCACACGATTAGGCCTACATAGAGGGCTACCAGCCAGAATGGTGTCTCTCAAAGGAATAAGGAAGGCAGATACACCATCCTAGTCAAGAACCAGTAATATTTACGCAAGGAACACGTAGGCCTACTGCCTTGATTTGATTTGCTCTCTCTCATCGAGTATAAGTATGGATCAGGGCTCCCACTGAGGAAAAGCAAAAATCCCTGAAAATCAGGGGGGCAAGCCCCCCCCAGAAAATTTTGAAATTTTACGTTGAAAATGGCGCCATCTGACACATATCTGAGCTTAATCTATAGTTTTTTATATTTTTTTTTTTTTGCGGATTCTCACTCTCGGTTTTCGCGAAAATCGCGAATTTGCAGAAAAGTGGGAGCCCTGATGGATACAGTTATTAATTAAAGTTTGTGAATTGAAGGCTCAGGTTCTCAAAATTTTCCAACTTTGTTATTCAAAAGAGAACCATTGCTAGGATGAGGTTAAAAATGTTTATCGTACAAATTCAGGTAATGGGATCTTTCATAGAAAAGTCCCAATTTAAAGATGACTAGATTTTTAATTGTGATACGACAATGGCCTGGTTGGTGCAGAAGTAGAGAACTTGCCTTCCAGTCTTCTGTAGGAGTTGAACTATTTGAATAATGCCTGTATTGATGTCTCTACCACCTCACTCCCCTATTACCTCAGAGTTATGGATGGAATTTTCCTCATGACAAACAGGTTAAGTGGCATGTGGATTTGTTGTCATGGCTTACTGGTTAAATCATTTTCAGTTCAAATTTAACGTCCCCAAATGACGGTGCTGGAAAACTATATTGACCCGTTTTGTTTGATTGTGGTGATGATTAATTGTGTTGGTTGGTGGATGGAGATTGATTGTTGTCTTTTTCAGGGCATAGATATGTGTGATGTGGTTGTGTAGGATGTCGGTGAGGTCATTCATAAGAGGTGCTGGACGTGTTTTCATTCGTTTCCAGGCTGTTGACATGCTTTATTTGGTTTTCTAACATTGCAGATGCAGATACGTTATACATATGTAGAATCATGGAATACAATGTAGCCTAGATTATGCCATTGACAGACTGATACAAATGTAGCCTAGATATGCCATGACAGATGATACAAGTAGCAAAGCATTGACAGACTGATACAAAGATAAAACATAAAACCTGTATGCTGGGTGGGATCTCAAGACCTTACCAGCACAGAGCTAAAGCCATTATCATTTTGGATTTTCTCTATCACATGGTGTCAGTGGCTTCAGTGCATATGGAATTCACTGCGGGCACAGACACTGCTGGTGTCTTCTGAAACTGAAACTTTGTTGTGGTCATGGCATGGAATTGGAATAATGGAATTTCAGTCATTTTTTTTTCCCAAACAGTACGAACAAGAACCTGTTCCTGGAAGACAAAGGAAAAGAGGGAAACATAACATTTACAGTAACACAAGATAAAAGAGGGAGAAGTGATGTTACGTAACATTATAAAAGAGGGAGGAATGTGACCTTTACTGTTACAGTAACAGGTTAAAGTGGAAGAGGGAAATAATATATTGACAATACTTACAGTAACATTCTGTTTAATCCTAAAAGGAGAGGGAAATGTGACAGTAGGAATAGTAATGTGCTGATTGTTCAGTTGGCAACATCATATAAGAGTGAAATGTGCTTCACTTTCCAGTATGCTACTCGTGTCAGTCAGCCAGTTCTTAGGGAGATAATGGTGATCAATGGGAAGTATTTTTTATTTTGTAGCACTGCAATTTACAGTCTCAGATACCATACAAGTTATATTTATGCCAGTGTATGAGTGGATTTTAAACATGTTCTTTTATGCCCAACTTTGCGTAGATCTCATTCACTCGCTGTGCGAAGGAACATTTGTTGTTGAAATAGAGTGAACCTGTAAGATAACAAGCATGATGCCATCTGTTTGTCTTTGGCCTTAGGAACAAACATTGTCATGTGTTTTTCAGTCCAGTTTTCCAGAACATTATGAATTGTGACCAGTGCAATATTTTTCGTAGTAATTTTTTGTTTGTCATTTCTGAGATTTCATTGTATTCACATCTTGACCACTTTGTTCATTGGAAATCTTTGTTTTTTAATACTCCAAATGAGTAGAGTAGTAGAACAGAGTTATGCAAAAAATGAAACATTTGATTTGTTGAAAGAAAATTCATATCTATGCTGTACAAAAATTTGGAGAAAAGGATTCATTTGTCTGTAAATGTTCCTATGTATTTTATCACTATTTGAAAGGTATATGACCTTTCAGCTTCGAAATGTAGAACCATTTATTGATAGAATTTGAAAACAGTAGTTTATCGGGAAAGGGATCATATACTTGTATTGAATTCATGTGAGATGTGAATTGTATCTGAAAATGTGAAAACAGAAATCCATTGGTATAGGGACCACTTGTTCATTTCAAATGAACTCGATATACCTTCCTTTGGTGCTAGAGTTGTGAAACCTTGAAGATCAGCATTGTTTTACTGCAATGCTTACAGTCATGAGTTGTACATTTAGCATTATATGTGTTGTACCAACAGTTTCACCCCTGTTTCAGTTGTGCATGTGTTGTGAAGGAAGAGGGTAATATTTTGGTTGTGCAAACTTTGTCAAATATATACAACGAATTTCTATGCAGTTTAGAATAAACTACAATAATGTTCTACTTGTGTTGGTGTTGATTATTTGTAAACAATAAAAGTTGAGTCTTCATTCTCACTGAAATTTCAATTTGGGTTCAGAGGTAATGGAACATTTCCGTATCCACTTGCTCTTCATCAGACTTACATATACACTCTGGAAATATTTTCACAAGAGCTTACAACAGGGCAAGGGAGGGAACGTTGTTGCCAAGTAGTTCAAGAATATTAATTAAATAAGCAAGCAGCTCTTTACAAGTAATCCTTTCAAACTTCGGACTTGGGCTGGTCACACAATTGTCATTATACATATTCAAAGCCTCAGCAGGATTATATAAAGCGCCCATGTGCTCGAGATATCGGCTTCATTTTCAACCCTTGTAACAGCAGACATCACATCTCTCTAATGTTTCCTTAAGTAGTTCAATGCAGAAGCAATAACACAGCTTCATATATTTGGTAGAATGGTGGCTATTATTATCTCCTGATGCTTTGTTAAAATGTATAGTTGCATTAATGGAAAATCAAGGCAGATTTGAACTATGACGGGCGGAGCTAGTGTCGGGCGCATGCACCTCGCCTGGCATCATGGACCTAAAAATAGATGTTTAGGTCTGTGGCTGTCTTTCCAGGGCCACAGTCGGGCTGCAGGCATATCACTTTCATTTGCAGCTTGACTAAACTATAACTCTAGGGCCTACCCAGTTTCTTCATGTGCATGGAACCCTTATAGTACCCAACTCTGCTGTCACATGAGCACAATGCACATGCAGGGACGAAAATCTGTTAACTAGCTCTGCTCACCCAATCTGTCGGATTGGCTGCAAGGCCTTTAAAAAAGGCCAGGTCAATTTTTAGATTTACAGTTACTTTTCAGTATAATACCACACATGCTCAATCCAATAAGGCATCAAGACCGTTTAAGTTTCCATATACAAGACACATTTTAGCAAACATGCTTACAAAAAGGGGATGTAACAGTCTCAGAAAAAATAATACTGTTAGCATGGATTGACCTATTTGTTTTTACCCATAAACCACAACCCTCCCCCAACCTTGAACTCCAATTCTTAACTCTCTGAAACCGTATTCCCAGGTTATCAGAAACTTTCAACTCAAACTTTCAGCCAAATTCCCGGCTTATTAAGAATAGACTAGCAGAAAACCCCGTTTTTGTCGAGGAGCTCAGGCGAGGAGACAACTTGGATCCTTAGCTCTGGGTTAAGGAGGCTACAGTTCAGTAAGCAGTATCGCATGTTACATTACTTACTTTGAAGCGTGTGTGAAGTGCAGGTTAACAGCTATGCGAAACACAGTTTACTTACTACTAAAGAAAACTGCAGCTGAAGAGTCAAACTTCAAGCATGCTTGTAACAGAATGGAACGAATGTAGTCTCACTACTTCAAGTTCAAACTTGCATTCCAAGACAAATACTTTCTTTCAAAAGAGACAACTTTTACAGCTACGAATATGTTCAGAATGAAATGTATAGCGAATTCCCAGAAATGCATGGGCCCTTTCTAGTGTGATCCATCTGCTGGTCAGCGAAAACGCTTTTATCCACTTGAATAAATATTGCATTTTTAATTTCAAAGCACATCAATACACTGACAGATATTCAACAACTTCTTAGAATAAGAAATCAAACATCTCACATCCATTTGATCTTGGTTTTTCTGTCTAAACTGCCGTTCTAAAATCTTTCACAAAGAGGGAAGAGTGAATTTGGAAGAACCATGTGTGGACAAAGAAAGATCTTAACAGTTTTTACTGCCAAGCAGACTACATTTGGCCATTTTCAAGGCCATAAAAAACAAAACTGCACCAACATGAAACAAGCTTGTCTATTATCCTACCTGAACCATTTCATGCAAAACACTCAATAATCAACATTCAATCAATAAGACATTCAACTACACACTCTTACAGCAAACACTCAATAATCAACAATCAACCAATAAGACATTCAACTACACACTCTTACAGACTATCACACTAGGTCATGCTGCAGACAAAACAAACATTCAACAATATCAAGATTCAATGAGATCTTCAACTACACAGACTCTTACAGACAAACATACAATGCAATGCTGGAGTCACTATCTCAAACAAGTTTTCTCACTTTCAACAGTCTAGTTCTGTAGCACACAAGTTCACCAACCACACAGAGAGACTTAGGAAAAATTAATACAGGTGACTAAACCAGTAAGCAGAAGATGACAAAAGAAAATGCAGAAAAGAGGGCACGTGTAACATGCCACCCCCACCACCACCAACCCCAATGGGGTGAATATTTCTCATGTGAAAAACTGCCAACAACTCGTCAGCTGACAAACATCTAGCATGTAGGAAAGTGATAACAAGCTTCACAGGATGTGGTATCTTAACATGCAAAAGAATTCATGAGTACATCATCTGTTCTTCAAATGTGAAGTTACCCATATTGTACTATTTGAAAAATATATATATGCACAATTAGGCAAACAGCACCAGCTTTTACCATCTCCTTTACCAACTGTGTAGATCTAGCAAACATCATGTTATTATTCCAACTAAATTTACCACCATCTGCTGTCAGCAAAGTGACTTCAATTTTACTTATGACAGTTAGAGTGGCACTTCAGTGCCTCAACAAGAGGGCTACAAAGAGACAACTATGAAAAAAATATTCAAGGTTTCAGTATCATATACATTTGGTTGCTATGTTATATGTATAACCAACAAAAAAATACAAAATGTACTATTTTTCCTTTACAAATTGTTTACTTCAAGCATGAGGTTGGGATCTACTTCTGTCTTTGTCTTAAATCTACTATTCTTTTTACACATAAATGCAAACTATGACGGGCGGAGCTAGTGTCGGGCGCATGCACCTCGCCTGGCATCATATTTGAAAATCTCTTAATAAGTTATAATCGAAACCTTCCGAGCATCCTTTTACATGATTTCCGACAGCTGTTGGAAAAATCTCATATTTGCAACAAGGTCATTTGTCTCTCTTCCTCACAATCTGGATGAAAGGACTATTTGTTGTCCCTGCCTTCAACTCATTACAGTAAAGAACCAACACAAAATCTGTATTTTATAATCAACTGCACAGAAAAAGCCATTTGATGCCATTTTCAAAAATATGATGCGCTGACCAAGACTGCACATTTCACAGCAGAAGGAAAGAAAATTACCTGAATGTCAGAAGATATTCAGCACATTAAGTTTACCAGTTACTCCACACATAAAACTGTTCACTATCATTCACAATTTCACTCGCACTATATATACACAGTACAGACAGAAACCCGGTCACTACCTCAGATCATCATTTGGTGCAGACAGTAACCCAAGCATCAACCTTTTAAACCGACAATTTGTTCCAAAACTGTGAAGTGAAATGGTGGCAGATTTATTGATCACTTGCCATATTCATAATGTGTATCCTGTCCACAGTCTCAGTCATTTTTCAAGATTTTCTTTAAAAGAAAATCAACAACTACGACAACAACAAAAACCATACACTCATCCCAAGACTCTTGAGATCCTTCTATCTTGTTAAACCATTTAACACTCCCATGCCTGAGCATACACTCAAGTGCACACAGACACCAACATACACTCTATGTGTATCTCTTTATACAGACATTCAGATAATACCAATGTGCTAATAAAAGGGAAAAAAGTGAATTAACATTTAATCTTTTTAAAAATAGAACATTAAAACAAATTTCATCAACACGAAGAATAATAATATAACTGCATTAAAACCCCAAGCCCATTTCTGCCTACCCTGACTAAACTTACAATGTGAGCAAGAAACACTACTACTAGTCTGTCAAAAACTCCACACTTTATTTGATACGAAATTCAGCCACTCAAGGAAAGAACTATTCACAAATAAGCTGTTTACTCAGAAGTTTTATCTGACACAAATTGGCCCAATTAACCCAGTTTTGCTTTCAATACACATTAACTCTTTGGCGACGCGCTGAAGCTCAAGCTTCGGCACTGTGATGTCATACAGTGACGTGCCGAAGCTAAAGATTCAGCGGATATTAAAAAGTTTTTTTGGTGGTGCTAAGGAACGTCCAATTAAAGGGAAACTACACACAATATTAGATGAACCATTTCTCTTTTCCGCAGTTCTATCCCCTAGACCGCAAATAAAACAGAAACTGTCATTTTCGTGCCAATTCCAAGAAAGGGTCAGAGGTCGACTTCATGAGTGCGAAATGGCGACACGTAGACATTTCTCCATTTTTTCCGTGTATGGTGCACCACTTGACTTCAAACTGGTTCCTAAAGCTTAAGGAACATTATTGTACTGTGAAAACATCTAATTCCTTCCTGTGGATTAGCTGATACATACATACAACTTATCAAGGTAAGCATGTGTACTGTTCAAAATTTTTGTTTTTGTGTATATAATTTGAAAAAGCAGTAAGTAAATCTAGAAAGTACACGTAATAAACATTAAAATGATATATGTGACCCTCCACCATGGAATGAGTCACAATGCACCTGGGGTGATTTTTTTGTTTTTAAATGAAATGAATAAGCAAAAAAACGCAGTTTTCACAGATCCAAATTTTATTAAAATCGGGAATTCCTCTTCAGAGTTATGACCTTTTAAAGTTGGATATGTGGAAAAATGCATATTTGAGAAATTGCAGTTTGAAAATGTCACACTTATGCCCATAGCAACCAGGTACTTCTAATCATCATCATCAGGTGTCCTGCCGCATGGTGTTGGCGACCATGGACTTCCAACCATCTCTATCTCTCATTGCCCCCAGCATCTCCCCCACCCTCCTCATCCCCAGCCACTCTGCAAGTCCGTCCAGCATTCTCTCCCTAGTGCTATCTTTCCCTCCAGCTTCCCCGTTGTGACCAGGTGCTCCAAATCCCCTTTCCTCATAAAATGGCCTATAAATGTTGCTTGTCTTTTCCTAATCTTCCTTATCAGTGATCTACTTGTGTATGCCTCCATCAAGACTCTCGTTTGTTTTCTTTGCTGTCCATGGAACTCTCAACATTCTTCTGAGAAACCACATCTTGGCTGCCTCGATCCTGCTCTGGCTTTGCTTGCTGACTGTCCACGCCTCGCATCCGTTCAACAGTACTGGTTCTATATACCATTCAAGGATTCTCTTTCTGATGTTAATTGATAGGCATTTGTTGGTAAGAATGCTTGTCATCTTCTTGAATGTTGTTTTGGCTTGGCCGATTCTGCCAGCTATTTCCGATGTGCATCTGCCATCTGATGAAATGACCGTTCCCAGGTATTTGAACTTATAAACCTGTGTCAAGGTTGTGCCATTTGCTGTTATTTTGCATGAGGAGATTTCATGTTTTTTACTGATCACCATGACTTCAGTCTTCCTGCTGTTTAGTTCCAACCCCTTACCTTTGCTTTCTATTTCTAGTATATTCACAAGGTTTTGTAGGTCCCTTTCATTTTCTGCAATTAGCATGATGTCGTCTGCGTACCGAATGTTGTTTATCATTTTCCCTCCAACCTTTAATCCAGGGTCTTCTTCTAGGTTTCTCATGATGTTTTCGCTATATAGTGAAAACAGATCTGATGACAAAACACAACCCTGTCCAACTCCTCTTTTGATGTTTTGAAAAGAGCTTATATTGTTTTCTATTCTCATTGCAGCTGTTTGTTCTCAGTACATATTCCTGATTATTCGTAGATCTTTTCCATCAACATTGAGTCTCTCCAGTTGGTTGATCAATTCTTCATGTCGTACCCCAATCAAAAGCCTTGGTATAGTCAACAAATCATAAATACAATCCTTATTCATCTCAACTGACCTCTCTATGATAGTTCTTAGGATGTATATGGCATTAATAGTTCCTCTCCCTTCCACAAATCCACACTGTTCTTCTGCTATTTCTCTTTTGATTCTATTCCTTGTCCTCATCATGATTATTCTTAACAGGATTTTTGTTACATGACTCATCAAACTGACTGTGTGATGGAGTTCGCATTCTATTGCCCCTGTCTTCTTTGGAAGTGCAATGAAAATTGATTTTGACAGATCTTTAGGGATTTTTCCAGTGTCATAAATTTCATTTAGGAGGACTGTTATTTTTTCTATGCCAAATTCCTCCAGGGCTTCAATCATCTCTGTAGTAATGTTGTCTGGTCCTGGGGCTTTTCCTGGTTTCATCTTTTTCAGTGCTGCTCTAACTTCATCTTTCATTAAGGGTGGTCCTTCAAAGTTCTTTTTTATAATGTGTTCTTCGTTTCTGTCATCCTCAAAAAGGTCTTTAATGTACTTTCCCCATCTGTCCAGTATTTTGTCTTTTTCCATGATAAGCGTGCCATTTTTTCGATTTTAAGCAACCAGTTGATGTGCATGTATTTTTCCTGTGGACAATTTCTTCAATTCGTCTGTACATACCCTGAGGATCCATTCTGTGTCGTTCTTCTATCTCTTTGCATTTTGTGTTCAGCCAAGCTTCCTTAGCTTCATTGCACCTATGCCTGATTTCTTTATCTTTCTGTATATCTCCTCGTTTCTCTTTGCCTTTCTCCTTTCCTCCATCAGGCCCAAAATTTCATTAGTCATCCAGCTCTTTTTTGCTTTTCTATCTGCCTTAGGGATTTCTTCACAAGCTTCATTTATAGAACTTCTTATCTTTGTCCATTGTTCCTCATTGTCACCAACGTCTTCCAGAGCACTGAATTTGTTTTGAACATGTACATTAAATTTTTGACGTATCATTTCATCTGTCTTTGAAGGTCCAAGGTTTAGTTTGATGTTGCTTTTGGTCCGTTTCCTTTTCCTCAATTTCAACCTAAACCTTCCCACTACAGGATTGTGGTCACTGTTGCAGTCTGCGCCTGGTAGTGTTTTTGCTGACAGTAAAGAATTTCTAAATCTTTTGTTGATCAGGATGTAGTCAATTTGATTTTTGGTATTATCTCTTGATTTTTGGTATTATCTCCAAGTCCATTTTCTTCTGTTAGGCTGCTCAAACCAGGTGTTTCCTACAATGAACTCATTCATCTGTGCCCATTCTACAAGTTCCCCCCCCCCCCCCTTTCCATCTTGTGTACCAAGGCCATGAGGTCCAACTATATCCTCCACCCTATCCTGTCCCACTTTAGCATTAAAATCTCCCATTATGACTGTAACTTCTTGTGATTTACATTGGACCTTGGCCATCTCTAAAACTTCATAGAAGTTGTCGATGTCTTCCTGAGTACTTGCGGATGTTGGTGCATACACCTATATGATGTTGATATCAAATGGTTTGCCTCCGAATTTGACCAGTAAAACTCTGTCGGACACTGCCCAGTATCCCTTAACTGCTTTTGATTTGTCTTTGTCCATTATGATGCCTACTTCTCTTTCATGTGAATTACCACCAGAGTATATCACTGTATATTCTCCTGATGTTATCATGCCTGCCCCCTTCCATCTCACTTCCTCTAGTCCTAAAATACTGATGTTAAGCCTTTCCATCTCCATTTTGATGTTGTCTAATTTACCTTTCTGCAACATTGTTCTCATGTTCCATGTTGCTATTTTGAGTTTGAATTTAATTTTGGTCGCAGTAGCTGGCTGACGGTCTGGTGTCACCTGCACCGTATAACAGTCCCTACTGGATGAAGGTGCTCCACAGGAGCACCTATTGACGTCGTTAACTTTCTTCTTTGTCTTTCTCCTGTCCATGGTTTTCCTGGGGAAAACTATGATAGTGGTTTCCCCTTGCCTTCCATCGTTTTTTTTTTTCCAGGGTTAACTCCCTTAGCCGTACTCTCTCCCAAGATATCCACAAGGCAGTGGAGCTATTTACCCATAGCTTGGGGATCTGGTTCATGGGCACCAGGGCGTGTCCACACGCCGGTGGGCCTGCATGCCTCACGTCTGGGGGCCAGACCTCCTCCGAGTCCTACGAGATTCAGCCTGAGTCCGTGAGGTGCTCAGTTACCGCCTGTCGCCATGAGGAGGCACAGCGTAGGGCTTGCTGATGGAGAGGCTATGTACTGACAGGAAGAGACTTATGCCTTCTGCTCTTCTTTTCGCACAGCAGTGCTAGCCAGCGGTGCAGGCCGAAGCCGACACACTAGACGCATCACATCTGCCAGTACTTCTAATAGAGCTACCAAAATGAATTTTGGCACACACATTTCACACATTAAAGTGCACTTGTCTCTAACATTTCAAGAAAACATATTCATTGTAACCTGAGATACTGACATAGAAACAAATGTTGATATCGCAAAACGAACAAAAAATACAAACTTACTTTATTTCAGCTTTGCATCTTTTTAGGTGTTTTACCATACAATTTATACTACAAATTTACTTTATTTCAGCTTTGCATCTTTTTAGGTATTTTACCATACAATTTATACTATAATTTAACACTGTAATAGCTACAAATATCTGACCAAGCAAGTACAAGCTAAAATATACAGTTTCGTTGTTAACTCACTAAGCCTGCACCGAATCATATGATCCGGTGGTCTAGGATAGCATTGGCATCGCACCGAATCATATGATCCGGTGCGTTTTAGAAAATTCCTGTGTAAAGATGACTGGCTTAATCCAGGGGAAGCAAATGTCTGGGTAAGCTTCAACCATTCAGTGTGAAGATTTCGCTCCCTTCGACCGTATGTCACGTAAAATTAGCCATGAAAGAGTTCTAGAAGTGACCGGTCGAAAGACCGTTTTTCATTCGCGGCAAAATATTTTGACTTCTAAGCTGGATTTTCTATACACTTTGTGACTTAGCATTGTACATAATTTGTATTTTTGATGTGAACTTTCATCAGAACTACAATTTGAAACAGGTAAATTGAACAATTTTGCTAAATTGATGTGATTTGGGTATATACAGTCACCATGCTCTTTTTAGAAAAAAAAATTTCTTCTTCTTTCACTTACCATTTTGAATGATGATTTAAAGACAGAAAATGAAGTCATGTGCATCTGACATTTGGCATGATGCTAGATAAAGAGTGATATTTAATAGCACAGTTTACTTTTTGAAGATACCTTTAATATTTTTCGTGTTACAATTTTCTAAATATGGCCAATTTTCATGCGATTCCTGTAGTCAGAGTCTAAAAATGGGTGCGATGCCAATGAGTTAATATCAGCGTCTGTTTCGGGAGCAGTGGCTTCTATCAAAGGTGTTCCTCCTCTGAATCAGTGTCTGACTCATCCCTTTCCGAATGTTTACATTCTTCGTTAGGCCTTATGGCTATGGATCTCATCACCCACATCACTCCCGTCACTTGAATCCCGTTCCTCATCACTATCTCCCACAAAATAGTCATTAATAAGTTCTTCCAACTCACTCAGATCTTCGTTGCTGAAAATATTTGCATCACGCGCTGATTTTGACAAAGTATCGGCTAATTTTTTCCGTCGCTGATCACGCTCACGCTCTTTCGAAGACACCATTGTTGTAGAATGTGCTTGGAGCTTATTGGGTTATTCGGTCATGTGATCAAAGTTAACCAGTAATAGCTGCGGGATTTCCTTTCCTAGTGACGTTTGTTTACAAAATTTCTCTTGTTTTGAGCATTATGATTGGGTACCAAATTAAAAACTGATCCAATGGTTTGAAAGCTCTGACGTTGCTCTTTCCAACGGTATGCGGTTTGACGGGTTCATTGTCAGAAATTCAGGGGTGCGCATCTGTGAAAAGTAGGCAATTTGGTCTTGTTTTAGCTCGGAAAACAAAGGGTAGGGTGTTTTAAATACACTTTTCATCCATTTATAAGCTCAAATAAGCACAAGTATTTTAGCAAGACATAAAATAATGACCACAGAATCATTTTCAGTAAAAATCTGAAAATTGGTACCCTGACCCCCCCCCCCCCCCCCCCCCCCCCCCCACATGAACTATTGCTGCTGGCGAAAAAGTGTGTCAGGTGCAATCCGATTCATTCCGTGGTGGAGGGTCACATATATGTCTGGTTTTATCATTTTGTGTAAGTCTGCAGAATTTCTTAAATACGTCCAAAATACCGTGATCTGGTCTAAATGACCGCATCTCCATTGAGTTAACTTTGTTCTTTTCTTTTGTAATACTATCATGTCATGTTGTGGCCAATTTTTCCCCCCTGTTCAGCCTACCTGGGAACACCCATCCCTGAACAGTTATGACAAACTTAGTTTTATGCACCATTTTCAGGGAATAGGCAAAGAAAAGATGCCTCTAACCTTCTCACTTCCTCTCCTCACCTTAACAAGTGGATTGGCTGAGTGAGTGAAAGGGTTAAATAATTGCACATTTAGTAGCAGACAAGTCACAGCCATGGGCAAACCAAAATGGTGGTGAGGAAGAGCAGGCTGGTGGTGACAGGAACACAACATGCTGAACACTTGGTTCCAGTCTTTTCTATGGAACACTGCACAGATCACGGCACTACCACTTGAACCACACAACCTCACAGCTACGGGGTCAGTGCTCAAACACCACTTTCACATATGCTGAACATCTAAAGGAACACAAAACATGTACTCCTCGATTCTTTCAGCCTGTCTAAAGGAACATGGGACATGAACTTGTTTCTTTTAACCAGTCTAAAGGAACATGGAACATGTACTTGTTTCTTTCAATCACTCAGTCCAGAATATTAGGTCACATTCCTCACATTTTCAGCCAATCTCTTGCACTTGGATGGTCTGCATGGGTAGGTCTTGGGGTGGTACCCACACCCTGTGCTCTATCTGTCCATTTCTCTGGTGACCATACTCAAACTTGATCCGCAGTTCTCCAATCCTTGACACTGGCAGAATATCTGGAATCCACTCAATAATGAATGGTGTCGGTTCTTTCTGATCATTTGTTGTTGTACCTGGAGACAATAACAGAAATGCAACATGATGGCTAGATAAATATTTCCCTTTTATGTAGGTATGGACTGTTAAAAACTGCCAAATTGGAAAAACTATTACTTCTCTGTCAGTCTCTGTCTGCATGTGCACAGACCTTCCAACATCCACTAATACTTGAGATTACTAACAGTAGTAGTAGTATAGTAGTAATGGTGGTGGTGGTAGTAGTAGTATCATCATTATCATCATTATTTAAAGCCCAGTCAAATGCACGCAGCTGTATCAGGTCTATAACCCTTTCAAACAAACTACACACATCTAAAAACAATGATAACCCTGAAAAACAGCAACCTGGAAAAGGAATTAAGTACACATATCACTACATTCGCTCTAACAACTGGGGAATATGTCCCTGGCATTGTAAACTCCACCAGATTTGTTACCCAGGGGATATACATGAATACAAAATATGCACAAACATACTAAGCATACAAAAACACATAAAAAGCTGGCCTTTAGTACCTAAAATTGCTACTAAGCAGTTTACATTTCCTTAAAGCTAAAAATGCAATTAAGATGTAGCACTCAGATAAAAGTGAACATACCAATAACATGTGAGAATATCAGAGTGCACATCCATGTAAAGAAACTCACACTAATACAGAATCTCAAGACTTGTAGCATTTCACTATTCATCATGGTTATAGTGGATACTGACAGATAAGCGAACAATGAAGACTACCCCCCCCCCCCCCGGTGTATTCCTCCCAAGAATTTTGCATCAGGTTCCACTTCTTCAGCTGAGAAGGATTCTCGTCATTTTGTCTTCCTTTCTTTTTTTATCCAGAGGGATTATTGTCAACTTTCTGCGTTAAAGTTTGAATCTATCAACCATGCTTTGTGATGTCACCAGATTTGTTTACAAGTGCAATTCTGACTGACTCACACTGATGTAGACTAATCCACAGCGGAAAGTACACGATATATGACTGATTCGGAACCAGGCTATTTTGATTTTAAACAATTTACAAGCCAAAATTTTAGGCCTACGCCCAAGCTTCACTGTCAGACATTCCACAAACACATGCACACGTATACTTTCTTTTTCCTCTATGCATGACATTTTGCAAGTTTAACAACACAGTCGACTGCAGTAAAGCATAGCATGCTGCACTGAAAGTGCAGCATTTGGCAGGTCTATATGTGTGTGCGTGTGTGTGTTAACACAATATCTAGGCTGTATTTTCTAACAGGTAATTACGCACAGCATCCAGAGTGGCATTCAAATGCTGAGGGGATCCTTAACTCTTTCATTACTATTTTGTATGAATCGTTATTTCCCCTAGTTTCTGGATTCTCATAGGATTGTATGTCCTTCATTCCTGCATTTAGAGAAGAGGCAAAAATCTAGTTAAGATTTCAAAATACAAGACATGAATTTACTAACCCACTTTCAGAAACGTCTTTAGCTCAAACGGCCTAATGGGTGTCTGGTTCTTGGTCTTGAAAGCTTCGTCCATATTTTCCACAGCCACTCGCGGCACTTCATACAAGTCGTATGTTCCATCTCGATTCTCCACAAAACTGCGGGTAATGTCTAATGGCATCTGAAAACACACATTAATTCCTACATACACAGCTTAGCCACAAACCAATAATTTGACTGTTCTACTCAGAATATTCAGCCATTTTCTTACCTTTGGAAAGGAGATCGGGGTTAGGAAAATACATGACACATTTTATCAACCAAAATATTTGCCCCAAGAGCAAAAACACTGCACCAAGTACCCAAAAACGAAACAAAAATCATCTAAACCCCCAAACCAACCAACAAAACCAACACACACAAAATATAAAAAGACATCCACAGCAAGCAGGAGATTGGCATAGATGAACCTTCAAGTACATGGACTGGTGTGGCCACAGAATAATCTGGCTGCCAATTTAGTTGGCAGACATTTGAGTACAGGAAAGCAACAATGCCATTCTAATCCAAAATGAGTCTCATCAACATGGTACATAATAAGGTGAGAAATAATTACATAAGTTCAACACATCAAATATGCAAGGCAAATATACAACGCCCTTCATTTAAAAAAAGATTATTGTAGGATTTTTGGGCTTGACCAGCTCCTACCCAGAGCTGAGTGTAACAATGGCTCACTGGGAAGACCTGGGTCACACAGTCCAGACTCACCACTTTCCCATGCCACTTTGACATGAGAGATTCTCATATTTCCTGAACAACACTGCAAGTGTCTACATCTCTCCAGCCTGACTGACATCTGGACATATCATAAAAATAAGTGTATAACGAAACCCTGTCATGCAGTCTCAATCCTACATGGACCTCCACAGCATCATGATCATCATCTCCATGAAAATTGTCCCTGACTCTGCGGTTCTTCGTGCCCTGATCTTGACAGGACCTGTTGGTATCGATACTTCATGGGGGATGTCATTGGATGGATGTGATAGTGATCTCCTAATCGGGGATGGATCAGTCACTCTGGCTGGCTCCATGACAGCACATTTACTGTCATTAACCCCTTCCTTGCCACACTATGGCCTTTTGCATTGCTGCCTGCCGGGACAAAATCTTGCTTTTTTCAGTACGTTCACTAATTTATTCACTGCTCATTCACTTCGTAAGATCTCTTATCAGTTTTTGGCATGTTTCTTCCTTATACCCTTGGCTATGGTTTGATGTCATAGTTATTTGATTTGGTTGAAAAATAATATGATTAGAGCTGATGTAATGAGCCTTTTTCTAAAAAAAAAGGCTTTCAAAACATACATACACACACAGTAGCACATAAAACCACACAAAACAAAGTATTAGTTTTTGTATATACTAAACATCAAATGAAAAAGTTTTCTTACTATTATTACTGACTGTGAATGTTTTTCTAAGCAACAGTCAATAAGTTCTTGGGTGTAGCACAGTGGAGGAAGAGACAGAATAGGCAGTTGCTCCACCATCTTGAATCCAATATTCAATTCTCTGAACGGTCAAAGGGAAAGAACTGCACTTTAGGTTGGCTAAGTTTCTAACGTTATCTCGGATTTTTCACCCAAAAATTTGATGACAAAAATCCCCCATGGCAGACACAGTTATGGGTGCATTGACATGTCAAAACGGCCCCATAGTAGACATGGTGTAAGCAGGGAAGAGGTCAATATGCAGCGTCTTCAGCAAAGTTATTCAGAACAGGCATTTCTGAACTTCACTGAAGTGACCCAGCGGTAGTGCCATCTCTTCAGGTGGGTGGCCTATAATGGCTTGACACTGCTGGCTCCCATTGACTTCCTGCAATTGGACTTTGATTCCAATGAACTTTGGTTTGGTGGCGTGCTGTGGGGCTGGAATGAGCAACATGGGATCAACCCCACTACAATGGTGCATAAAATGGGGCTGTACACAAAGGGGAAAAAAAATTGAAAAAAAAAAAAAAAAAAGAAAGTAAACACCACACAATTACTGACAAATTAGAAATTTTGACATTTAGTTATATCATCTCAAGAATTCGATATCCTGTGACATACAGTAAAAGTATAAACAAGTAAGAGTTACCTCTGGGGTATCAAAGATTTGTTTGACATGCAGAATGTTGACAATCTGCCAAGTATACTTGGTGAAGGAGCCCAAAGGCAAAGCATCCCGCCGTGTAAAACTAGAGGTACAGTTAGGCAAACGTTTTTTGCGACTTCCCGCTGAGATTCTCTGCTGGAGGCAATCAAACATCATCTGATGGGCGTGAAAGACCAAGGCTCTGGACTGCCTGCACATCCCAAAGTGCATAACCATTCATGAAACAATACATCTACTGCCTTTTATCTTACAGCTGGAATGTATACAAGTACTGATATACAAGAATGATTCATATAACAACAAATTCTCAGAAAACAATTTTCTTTTAATCAACAAGTGATCTGTTATAACTAGTATTTATTTTCTGTATGCAAACAACATTACTTTCATCACCAAGTACAGCGATCGATGAAACAGTCAAGCAGCTCTAGGGCATAGCAAGCTCTTTAAGTTCAACGCTGGAGATCCTTTCACATGTTTCAGTGGGAAGCTTCTGAAAATTGCTTATCATAGTCATCATTATCTAAATGAGGTATGTATTATCACCATTATCAAAAGTCTGTTATTCTTAAAAAAAAAAAAAATAAAATGTTGCTCACCATCAAACTGATAATGCATAGTTTGGTTTATCCTCTCTGTGACACTTGCCAGCCACTGATGAAAATGTAAGCTGACTGAATTCTCATCTAATGGAGTAGGCACTGACAAACCTCGGTCTGAAATAGTAAATAAAAAACAGTATATATATATACATATATACACACATTATTTTTTATTGACAAACCATGTTTGAAATTCTTCTGAAATGTTTCGCTCATCATTAGAGTTCTGGAAAAGGAGAAAATAACACAAATGTAAGCTCTGTGTGTGTGTGTGTGTGTGTGTGTTGTGTGTGTGTGTGTGTGTGTGTTGTGTTGTGTTGTGTTGTGTTGTGTTGTGTTGTGTTGTGTTGTGTTGTGTGTGTGTGTGTGTGTGTGTGTGTGCGCGCGTGTTGTGCGTTGGTGTGTGGTGTGTGTGTGTGTGTGTGTGTGTGTGTGTGTGTGCGCGTGTTGTGCGTTGTGTGTGGTGTGTGTGTGTGTGTGGTGTGTGTGTGGTGTGTGTGTGTGTGTGTGTGTGTGTGTGTTGTGTGTGTGTGTGTGTTTGTGTGTTTGTTTTCACACAATAAAATTGTTCAAAATACAGCAAAATTATAAATTTTACAAAAAAGAGAAACATGTACAGATGCATTCAAAGCAATTCTTTTTCTGTCAATAGTTCATCTACCAGAAAATTCAGAACAACTTGCAAAAAGTCAAAACAAGTCTGAGGCAGTAAAATGTGGTTTCTAAGCCTCACATCTTCCAACAACACAGCTTGTAAGAGCCCCGTCATTTCTCCGAGTATGTGCAGCACACCTTGACTTCAAACACATGCACGCACAATGGTTCCCTTAACACTCAAGTCAAAGTTCAGAGAGAAACAATTCTTTCCAGGGAAGCTGGCTTGCCTACATCATGTCATCACCCCAGAAATTTCCAGATGTACAGAATGCACATTTCAGCCCATAAAATTTCCAACTCAGTCAGTGAAGGTATTAACCATGTCTGGTCTCTTTTTGGTTTCCTGTCATAAGCTAATAAAAAAAAAACCCCAGCAGATAAGGAGCCTTCTGTCTATTGCTAAAGCATGCAGATACTATCAATAAACCTCCCAAGTACTTCTTATGTTTAAGTCAAAGTAAGGCAGATCACATAGGACTTACCAGTCTTCTTTGGTGTAGGTTGAGGTTTGCCAACTTGTAAGACCTGTTTTACAGGACTTGCCCTGACAGTGGCTGTCTGCAACATGCCAGGTGATTTTTGTTCCTGCAGAGTCAGTAAGGCGCTGCTAGCCTGTGCCACCACCCCTGTTGTTACAAACAAGAACCAGTTTTGAAATAAAAATACTAAGCAAAATCCAGTTCCGAGTTATCAAAACATTTAATGTCTTCTTCCGATGTGACAGTGAGGATGTGAGAAGAATATCATCAGGTCAAATTTTGATAAACACACTTTTATTTTGAGAGGGGCAATTATTAAGCGAATTGTTATTCACATAAACAAGTTACTGTTACTGTAAAGCAGGTGTAGCTGAGATGTTTTCATCTGACAGTTGGGACATGGGGAATTAGGAAGGAGGGAAAAGGGAGAAATGGAAACAGTGAGACAGACAGGAAAGATGAGCTGAAGGATAAAGAAGGAAAAGAAAGTTTCATGGTGGCACAGAGGGTGGGGAGTTAGGGATGATGGTGGTGTGGAGACGAAATTAATCAAATGTCCTAGGCACAATACAGCTTATATCAAATTGACCATGTACTTGACAATACGCATACATGCCCATCCTCCAAATACTAAACTCCACGCATTTACTGGCAAGCAAAATCGTGAGATGAGAGTATCTATTTTTTCACCATCCTCTACTTTATCTTCTGCATATTCACATTATCTTTGATAAAATTATTTAAATGAGCACACATACATACACATACACTTATACACTTGAATGGGCATGTACGTGTACACAAGTTAAAAATTCCTTGGGGCTTTTTTGTTTGCTGTTTACTTGTCTTTTTGTTTAAGCATTCCAATTTCTTTTTGTCTTTTTGTTTAAGCATTCCAATTTCTTTTCTTGGATGTGTGTATCCAAACTGTTTTGTCCACAATGTACAGTCTGTGTATTGCTGCATGTTGCATACTCCATACTGTTTAGCTCACACTGTGCAGGCGGTGTACTGCTGTACAGTCTACATAGAGCACCTTTGCTGGGAGCGCATACTGAGCATTTTCATGTTTCCATAAGCCATCACACACTAATTATGACTAATATCACTTACAGGTTCTTTAATGCGCATATTTGATGTTCTACATGTGTATACACACAAAGGGGGATTAGGCATGACCAAGTCTGCACGCATGTTGACGTGAGAGATTGGAAAAATCTCCATCTTTGCCCAAAAGATGAGAACTATCTGGGCAGGACTTAACCTGGTCCTTCCAAATGATGGTCTGACACCTTCCACATCACTATCAGCCCAAGCATTCATTATGAGCTCAGTGTATACACAGAGGCATATAATAAACACACATACACACACACACACCAGTTCATATCATTAGACTGCTATGTGAAGATGACTATTATTACGGGTTAGTGTCAAGTCCAGTCAATCGCAGTTTAGTGTTCAGTCTAGTCAAATACACAAGTCCACTCGAGACATAAGTACCGATTCCAATTCTCTGTTTTGCCAGTGCTCTAGAAATCATTCATTACCTTTCAAATTCATCATGGAGAGAATTATGGACACAAGTTTTTTTTTTGTTTTTTTTTTAAAAACAAGATATACTGTGGTAGTTCACTGATGATACTTGGTCTTTCTTAAACTTATCTACATGACAGGAGACAACAGTTGTTTCTTCTGTTAGTTTTACAGTCTTGAACAATCAAAATCTTGCAAAACAGTGAATGTGTCGGCCTTATCAGGTGGTAGGCATATTTCCTTTTTTGAATTCTGGAGAACTGTACAGAAATATGTTTATGACTACTCAACAACACATAAGCATGAATGAACAGTGACCATTCTGTGAACTAAGCTGTGGAAATAGACAATTTCAGAAACATGCATGCACGCACACACACAAGACAGTCAGTCACCATTCTGTGAATAAAACTGTAGAACTATAAAAAGGAACCAGACAAACACGAA
>CM060307.1:88619240-88764240 GCA_030674185.1 Monoplex corrugatus | reverse complement strand
AAGGCCGCAAAATGACAAGAAGTCAACAGAGCCACAGCTGAGTTGAGGGCTCATGGTCATGGCAACAGAACCGTAGTTGAGTTGTGATGACCAGCCGGGGCGGACATACGGTCTGACGCCCGCGGGTAATGGTCCACGTGGGTCGGGGGTTCCCCAGTGCCCAAAGGGCCAGCCTGCTGGGGGCCGCTTGGCATTTGCCAAGGCAGCCAAGTGCTCTGTCCGGAATGGGACAGAGAGGTGCCAGCCCACCGTGGGTCGCTTGGTATTTGCCAAAGCGCCCAAGTGCTCTGTCCGGAATGGGACAGAGGTTGGGGCGGGGGCAGCAGCAGGCTGCGGGGGAGGAAGGGAGGCAACCGGGGCGGATCGACGATCTGACGCCCGTAAAGGGGGGTTGTCTCCCTTGGCCCATCTGGCGAACCAGGGGGTGTCCCGCCTGGCGAACCAGGGGGTGAGCCAGTTTCAGTCAAAGTGCTGGCCTTCCTGCCTCCCGAAGGAGACCCATACCCAAGTCGCCCTTCAGCCATAGGGGCTGAAACAGTATCAGCAGAACCGGAGTTGAGCTGTATGAAGGGGGCGAGCACAGAATCGACAGAACCGCAGTTAAGTCGATAACCGTGATGGGCAGTGTGAAGGCCGCAAAATGACGAAAAGTCAACTGAGCCGCAGCTGAGTTGAGGGCTCATGGTCACCGCAACAGAACCGTAGCTGAGTTGTGATGACTTGTCAAGAGAGTGAGAGAGAGAAGACGTAGAAGGGAGAGACAAAGATGAAGAGAGAGCGGGTTTTGGTGCGCTGGTCGAACCACCGGTCTGTGGGTTGGAGAATTCGGCGGACGAAATCTTCTTAACCCTCGCTTTGCCACCCAATCGCTTCACATAAGTTTCTCCCTCAAACGAAAACATAGGCAAGACACAAAAACAGCAACGAGAATCGATCGATCGCGTAGCGAAATCGAAAAATACTTAGCTGCTCAGAGAGTACGAGCGAGCTGGAAGATGGCTGCCGAGAAAAGAGGAAGAGCACATGCACATGCGCAAGACATGGATACTCTCAGAGTAATGGTCCCTTCGGACTTTACTGTTTATGAGGCAGGAATGGCAAATCGCTGCCGCTTATTGCATCAGTGAGCCACGGTACAGTATGTGTAATTAAAACATACTTTACTCTTCCTCTGTATGTGTTTCTTTCTGCTGTAATAACTGGTGAACTCTTGTTTTCGTTGTTGGAAGTTGGCTTATTTTTCTCATGAAACAGTGAAGGCGCGATATTTTCAGAATCGTTCTCCTCCTTTTCTGTGTAATCCCGTTACGCATTATGGCAACAAACCAGTTCGTGTTTGATATCTATGTGTAGGGGAGAGAGTCTACTTTTCGGCAAGATTGATAATTACATATATGGCTAAATGACCAAAGCAGTATTGCGGGAAATGTAGAAACAGTAGTAATCACGGCACACAAAGGCAGCCACACAGTCCCGCTTGTCTACCGATGACTCACAGCTCAAAACCGCTGACGGGCCGTGTAGCGCAGCGGGTAAGCAGGAAAACACGCCTCTCGCGTGCAAATCGCTGGCACCGTGTCCGAAAACTAAGTGATCGCCCGGCGGCCGGTTTAAACAGCCATGCTAGTGCAACGAATCCAGTCTGACCTTAGAATAGGAAGAAAAACACATCCTAAACCAACAGCCAAGGGGCTGAAAGAAAAACCGGAGTACCCGGAAAAACAAACCCTTAGTCAGACGCAGCTGGGCCTGTGTTGTGACACGAGAAGTAGAATTATAGTTTTACACACACACACACACACACAAATGCTTGTACTTTTAAGTATACAAGCATACACACACCCAGAGAGACACAGAATCAAAATTAGACACACACACACACTATTACTATTAATGTTTAACTCCAAGAGCAGAGCCATATCAGAGCTACAACTATCTCAAAACATACATAACACAGCATCACTGTTCCTTAAAAAATCCACCTGGATAGGAAATTTAAGTACAAATACTGATGCAATAACATGCATAATCTAAGGATATGCCCCTGGTGTTGACCATTCTGCCAATTTATCACCGAGGGGTTTAAAAAAACCCCCACCTGAATACACATGCGTAAATATACCTAAGTAAACTTAAACTTATTCAAAACTGGCATAAATGAATTAAAATTGCTTCTGCACATCACACACTGTTATATACAATACAACACACACACACACACACACACACACACACACACACACACACACACACATACATACACACACACACACACACACACACACACCATACATGACAGAAACACAGAATCAAATGCAAAAAAGTTGATAAAATCATACTGGACGGGCAAAAGCCAGTTTTGACATAGAATACCTAGAGGATCCTCCTTCTTCATTTTCTTTTCTGGTGGGGAATCCAGCAGATTTTCTGTGACAATAACTTCAAGCGTGGCAGTACCATCCGCAATCTCTGCTAGACTGTCAACTGGTTGGTAAACCGTTAACACCTGACGCTGCTCCTGCTGCTGCTCTTGCTCAACCACTGCAGGCTGGGCCACTGACATACACACAAAGACACACGTATGTTTGACCAAGATATATACAGATCATTCAGGCTGTCAACAAAATATCAACAGAATATATATACAAAACTATGCAGATGTAACACATACTGTTTCAAGCCTCCACACAGTTGAGTCTTTTCATTCCCCTCTCCCTCACCTCTGCCAATCACAAACCATCACCACAACATAAACAAGCACAGTACTTATTAACTATTAAACCATTGGCATGTATGGGAGCAAAGGTTTTCCATGTTTCTGGACACCCCTGTATAGTATCTCAAAGTATTCAAGAACCTTCTAATCAATGTTATCACATGTTCTTTGGTATGCCTCTATCTTCCTTCTAGTGTCAAGCGAAGGGAAGTCTGGGTAATGTTATCCTGCTCTTTTCAGGTGATGTGCCAAAACCATTTCACTTATTTCTTCATGGTGATAATGCCCATATTCTCTTGATTACAATAAGCAAGTAGCTGTTGACTGGAGACTATGGGCCAGAAAATTTGTGTGATTCTTCAAAGGTTCTTTGTACAGGAATGGATAGCTTAGCAAGGTCATTTTCTATTATCTTTCAACATTCAGACTCAAGCTTGATGTAAATACTGTAATGGGTGGATGCCTGCACATAGTTCAGTATTCTGAAGGCTACCCTAGATTTGTTAAGACAACTCAACTGAAGCAAAGAGGAGAAGAGAGAGAGAGAGAGAGAGAAGGGGAGAGAGAGAGAGAGAGAGAGAGAGAGAGAGAGAGAGAGAGAGAGAGAGAGAGAGAGAGAGCGAGTGCATGTGTGTGTACACAGTATAACAATAAACATGTAAGCATACATGTGTCTGATAAATTTCTTAGACTCGCAAAACAGAGAAATTGAGAGCACAGGTTACAGAGGAAGAGAAGCTCAATAGCAACTGATCCATAATTTATTCATTATTCACACAGTTTGACAATAAAACTGTACAATAAGCAACTTACCAATACCAGGGAACGTCTGACTGCTCAGGTTGATGTAGTAAGCAAACTCTTCAGCCAGCTTGTCATCACTGGCAAAAGCACATATGCAAGCATAGAAATGCACACAGCGTTTCTTGGCATCATCACGAGGACCACCTTTCCAGGCCTGCGACAGAAAAACAACAACACAATCAAAACGATTTTTATCCTGCCTTGGAAGTGCCTGTGGGTAAAGGGTGGAGGTTTTTTTTTTTCTCTTTTTTTACTCTTTTTCCTTTCCCTTTCTTGTCAGACCAATGTTAAGTACAGACTTGCTAATGTCTGAACTCCTCTGTTGTATATGCATGCAGAACATCAGATACATGTTAAAGGACCTGCAGGCATGTCAGTCTTCAGTGCCCTATGGAAGCACAAAAATACCCAGTATACACTGTGACACCGATGAAAGATAGAATTACGCAGACTACACAGATATTATACCTACACAGAGTGGACCAAACAATGTACCTATACCAGACCTGCCAACCCTGACTTTTAAGTTGGAGTATTTGTCCAGGAAAAATGGAGTATTTTTGAAAATATTGGTGTATTCTGAGTGCGCAGCGCCGAAGGCGCAAGCTAACTAGGGGGATCCGGGGGCATGCCCCCCCGGAAAATTTTTAAAGAATTGGTGCAAATCTGTGCAATCTAGAGCATTCTGAGCCCAAAAATTCACTTTCTAATGGTACTTGATTTTTTTATCTTTAATTTTTTTTTCGTCATATTTTTTATTAAGTCGGCGTATTGGTCGTATTTTGAGTAAACTGGCGTACTAAATACGCCAAAATCGTATGGGTTGGCAGGTCTGCTATACACATCTGAATATACCCTGCTCTGAAGGCAAAATAAACATAATAAAAAATTAATAATGATAATAATGATGATAAAAAATACAAGAAGAAAAAATAATTTTCATAGTTATTATTTTCACACTGACCTTTCAACCAGTGAAATGACTTACCAATCTGTAGGCAGCTATACCAAATATACCAATCTTCAAAATATTAAATTGCCTTTACAACACCTTCTATGAAGAAAAGGCAAGCAAAAGACTTCACATCCACCAGAAGACGGAATGTGTTACCTTATCATTTTTAAGACCACAAACTTTAGTGACATTTGGTTTTATATTAATCTTACAAATATTTCAACATAGAATACTGAAGCAAAACAGGTTTTGCGCAATACACAGTACTGACCCTAAAGGCCTTACAGCTACACTGGAACTTGTAGTCTGGTTGTTGGCGGTTGCGCGTGGTTTCAAAAAAGGCAAAGTGAAGGAATCCCAATGGCTGAGTAGTGCTGGATTTACATTTAACCACCATGATGTTCTTGGTCACCCGCTGAACAATGGGACCTGTTGTTTCTGTTGCCAAGGCCCAGATGACTTGCTTGATCTCTGGGGCCACCTGCCGGTTGGAAACACAAACTATCAGAAATATCAAGCACACCAATATTTTCACAGCCAATCATTCATTACACATTATGGCACGAAAATCATAAGCATCAAATGCATTATGACGCTGAAACCATTATACTGTTCCTGATTATGTTTAATTTTCTGTGATCACTTCTAGAAGAGCAGCACAAGCACTTAACTAACTTTCAATCAACTAAATGTAGCAATATCAAAAATTTCACCTTTTTCTTTATAATTTTTTAATCCCAGTTTTAAAAAATCTGTATACATAAAGTCACAGTACAAAGAAATACACACGCATAAATTACCGTCAGACTGTAAATTCCTTCTCAGTGATCCCATCTCCTATGATCCTTCAACCTTATTTACACACTGCAACTTCCTTTCAATCTTATTTACATGCTGCAACTTCTTTTCAGGCGAGAATGTTCACTTATAAATACAAACCTATTCACAAACAGCTAGCAAGAACATGAATATATACAATTTGACTGCTCTCTCTCTCCCTCTTCCCCCCCCCCCCCCTCTGTCTGACACACACACATTATACACAACTCTGTTACAGATTTACTGAGGACAAAGTAAAAGAATTCTCTTCTCTTTTTTCTTCTTTTGTTGCCTCTATTTTCTGTGCCACTTATGTGGTGTTGGTCCCACGGTACTCATACAAACTCTTCAACACACTATCAAACTCAAGTTCATTCAGTCTTAATGCCAGAAAGTCCATGACAGCCAGCTATGTCAGGTCATTATGGGGCCAGCAACCAGAGAAGACTCTGCACTGCTGCCAGGTCACTTCAGTGAAGTTCAACAATGCCTGTTCCAATCCAACTTAATAAAGGCACCACTTAATACAAGAGATGTTTGCATGCAACAGCAATCAATCACTTAAAACCAAATGAGCCAAGCCTCTAGGAGACTACCACCATGTCCCTCCAGTGACAGTTACAAATGAACCCCTTACACAAAGACCCCAATCTGCATTTATAAACTGCATGGAAGCAGTAGAGGAAATAGAAACCAAGATCAACACAAGATCAGAGCATGAAGGGTCACAAAATGTAGAACAATTCTTCATGACACAAGGATGATTTCATGACAATGGGATGATCATTATGATCATATAAAGTTCCATCTAGACTGAGATCTTATGACAAGAGTTGTACTACATGCTCATTTTCATATGTTCTGGTGTCAACTAGTCCAGAGAATTAAAACACCTGCAATGTCGGTCACGAAATTTGAACACCACCCTCAACAGGTTTTGCGCAATACACAGTACTGACCCTAAAGGCCTTACAGCTACACTGGAACTTGTAGTCTGGTTGTTGGCGGTTGCGCGTGGTTTCAAAAAAGGCAAAGTGAAGGAATCCCAATGGCTGAGTAGTGCTGGATTTACATTTAACCACCATGATGTACAGTGGACGAGACTCAACCGTAAAATCTTGCCATGATTTTCTGGACTTGGGAAGGGGGGGGGGAGGGGGGTCCGATTCCATGACCTCCAATCACTTTGTCACTTTCACTGATCTAAATAAAAAAAAAAATTTTTTTTGTGCAGTCACACTTTGTTTCTTGTAGTAAGAAGTACACCCATAAAACCTGTATCATCAGTTTTATTATAATTTATAGTAAGCAGTACACCTATAAGACCCTTATCATCAGTTTTATTATAGTAAGAAGTACACCCATAAAACCCTTATCATCAGTTTTATCATAGTAAGAAGTACACCCATAAAACCTGTATCATCAGTTTTATTATAGTAAAAAGTACACCTATAAACCCTCATCATCAGTTTTATTATAGTGAGTACACATAAATTCTAAGACCCTTATCACTACTTTTCTTATGGTAAGAAGTATACCCATAAGACCCTTATCACCGGTCACCTAATTGACTGAATACCCTCCACACAAAACTATTAACTGTCTGCAAACCTGTAAATTGTTTACAAACCTGTAAGCTGTTGAGTACAGAGCTTTTGACAGATAAGGGCTGTGCCTCCTGGTTGCACTCTATGGCCGCTTTAATGTGGGGACACAGACTGAATTTTGTCAGATCACTTGTCAAATCCACAGAACTGTTACTGGTACTGCGACTGCAGCTGCTAACCAGACACTGTGCAACCTGTCACAAATCACAGCATGTCATGTCAGAACTATAGAAAACATTGAAACTAAATTGCCAACAGATCAATAATGCTTCTTCATAATTACATGACTCACATTCACAGACAGCCTAGAATATATATAGATCTGATTAATTTTTTTTCATGCTGTAGTTAATTTGTATGGAACAAAACTGTGATGCAGCACACAAAAACCAGACTAAGGTGTAAATTTGTCAAGATGGACACTTTTACATTTTCTGGAATTTCAATAGCCAAATATTAATACACACACACACCCACACACACACACACACACATACACACACACACACAAGAACTGAACTATCTCTTAAAGTTTCTTTTACTATACTGGTTCAAAGTCTGTTAGTCTGCACATGACATCCCGTAACAAAGGGAAGTAATTTGACAATACAACACTGCAACTTTTCTTTCTTATTTATTTTTTTCATACAACTCCAAAAACTGAATTTCCCACACTACATAACTGGCACAACAGATGCGGAATTCTTCAGACAATACAAAAACATGACAAGGGAACACAGAAAAATTCTTGCTTTCTTCCTCTACTCAAATACAAGTGTTTGACGACAGCTCATTAGGACCAGTATATTAGGTATCATCCACAGATAATGATTAGGACAAACACAAAGAAAGAGAAAAACAAGATAACACATGAAAATAGCATAATTAAATCATATATAAATCAAAGATAATAAACCAGGAAAGAAGTAATGTGTTCTAATCATGAGTACTCCCTCCTTTGACATTATCAATATATACATATATATATATATATATAAATATATTTGTGTGTGTGTGTGTGTGTGTGTGTGTGTGTGTGTGTGTGTGTGTGTGTGTGTGTGTGTGTGTGTATGTGTGTGTGTGTAGTAAGAAACTCAAAGGAAAACTGGACAGAAGAAGGTTCTGAGAAGAGAAACCCCTGTCAGGCAAGCGTTTCAGCCTTTAACTCCTGACACTCTAAGGGGGCTGGGCCGCATCCAGGTCATGACTCCTGGATGCCCCTTTGCTGTCACCATTTAAAAAAAATAAATTTGTCCTCCGGGAATCGAAACCACGCATCCTAGGTAGTCAGGTTTCTCAAGGCAAAGTCACTCTTTGGACGGATGTCTTAACCACTAGGCTATCAGTCATCAGCAACATGTATATTGAAAAGGTAAGGCTTTTAAGAATATACATTTATATATATGTGTGAACCAATACTGTTGTACGGATGCGAGGTGTGGACAGTCAGCAAGCAAAGCCAGAGCAGGATTGAGGCAGCCGAGATGTGGTTTCTCAGAAGAATGTTGAGAGTACCATGGACAGCAAAGAAAACAAACGAGACAGTCTTGATGGAGGCAGACACAAGTCGATCACTGATAAGGAAGATTAGGAAAAGACGAGCAACATTTATAGGCCATTTTATGAGGAAGGGGGATTTGGAGCACCTGGTCACAACGGGAAAGCTGGAGGGAAAGAGAGCACCGGGTAGACCCAGGGAGAGAATGCTGGACGGACTTGCTGGGTGGCTGAGGGTGGGGGAGATGCTGGGGGCAGCGAGAGATAGAGATGGTTGGAAGTCCATGGTCGCCAACGCCATGCGGCAGGGCACCTGATGATGATGATATGATATATATATGTATAATATATATATATATATATATATACACACATGCGCGCATCACATGCAAGAACCATTCATGCATTCCATTATGACGATTATGACTTAGAACCATGTACAAATGTATCATCATCATCATCATCAGGTGCCCTGCCGCATGCCCCCAGCATCTCCCCCACCCTCTTCATCCTCAGCCACCTTGCAAGTCCGTCCAGCATTCTCTCCCTGGGTCTACCCGGTGCTCTCTTTCCCTCCAGCTTTCCCGTGCACTCTTTCCCTCCAGCTTTCCCGTTGTGACCAGGTGCTCCAAATCCCCCTTCCTCATAAAATGGCCTATAAATGTTGCTTGTCTTTTCCTAATCTTCCTTATCAGTGATCGACCTGTGTCTGCCTCCATCAAGACTGTCTCGTTTGTTTTCTTTGCTGTCCATGGTACTCTCAACATTCTTCTGAGAAACCACATCTTGGCTGCCTCAATCCTGCTCTGGCTTTGCTTGCTGACTGTCCACGCCTTCGCATCCGCACAACAGTATTGGTTCTATATAACATTCAAGGACTCTCTTTCTGATGTTAATTGATAGGCATTTGTTGGTAAGAATGCTTGTCATCTTCTTGAATGCTGTTTTGGCTTGGCCGATTCTGCCAGCTATTTCTGATGTGCATCTGCCGTCTGATGAAATGACCGTTCCCAGGTATTTGAACTTATTAACCTGTGTACAAATGTATACAAGACAAATAAGTCATGTCAAAGCCCACACACAGATCAGATATGCCACAACATAAGCTTACAGACATACAACCCCACACTCTCTCACAAAAAGATGCCCATTAAAATCAATAAAATTAAATATTTACACAGTAAATTTATGATGTAACAACAATTGCGGAAGTTGCCAATGTGGGGTATTCCCCATCAAAGCGGTGTTGCCTAACCAGTGTGATGTATAACAATTGTGGACTTTACTTACCTGGGCCAGTACATTGACATCCACATCGGTTGCTGGGTTTCCATCTTGATCCTGCACAATGGGAAGCTGTACAAATCCACGATAGTCAGGGCCTCGATCACGCAGTCGTACTGAATACACCTGAAAAAAACAACATAATGTGCTTTGAAAGAAAACTGCTCAGTCAGTTAAATTTCATTTTACCAAAACAAACAACAACAAAAAAAACAATTGAAATTTTTTTTTAAAAAAGGGAATGTAAAGGAAGGTATCCCTAAATCTGTCATTATTTTAAAATATTTTTTTGTTCTTGATTTGTCAGAATATCTGTGTACATTAAAATAAACACCAATTTCACAAGGTACTATTCATAATGGGTGAAGAAACATGCTGGTGACCAACAGTAATATATGGAATGGTACATTCTGTTTCTACAAAAATAATTTTAATGTACCATAACACAAGTTTCTATCAATTAATTAATTCTGTAATAATAAAATAGTGTTTTTACTCCACTCACCTGCGTAGTTGACCCAGTCAGAATTTTGACAGCCTCAGCACTGTGCCCCTTCTTGGACTCCTTTTCCTTGAACACAGCGTCACAGGCCTTGTTTTTGCAACTAATCCCTCGCGTGCCATTATACGTCCCACACTTGGGACATTTACGTACTCCACGAAGAGTTGGTTTTCCAAGATCTTCAAACAAAGCTTTCAGTTTATCCGGAGCTGCCATTTCTGGAGGTGCTCTGTGAACAGTAATTGGTTTAGAATCAAATCATACAGATAATGATGATAATATAGACATAACGCAAAACTGACAAGGGCACCGGTAGTGTGTGTCAGTGTTGTGTGTGTGTGTGTGTGTGTGTGTGTGTGTTGTGTGTGTGTGTGTGTGTCTGTCTGTGTGCATGCATATTTGTATGTGTGTACATGTGCAGATTTCCTCAGCCATAAAATTAATAAGGGGGTTTTACTGCTCACATTTCAAGGTTCCCTGCCCCTGTGTAAAATTTCAGGAGGGTTTAAGACCAAAAGTAAAATTCCAAGGGTTTTAAAATTTTCCCTCTGCTCTTGCCAACAGTTTAGCTGTTAGTGTTAGTAAGATTCTCACATACTTGTTCAATGAACTTGTGATCAGGCATTTCTCGTTCACAAAAACTATTGTAAACAAAACAAAACAACCAAAAAACTGCAGGCTGTACTGTACTGGTACTTCACTGCCACTACCAGATGTTGTGAAGACTTGCCATCATTTGGACCTGGTTGTTGAGACACTGACAGTAAATATGAATGGTTGTCGTTTTTGTAGTACATGCATCTCCCTGTACTTGACTTTGTATCAACTGACATCAGTCTATTTCCCTCACCTTCTCCTGTTACCTCAATCTCTTGTTCACACTGATTTCTAAAAACAGTATATTGATCACTGATCGCTGATCACCAAACAATGCTCAACAATTGTACCAGTCTTGAGTGCTTTGTTCACTGTAGGGCAAGACTATACACAGTAAGCTTGATCTTGGGAAACAATACCTACAAAGATATACAACACATAGTGACATACAAACCAGAATTTGTTAATGTTATGCCTGATGATTGCAGATAGTACTTTACAAGAGGGAAAGAACTGGACAGAGAAAATAAAAAGAGCACATTACTGCCAGAAGTCCACTGAAGTAGGGTTCATTACAACTTAATTATCCCATTTTAAAACATTAAGAGTAAACAGAATAAATCTTACATCTGTGTGATATACATGTAATAGTGTAAAAGATTTTTGTTTTATTCCTTTATTCTTACTCTGTTCAAGCTATTACTCTTTGATTAATTGTTCAGTAAGAAGAATATAAATATACGTTAAGGCTCATTCACATACACACAAAAATACTGTTACTCTCTACAAATAACAGAATTTTTTCAACAAGCATATGCATCTTACAAATTACTTTTACAATGTTCAAACACAGGAAGGTTAAAAAAACAAACTTTCCTTGATCCTTGACTGGACTTCAATCAGGGGTATTGTTGGTCTGACTTGGGCTGGCTGTACAGGCCGCGTAAACAATGCACTGATAAACACACTGTTTATGTTGTATCCATGTAAGAAAATGTTCAAACACAGATGGGTCAGGAAGGTTGGTCTGACTTGAGCTGGCTGTACAGGCCTTGTAAAAATACACTGATAAACACACTGTTTATGCTGCATCCCCATAAGACAATGTTCAAACACACATGGATTAGGAAGGTTATAAAAAAAAACAACTTTCCCTGACTGGACTTTACTCGGGGTATTGTTGGTCTGACTTGGGCTGGCTGTACAGGCCTTGTAAACACTACAATGATAAACACACTGTTTACACTGTATCCACGTGAGACAAGCTTGCCAGACCTTCGCCCACTGGCATAAGTAGATGTGGACCATATGCATTGTTCATTATATGGCAGCATATGATTGGTTGAGCAGGGAGTTTGACTAATTATAGAATACGGGTCTATTGGCTGTCTTGAGTCAAGAGTGTACATTAACTTTTCAGCAACATGATGCAAGAATCCTGGCTACACATACCTGTGCCTACTGAGCATACAGTGAGCCAGCTTGCTACAAAAGAAGTGACCTTGTGTACCCGAAACAAAAATCCTAGTTAGTAGTTTGCTTGTTCTAAAAGCAACTGTATCAGTGTGTTGCTGGGAAGCCTAACACAAAGTGCAGAAACTAAACAATCCAACCCTTCTTCAGTTCTTCATAACTGACACGAGTTTTAAAGCTTAGAAAACTTTTATTGTTTAATCTGTATCAAAAGCAACTGACCGAATGCTTTATGTCTCAAAATCTGCCTGTGTTGTTTATACTGAAATAATGGCAGGAAGTGATTTTCATGGCTGCCTGCGCTGCATACGCAGCAGATTTAGTCTTGTAAGCTGATTCTGGCAACAACAGAGGCATTGACATTACAAATGCAGCAATGACAGTGTCAAAGATGACCATTCTATGTCTGAAGTGCAAGGGAATGATGAAGAAAAAGGTTATTTTAACCAATAAAGTTCCAGTCATTCAAGTCTAAATTTGCTCTGTAACCTAAAAACTAAAAATTCAAATGCGACTGATACAGTAGATCAAAGTTAGGAAAGAGACTGGTTGGGGGTATAAGCATATCAAAACTAGATAACTTACTTAATTCCAAAATGTAACTGGTAAACTAAATCAGAAGGTTACAAAAAGAATGGGGGGGGGGGGGGGGAGCTACAAAGTTGTGTACTGACACAAAACATTTAATCTTGGTTGACAACATCAACACTTTTTTTTAAGGGTTTGGATATTCTTGGATGTATCAGTTCTATCAGTGTGCTTGCTGATTTTCCTACACTGTACAGGCAGCATGTTGCTGCACAGTCTGCATACTCTTGTCTTTAGTGGGATACATGCTGGGTGTTTTTACATTTCCGTAAACTAGCCACTGACATGACTTACACTCGATTGTACAAACTTTATTAAATGGCATGTATGACATTCATAAAAAATGCAGCTTAAAACGCCTTGGACTTCATAACCTTCTGGGTGACAAGTCCTGACCTCCCACAAGGCCTAACAGAACCTCTCCAAAATTAATTAATGTGCCCATAATTGTGTGTGTGTGTGTGTGTGTGTGTGTGTGTGGTGTGTGTGTGTGTGTGTGTGTGTGTGGTGTGTGTGGTGGTGTATACATGCCAGTTTGTGTATGCTTGTGTGTGTATGAGAATCTAAGTCAGTGTCACCAAGTACTTTTAAGTGTGTGTGTGTGTCTCTGTTCATGCACGCGTCTACTCTATCTCATCAGTCACATCAGATTCAGTGTGCTTACTTTATTTACCCTTAGGCTTAGCTTAAACTTCTTCAACAATGTTTTCACTGAATATAAGCCAAATTTCTGTATTCAATTATCTAATAAAGATAATGTTCGTGACCAGGCTTGACAAGTTTCCAGTCAGATTCACACTGATCAACAAGAAAACTGTGAAGAACATTCAACATCGTCTTGACAGTTGGCATTCGACAATTCCTGGCTAAAAAAAATATATAAAAAATCCAAAATACCCAGAGTACATTTAGTAACTGCATTTTACTGTAAGCCACATTACAACCTATTGTCAGAAGCACTCTGCAGACTGCATAAATGTCTGATAGCTTCCACAAATTTATATGGTTAGCTGACACCCGTTTCTGACTTGCCTTCTTCCATCTCACAAAAGTTGATGGTGTTCCGCCATTTTTATTATCGATGCGACAATGTCCCAGAACGCATGCAGCGATTGGCCTGTCAGGAGCACATGATATGTACTGAACGATGATTGGTCGGTTCTGATTGCTGGGGAGTATTAATTATTAGAAGTAGCTCAACACTATTGGAGTGCTTGGTGTTCCTGCGGCTGCGTGCGTATGATAACGTCATTACTTAGTGTACAACAGCTCGGCTGGTATCATGTAGGCATTATGTTTTACACTTAAACTCTTGTAGTTATTACAACAAAGACAATGTAAGGTCGATTTGTGTAAAGCTGTGAAGCAAGGGCATTTGTCAACATCGACTGACTGGCACTCACCCATTCAAGACAATGACTGCCAGAGACCAACTGCCAAATAAAGTAGCCTAGATGTAGTGTGATTTATTGTTGCCCCCAAGAGATGGATATCAGGGTTGTCTCCCTTGCAATTGTTCGAACAGACAGAAAAGCAAAATCAAGCAAAATGTTACGCGACAGAATGAACTGGTTGATCTAAAATACGAAACGAAGCAGAAACCTTTGAGAAAGACAACACACACACACACACACACACACACACACACACACACACACCACACACACACACACACACACACACACACACACACACACACACTATTAATGTGTGTTTAATCACATGATAGTTGTTAATGCCCCAATACTCTGTGAGAGAGATTTAAGACACAAATTTGAATGAAATGGGGCCATACAGCTGAGTCTCATTCACTTTACTGATGTGTCATTGAGGACGTTGCACAATCTCCATATTGACACCCAGGTGTGTATATTTCTAGGGCCCGGTAGATGCCAGGATATATTACGATTGTAACTGTCACAAAGTCTCAATCCTAGATGGAATTCCCTAGCAACATGGTAGTCATCCTCATTGTCATCATCGTCTTAGCATTGTAAAAACTGTGCCAGCTTCTGTGGTCATTAATATGGTGTGGAAAATTGACAAACACACACACACACACAAACACGCACGCACGCACGCACACACACACACACGCACGCACACACACAGTGAGCACAAGTACAAGTGTACAAGTGTGATGATCCTAAAACAAAACAAGAATTAAACTGAAAAGAACAAAAAATTTCAAGATAATGATAATAATAATAAAAGTGAATCAAAGAAGTAATAAGAATCTGGCAATAGAGTTAGAAACCCAGCAGTTAATATCCTTGATCTTGTCGTTTTATTCATATGAAATCTTGTGATTATTGTAAGACAATCTTGTGGTTATTGTAAGTTCAGAGATCAAGGCCAAGACTAAAATGTAGAAGTAGAGCCTACTGCAGTCAGGGTGAACCATCGAAGATGCGCTTAGTTGTCTGTTTTGTTGCTGCTCTGGCACATCGCTTCTCCAACGCTAACAAAATGCCAACACGTTGAAAAACTGATCGGCTTGGTTTAAAAGGGAACAGCAACATACAATTAGATTTTGTCTGAACAAGAGGATGAAGGGGACTATTTCTTGAAAAGATCTCTATCAAGACCAAACTTCTTGACCAAGTTCTAGTAAACGACCTACTGCTTCCTGAGTTTCAAAATGTTGTTCGCCTAAATTCGATGCTTCCTCTTTGCTTTACAAACCTTCCATAACAACAGAAGTGCAATAAAAATCCTCTCATTTTCGACAAAGAGTGCTTGCTTTGATTGTACTGACGCCACGGTTTCAATCAAAACTGGTGGACAAATTAACCCTTTGACTCCCGCACCCTATCCACTAACTGCAAAAACTTAACCCATTGATCCCTCACCTTACGCACCAGCTTCCTGCACGAAGCTGGTGGATAGGGTGAGGGAGTGAAAAGGTTAAGTTTCTGCTTTGCGAGTATGGCTGACCATGCATGATGCTGGTGGACAGGATGCGGGAGTCAAAGGGTTAAGTGTCTATGAATGGACGGCTCCTTTTTCTTCGCATGCCAACTTCGCAGGAACTCGTTGCAGGCGAATTTCGCATAATTTTTTCTGAGTGTATGGAATTCCACTTTTAACAAGTTGCGTCCTGCATATGTTGAATCAGGACAGGCACTGCCGATCTTCATTAAAGCGACTTTCTGGCACTGAAAATTCAGCCGAATAACCTGTGGTTTGGAAAGTTTTGAAGAACAAAAATAAGATGCATGGGAGCAATGCCATGAGCTGGTTAAAAAAATGGGTCCGTTAAACAACTAAACAAAAACAGCATAAAAATGAAAGGAGCTGTCTGCTGAAATGTCTTTCTCACACACACGAGCTTGCATACACACAAACACACATACTGTGCAGGAGAACACATACGTGCTCTGATTCAGTCAACAACAATCGTTAACTTGGCCGAACTCACAGAACCAATCAACCAGCCCTCCACTGTCTTCCTCCTCACATAAAGAGCCCCCACTCTCTTCCTCCTCACACAGACAACAGCCCCCACTCTTCCTCCTCACACAGACAACAGCCCCCCTCTCTTTCTCCTCACACAAACAACAGCCCCCACTCTCTTCCTCCTCACACAAACAACAGCCCCAACTCTCTTTCTCCTCCCACAAACAACAGCCCCCACTCTCTTCCTCCTCACACAAACAACAGCCCCAACTCTCTTTCTCCTCACACAAACAATAGCCCCTCTCTTTCTCCTCACACAAGCAATAGCCCCTCTCTTTCTCCTCACACAAACAATAGCCCCTCTCTTTCTCCTCACACAAGCAATAGCCCCTCTCTTTTTCCTCACACAAACAATAGCCCCTCTCTTTCTCCTCACACACAATAGCCCCTCTCTTTCTCCTCACACAAACAATAGCCCCTCTCTTTCTCCTCACACAAACAACAGCCCCCACTCTCTTCCTCCTCACACAAACAACAGCCCCAACTTTTTTTCCTCACACAAACAACAGCCCCAACTCTCTTCCTCTTCACACAAACAGCACCCCCCCCCCCTACTATCTTCCTCCTCACACAAACAACAGCCCCAACTCTCTTTTTCCTCACACAAACAATAGCCCCTCTCTTTCTCCTCACACAAACAATAGCCCCTCTCTTTCTCCTCACACAAACAACAGCCCCCACTCTATTCCTCCTCACACAAACAACAGCCCCAACTCTCTTCCTCCTCACACAAACAATAGCCCCAACTCTCTTCCTTCTCACACAAACAACAGCCCCAACTCTCTTCCTCCTCACACAAACAACAACCCCCACTCTCTTCCTCCTCACACAAACAACAGCCCCAACTCTCTTCCTCCTCACACAAACAACAGCCCCAACTCTTCCTCCTCACACAAACAACAGCCCCAACTCTCTTCCTCCTCACATAAACAACAGCCCCAACTCTCTTCCTCCTCACACAAGCAACAACCTCCACTCTCTTCTTCCTCACACAAACAACAACCCCCACTCTCTTCCTCCTCACACAAACAACAGCCCTAACTCTCTTCCTCCTTACACAAACAACAGCCCCAACTCTCTTCCTCCTCACACAAACAACAGCCCCAACTCTCTTCCTCCTCACACAAACAACAACCCCCACTCTCTTCCTCCTCACACAAACAACAGCCCCAACTCTCTTCCTCCTCACACAAACAACAGCCCCAACTCTCTTCCTTCTCACACAAACAACAACCCCAACTCTCTCAGGTCAGTCGTCTGTCACTTGTAATACCGTCACTTTTCTGTCCTTTCTCTTTCACACACACACAACACACACACACACACACACACACACACACACACACACACACACACACACACACACACACACACACACACACACACAGACGCGCACATACACGCAAGCAGGCATATGACATTCTCGCCTTTTTCAGTTCACTGATAGGCTACCGAAAATAATTAAATATATTGAAAATATGGAAATCGCTGCAACATAATTTCTTTTTGCTGAATGTTAGTCTACATGGTTTGTAGAATCTTAAAATCAACTCTAGGACACATAGGTCACTATCCTACTACCTGAAAATTGGGTCACATTACGCAATACCTTGTACAAATCACCGACTTTAGAAATATTTATGGAAATATATAGAAGTTGCACCTCGTTGGAAAGGTCTTGAAATATACGTTCAAATCTGTCATCAAAACAGATGTATAGCAAATATTACAGCAGAGAACGGCTTGTTTTTGTGTGCCAGTCATGAATCAGCATGCGTAAGGTCTGTTTGTCCTAGTATTCCTCGGTCGCCTCCTCCAGCAATGTCACAAAAGAATTTGTACAAGTAACACCACGGCAGTTACCACAAGCAGTGGATCAGGCCTGTCAATGTTTCTTACAGCTACATCTCCCTGAATCACAATGTGTCCTACAGCTGCATCTGATGATTTGAAGAAATGAGTCTGGAGCAGGAAGCAGATCAGCCATGCAAGGCTGAGGGGTCGTCATTTACACGCCATCCCCAGTCCTCTGGATTCAGGTTGAGGTCCCGGTACATCCATTGCTAGACTTGAAGGTGTGCCTGCATACTATGATATTTGCAGGCATCACTGGTTGGTGGTAGATAATGGACTTGTACAAAGCTGGTGCTTAAAGCCACTTTCTCTGTAAACTTCTAATAATGTAGTTCATCCAGTGCATCGATGCGGTTTCCGTTATACATGGAGATGATGACTTTCTCACCTACAGACACCAACCTCTTCCACTGTGGCTGTGCATTTGGAAAACACGCCGGCATCTTCATGAAAGACGTTATCTGCCTTCAGCTTCCTTTGTGGCTGTGCCTTTTCCCACTCCAAACAATAATAATAATAATAATAATAATAATAATAATTACAATATTTATATAGCGCAAAATCTTGATAAAATCAAATCTAAGCGCTGAAACAGACACACACACACACTCACGCATGCACACACACGCACGCACGCACACACACACACACACATAACACACACACACACACACACACACACACCACACACACACACACACGACACACGCGCTATAAATGGGAAGAAAGAATAAAAGCAATGGAAAATTATAGAGAGCATATTATATACAATTATATATTACTATGTGATTCCCTTCCGAGTGGAGACAGGCTGCAGAGGGGATTGAGTGAGGTCAGGATTTTATGCAGAGGAGAAAAGGTGAGTTTTGAGAGCGGACTTGGAGACAAAAGTAGGTTGCTGACGGACTGAGAGAGGAAGTTTGTTCCAGGAGAGCGGACCAGAAACAGAGAAGGCTCGTGGACCATAGGTATTGAGCTTAGTGCGTGGAAAGCGAAAAGTCAGAGGATCGGAGGCAGAGCGGAGGGTACGTGGGGGAACATAGATCTCAAGTAGGCTTGACAGGTAATCGGGGGCTGCGTTATTGAGGCTTTTGTAGCACATGGTGTCTAGTTTGTACTGTATGCGCTTTGATACAGGGAGCCAGTGAAGTTGTGCCAGGAGGTTGTATCACATCCTGTGATGACATGCACAAAAAGTAATGTCTGGCAAATCTCCTCTCAAGGGCCTGCTGTAGTCACTAAATATCCCGTACTCGCTGGGTTTTTTTTTTTTTTTTTTGCTCTTAGACTTTGAATCTGATCTGAAGATCTGGGCTAATATGGTGGCAGAGCAAAACCAGGAGATCGGTGTCTTCTCCAATGACCACAAGAGGATGATCAGTTGCACGTCTGATGGAAGTCTCAACAATCAGGAAATCTGCATCATTTTGGCTGTGAAGTGTTGGATGGCCATTTGTCAGAAGCATATCACTAAGCACAATGATAAATATCTTGCTTGTTCGCATGGTTTGCCGGGAATTATCCCTTTTCTGATGATAAAACCATGTCAGCATTGAAATTGACTGTAGTTCCAACACCTCCTTTTCCAATCTGTCCAATACTTCTCTGGTAACTGATAGCGTCTCACCTTGAATCAAGTTGATAACATTCACGCTGTGTCGTGTGTAACTCGTCAGATTGTACTACTGAGCGTCTGTTTGAGCCATGGCATCCCTTTCTGATAAATTTTCGTCTGTAATGACAGCTGGTGATACTGGAAGGTACACAACAAATGATCTAGCTGTAATCATAGCATTCAAAACAGCATCAACCAGAATGTGACCTCTGAAAGCCCTTGCCATTGATTTTCCAGTCAGCATGTGTCCAACAGTATTGGGGGCACACACAACCTTAAGCACTGGCTGAAGTCCAGAATCCCACTTGATCCTGCCTATACAGCCATGGAAATTCATTTGAGTGTGAAAGCCTCCCAGATGGAGAAGAACTGATTTCAGGTCGCTATCTTCAGGCTCTTTCTGGACGATCAGCTGGGACTTCTACCAAAGTGGTTGGTCAAACGTCAGCACAGGCTTGATTCCAAGACATCTGGCTTCAGCATACACAAACTGCAAAGTAGAGTAAATGCACCTCATACTACTTGGATTGAGATCAATCATCAGAAGGCAGAACATAGATGACCACCCAGGATGTTCTCCTCGGCTCAACGACTTGATGAAACCTGATCACCCTGGTCTTGGTGAACGCAAAGGCCAGGATAACTTCCACAGAAGGCCATGTGTTGACTGGGGATCCTCACAATAGAAATCATGCAACTGAGTGTATCTGAAACAATCAAAGTCCTGTCTAGCAAGGTTGTAAAAATGGATGTTGATCTTCCTAACAGCTGTGACATCTTCAAGTGTTCCAGATATTCTTCGAATTGCTTGTTGCCTTCTAGTACCTGGGGTAATGACAGCAATTGTACCCATCCATGGAATGTACTAAACCCATCAAGAGTGCACACATTGTGATCAACATTATCAGCAACATATTGTATAATGTGATCTTTTGTTATGCCGGGAATGTCTGTTCCCTGGGTCAGTGCTGCAGATACTTTAAACTTCTTTACTTCAGAATGCGATATACAGAATCCAAGCTGGAACAAGATGTTAGTTAAAAACTGAGATGCAAACTGGTGGTACATTTGAACAGCTAGGCCAACTTGCAAAGGAGCCAGGACATTTTGGGGTCTTGCAGCTTGTATGATGGCTTGGTCTATGGCAGCTATTTTCAGATCGTTCTCAATTCCACAGAAGATTGTTTTCCGGAACAACTGGAGTGAGTCAGAGACAAAATTTAAGTTCCCTGAGACAGACTTGATCTTATCCGATTCTGGCTACACATCCTTGATAGCAAAACTCCTTTTATATCACTTTCAATCAATTTTGTGGCAGTTTCGTATTAGGTTCAGTTTTTGTTGTTGGTTTTGTTTTGTTTTGTTTTTTGTTTTCTTCTTTGCATCTGAATCTTCTGTCTGTCAAAGTGCTGTCTGTTCTAAGAGTTACCACAGAAATCTTTTTGCCTCTGCTTGATATCAATATATCTAACCCAAAATGTTCAATAAGTTTGTTTTTCATATGTTTTGTAGTGTATGCATCAACTCCATCCCCGCAAAACTCCTGCACTTTTGATACAAGATCAGACAATGTGGCTTGTTCATCATCATTCTCGTCCAAATGTTGGCAGACTTTCAGAAAACCTTCCTGCCTAGCCTGTTGAGGATCTTCATAGAAAGTAGTTGGTTTTGTTTTCTTTGCATCGGTAAATCAATCAGAACTGTTTCTGTGTGTTCTGAAGCTGACACTGAAGGCATCATGGTACACAGCATCCCATGCAATGAGGTCTTCCCAACATGTTGACTGAATTCTGTCAGATACTGTTTTTGCCCAGCTGTCATCTCATTCCTTGCAAACACCTAGGATAGCTGCCTGAAATCCCTCGTGTGGTTTGGTTTTCTCTGGGAAGGCTTCATGTCCTTTTCTGTGAGTATTGATATCAGCAGTGGTGCCACAAAACAGTGAATCATTGGATCATGGGCAGGCTGAAAGGATCGTCTGGATGGCCTCGGGTCATCTCTACAGGCGCTTTGTTTCTTCTCTAGATACATCCTTATTGCTTTGGCATTTGTGTAGTCAAGCCGGCATTTTCTATGTAATTTCTGTCCTTCAACAGTCACAATGTTAACATCACGCTGTGTGCTGCACCGATTGACAATCTTACATCCAGTCTCACCTAATTTTACTGTTGGTTGACCATTGTCAAGGGATTCTTTTCAAATGACGCAGTTTGCTGTACATTCGGCTGCAAAATAAGACGAACGAAAGCTGTCACATCACACAGAATACAGAATATTTTATTGCCTTGTTGATATACAAAAGCTGTTACATCACACGGAATACAGAATATTTTATTACCCTGTTGATAAACAAAAGCTGTTACATCACACAGAATACAGAAATCTTTATTGCCCTGTTGATAAACTAAAAAGGGCAGTTTAATGGGAGGCGTGGAGATGGAGTGCATTTTAAATGTTCAATAAAATACAGTGATACAGACTTTACAATATGTTATACTTCACACACACACACACACACACACACACACACACACACACACACACACACACACACACACACACACACACACACACACACAAACCACCACCACCACCACCACCACCATCACCACCACACCATACCACACCACAAACACACACACACGCACACACACACACGCACACACACACATGTACGTTTATACAAGTCATCATCCAGAATAATAATCAAAGTTTTTCTTTTCCGTTTTTTTTAATTGACAAGGAAAACAGAGGCTGGGAAACTGAATTGATACCATAATTAATTAACTGATCAAGAAACATAGCTTCATCACATTTCAAATTCAAATTGATAAAGAAAACCAACAAAAAAACAACAAAACAGATCATCAACAGCAAAGTAATTAGTCAAAATCATAAATAGCATGCGTACTTAATATTTTTTATCATTATTATATCATTGATGCACACAGATAACTACATAAAAGTATTGTATGGCGAGCTAGGTCACGTAACCTTTGTGTTACAGAACAAAAATATTCAAGAAAACACAATACTCTTAACTCCTGTCTGGTTTTCTTGTACGGGGAGATCTGCCCTGGGATGTTGACTTGCTTGCTTTGCCATAGTTTTTCAGGCGTTGGACGCTTCTATTGGAGAGCAAATTTGACAATGGAAGGGTCCACACTTCATTAACATGCATTATCAGTTACACACACACACACACACACACCACACACACACACACACACACACACACGTGCTACGGATCATCCCTATAATGCCGCATGTCATTCAAGTTCAAGAAACAAATTATTTCACAGGACCAGCACCACGAGGGCGGCACCCATCCCCTCTTCCTCGCTTCAAATTCATATTCACTTTTTTTTAAACCAACACTTCAGAAAGGCAAGAAGGTTATATGGTCTTCAAGGGGTGGGACCTGGGAAATCAACCTATCTCTCCAATGTTTGATACCAAGGCAGCTGGGCAACGCCCTGCTTTTCACGATTTTCAACTGCCGTGGGATCTTTAGTGTAGGCAGCCAGAAGGCACACAGGTCCGACTCGTTTTTCGTCCCCTTCCGAAGGACTAGACGTTCAGTTCGATTTTCCGGTTAAACTGAGGAAAAAAAATTGAGGCCTCTACGGGGAGCGAACCCTCGAACCTCGAGTTTAGTTATTGGCAGGCGAACGTCTGAACCATTCTGCCATCTTCTCTCTCAGCTGCGAAGGCGCCTACCACCTCTCTCTTTTCTTTTACACTCAAGCTTAGCAAACAAATCTTTGTTTATCAGTTCTTGTGAGACACGAAAAGGTTGTTCATTAAACTCAATTTTAAAGAAAAAGAACACTTAGTAAAGCAAGCAAAAAACAAAACAAAACCAAAAAAAAAAAAAGAAATAACACAAAACAAACAAGGCCTGCGACGTAGTCACATGAACTCACTGTGGTCACGTGAACACAAACACACAATGACATGAACGCAGCACACGATCACATGGGCGCCCCACATAGGACCTTTATATACCCGGTAGACCGCCGAACCGCATAGTATATAGTATAGTATAGAACCGCACACAGCTGATTGAGCGATCTTCACGGAAGGACAGGATCGACATTTTTTAACAGTGTGGACACGTGCACTTGATCACATTTCGGCAACGTTTGCTTTGACAACAGATTTTCAGGTGGGTTTTATTAACGTTTTTGGAACTTAGGCCCCTATTTTATTTTGTTATTATTTTTCTTCTTCTTTTTTTTTGTTCTTTTGTTTCCTCCCCCGTAGATAGATTGGCTTGTCAGCGAGCGACCTCATGGTCGGTAGTGGAGATCTTTCCAGAAGTTTGCGTTTCTCTGTCATAACATTAGAGAAACATTTGAACTGCATCATTAATTGTTCTTAATAATAATAATAATTTTTTTTTGCGCTATATAAATAAATATTGTAATTATTAATTGTTCTCCTTACCGGTGCACGGAACGCCAGGTAGCCAGAGAAACCCAACAACGCCATTCCAAACCGGGCCAGACTGCCATTTTAATTAATTAAGTAAAAATCATCGCCGTTCTGAAACGTGTTGATACCAAGCACAAAAGACTGAAAAACTTAAAACAGCGCATTGTTCAGTACTGCCACCGTGTTTTAGCGCGATAATGTGACTGCTGAGTTGGAAAGCAGTCCTGTGGAGTTGATTTTGTCAAATGAAATAAAATACGGATGGTGATATAATCTAAGAGAAAATTAGAACGAAGAGGTAGCTCTCGTATAGATTCACAAGGATTGAAGTTTTGCCAAGGTCTGTCTTTGTTTTACAGTGAAATTCTGATTGAAAATAATTTATTTCAATGAGTAGATTGCCCTGTGTCTTACTGCGGTATCGTTTTACCTATCCAAAGTTACAACTCGAAACAAAGAAGCTTTTAGGTACTTCAAATAGATTTACTAAAAGTGTACTGGAGTGATATGGGGATACTGGTCATCGGTGTGTCGATGAAAAACAACAAAAAGTAGGTATGTTACAAAAAATTTCAAATATTTTTAATAAATATGCAATTACCATCATTGAAAAGAGCAAAAAAAAAGAACTTTAAAATGGTATAAAAAGTTCTTTGATTGATTATCTGTGACGAAAGTTATGATTTTTTGAATAATTAAATTTTCGACGTTTTCCTTCATTGGATTACATAGCAAAAACTATGTGCGTATGTGCCGTTTCATCACAAAAAGCACCATAACTTTGGAACGACTGAACCGATTGAAAAAAATCAAGTATCCATAGAAAGGTCTTTGTTTAGCCAAGATGATTACGACTTTCATGAATCTCTGGGTTTTTGCATTAATTAGGAATTAATTCATTAATTGCCTCAACTGGCTAAAGCGAAAATTAATTGAGATTCCTAAAATCTTTACAGTTTCCAAAATCATCAAATTTCTTACTTGAAAATTGTTGAGTAAAGCCTCAAGATAATTATAATGATAAATTACAACAGTTATTCAATACCATTAGGCTGAATCTTTATGTAATAATCAATTAATTACAGTTTTTCATGAACAACCACCTTTAAGAAGTTGTCAACCTGTGTATTTATTAAATACCTCTTGGTTTTTATATACAGATGTTTATAATTATAAGTGATATGTAGGCTTATGTATATCATTATATATCATATACATGTGTGTATAGATATATATGTGATGTAAATATATTCATATTGATTAATCAAAATAAAAAATTGAGAGCCTGTGATGGTAGTATAAAAACCCTTAAAAATAGACATGAAAATTGTTTCAATATTTCACTGAAAAAAACTCAAGTTTCCTGGTAACATTGAAATGAGTCTTTATTAAGACTAGAGATTACAGATTAATTAGCCTACTAATTAAGCTGTTCTGAGGGGGAAAAAAAGATTCACAGACTTAATTGGTTTATAACTTGCTCATCTGGAAAGTTCATATTGCAATTTTGAATTAAAAATTCAGCTGGTAGTAAGGACAGTGTATCTTTTCAATTATTTACCCTGACAAGCAAACCTTTTTCAAAAAGTTTTGGTTTTTTTCCTTGCGTAATCACACACTTTTTCATAAGCTGTCATACAACATGAAAGATAATGTCTTATGTACATAAATATGTGTGTGTGCACACACAGTTATGTAAATATCTATATGTATATTACTCAAAAAACAAAATTAAATGCAAACAAAAACACAAAGACGGACAATATTTGGTTACAAGTGTTTTAATGCATAATGCGATATCAAAATAAATACAGATAACAAGATGAAAAGGGCATCAGCAGAAATATATCATAACATACACGCACAAACACCAGACATAAAAATAAGCTACATTGCAAAAACAAAATTCTGAAACATATTTACATGAGTTACATACAAATAGTCCACACATACACAAAAAAGCACACAATCCATAGTCACATTTACAGCTTGCTAAATGAAGAGATTATAAAAATGTGCAGACATTCTAAGAATGGAATCATGAAAGTCATCTGTGTAAAACCAAACATGTCAAATGAAAATCTAAACAATAACAAAAATGGAAAAAAATAATTATACATGAAGGGTATCCAAGTGTCATTACCTAGACACACCCCAGTCCCCTTAGACAGCAAGAGATCAGCTGACTGACTGTACAGGCCTACATGTGTTGTGTAAGTCTTGCACAGAAATTATCAAAATATGCACTTACAATAGCATCAGTCTGTGACTGGACGATGAAACATTCTGAGTCATCCCACTCATACCCAGGTGGGGGGAGGGTGGCATCGGAGTCACTCATTTTATCTGGATGGATAAAGACCTTACCCACTATGAGACATTTGAATGACAACAGTAATAGTAATGACAGACAAGGACTACTACTACTAGTTATCACAATTACTAGCACCTAATAATCATTGTATTTTGACCTATACATTGCCAACAGTCCATATCAAAGCATCCTTGTGCACTTTAGACAGGAACAAAACAAACTTAAAGTGAAAAAAGATGGAGGTTTGTCATGCCCATACATTAATGCAATAGGCCTATAGGCCTAAGCTCAGTTGGACTCACACCAATTTAAAAGGCATATTGAATATTTGAAATAAAAAAAATCACACTTAAAGCATTAATCTTAATCATTGTACCTAGGCTTTAAATTTGGAAAATTTAACAGATTTTTTCAGTGTGATAATATTAAATTTAGAAGTTCAGCATTACTGTGCATCGGCTCATCACACCTTTGGGTATTTACTCTGTGTGTGTGTGTGTGTGTGTGTGTGTGTGTGTGTGTGTGTGTGTGTGTGTGTGTGTGTGTGTGTGTGTGTGTGTGTGTAGTGAGTTAATGTGTGTGTGTGTGTGTGTGTGTGTGTGTGTGTGTGTGTGTGTGTGTGTGTGTGTGTGTGTGTGTGTGTTGTCACTGAGCTGTGTCTGTCAAACATCAGTCATCAAGACTGTTGTGTGGGTGTACACATATCAGGAGATGAGACACTACTACATGACCAATATCCATTGTCCCTCGCCATCCTTAACTATTGTAGTCCTATTTAGATCTACACTATGATTCTTGCTAAACTTGCCTAGTAGTAATAGTAGTGTGAGTTTTAATCTTATCCAATCTGACAATCTGAAGTCCAGAAGTCTAGAAGCTGATAATGAGGGGCAGCAGACCTTCGAAGTTCGGCTGCTCATCGACGCAGTTTGCCGAGTCATCTAGATCTAGACTGACAACCAGCGTCTACTAGATCTAGACTGACGCTGGTGGCTGACAACCAGCGTCAAACTGAAGCTTGTATTTCGAGTCATAGATAATAATTGTTCACCAAATTTTACACAGTACACTAAAAATGCATTGTCTTGTATGTCGTGAAAAATGAAGGCGGTAAGCCAATAGGTTCAGCTGGTATGACAACGATTAATCGGCACTAAAAAGTCCTGCGGCCATTGTGAACAAGGCAATAACAACGGTCACCACACCCACTATCTGTAATATGGCCTAAAATGGTTTTCTTTCAACAAATCTGCACCGAATTTTACACATAAGCAGGAAAATGCATGTTCTTATTGGTAATTAATTCACTTAACGGTACGATTATACCTGTAAGTTTGGGAGATACGGCCGCAAACACCACAAATCACACCACCACTGCCACGTCAGCAAATCAGAGGAAGCTCGTGAAAATGACCAGGTCATCATGGGAAAAGTACGGACTTCGATATTCAGATCGGTAATTATCGGACACATGAATACATTAACGAAACAAACAGCGATTGTTTGCCTACCCTCTCACATGTGCCGCCACGCCGGTAACAGTCTTCCGCTACAGTTTTCGCGCACGCGTAATCGCCGATTGTGACATACCTAGGCCCTATGCCTTGATGATTTTCATCAGTGTTTTCCATATCTACTGCGTCCGCAAACGATCGACATCTTTCCCTGTTGCATACTTTTTAGAAAAGCAGCGTGGACAGTGCGTCAGAGCGTGAAGTAGGTCCATGTAGATCGTAGGTCTATGTGGCTGCGATCTTTCTCACTCACACACACGTGTGTGCTCGCGAGCGACTGAGAGATAGACAGAGCAGGCAAGAGAGAGCAAAAAGGAACTGATCTAAATAATGTCCAAAACCTAAAAACAGCTTCTGCAGCTCATATAAATGCATTAGGCATGTGGTCTTGTAAACAGCGAATCAGTTCTCTATCGACAGTATCGGTTTGTCAATTGGTCAAGCCCAAGTTTTACAAAACTTTATGAAACAAAGGCAGCTACAAGGGATCAGCGAGTGAGCAGCGTGAAAAGTCGCTGAGGCACGCGTGGCATCCAGAAGCAGGCGGTTTGGTGTGGCCTTCAGCGACTCACTGTGTCATAATTTTTAATACATTTTTATTTTGGATTTAAAAATCCAAGAAATTTCGTTATTCCCTAAACTGAAACCAGTTTCTTTCACCTATTGTGACAAAGTGTTGTACAAGGAGTGACTGTACTTTCGGTTTCGTGCGGCAAACCCGGATGTCGGTCGGATTTTACATACCCCCAAATCGGTCGTTTTTAGATCAGTTTGCCGTAGATTCTAAATCAAGTTGTATGAATCGACGCCTGGAAAACAACAGTCAGAGCGAACAGTAGATGAAGATTGCAAATAGGAACAGAAAATAAACAATCACATGCACTATTTCAAATCGTTTCATGAAAACGAACGTGCCTCTCAACCACACATGATCCCTTTGTGCCTAGCCTAATCTTTATTTGGGTCGCTTGCGGTCAGTCGGTGTTTGTTTTCAGTGAAGCATGTAGAGTTTACTTTGGTGGCTAGGATACTTTCACCATCATAATAATGACCTCTCTCATCGAATCACCGGCTTTGTATCGATGCATCGCCAAATGCCGAAGTGAAAACGACTCAATAAAGTGCAAGATTTGATAACCCTTTTTTCCCCCTCACACTGCGGACCTTTAGGTCAAGGGAACCTACTCACGCATGCAGCAAAATCAATGTTCTCACAGTTGCTTCTCTTTGACCATGTGATAGAGTTTGCGCGGTCTGTGAGTCGTGGTACACTTTGCGGATTAGGGCCAGTTTGATATAATTCACATGCTTTGTTGATTGAGAAACACCACATAACACATAATTCATACTGGTTCTGTTATGCTGGATGTGAAAAAAAAAAGTTTTTGGCATTGATTAGGCTCCCTAGTCTTTATATTGTGACTGTTCCAAATAAGGATTTTACTTGAGTGGTCTGCATCAATTTCATCATGATTATTCATGCTGTTTCAGCTTGCAAACTTGAAATTTCAAAACACTGGAACTTTCTTGCAGCTAATTATTGTGTACTATACATAGGCCCAGATATACCATAATGCATTGTGTCAAAGAAGTTACAGAAGTGAATTAAATAACTGACTTTTACTTTTTATGCACACATGTCAATTGGTCAAGCACAAGTTTTACAAAACTGTATGAGACAAAGGCAGCTAGGCTACATAAACAGCACATAGGCCAACATGTCAACCCCTTACACTAACAACAAAAGCAACAATAATGTTATACCGATACTAATGCTGTAGAAGTAATAGCAGTAGTAGGATAGTTCAATTATATATATAATATAGAGAGATATTCTTGGGCACAGGCTACTTTTGTACATAAAAGAAAATTACTGAAAAGTCTTGTGGAAGGTGTTTTTGAAAGATGAAATTATGTAGTTTTAAATAGGCCTACAGTTTAATCTGGGTTTCTAAGTTTGGTTGAGTTTAAGAATTTGAATACATGTACCACAAAATCATTGGTTGGAGATTTTGAGCTGCAATGCCAGTGAGCTAATGGGATTACTATGACTGAGATTTTTAGAATTTTTCATGTTCTACCCCCTCTTCCTTGTCATAAACCATTTTTCACACTGCATTATAGGTCTACACAACAGGTAGAAAGAAACTCTAGGGAGAGCTAGACAACAGACAAGTGTTTCGGCCCTGAACTCCTTACACTCTCTGGGGCCGGGCCACATCCAGGTCATGACTCCTGGATGCCCTTCTGCTGTTGTCTCTGCCATCGCTCTAAGGGTCTAGTCCTCTTCTTCCCAGAAATGGCGAGTTGTTTCATGAGATCATAAGCGGAGGTGCCCACATACCCTCTTGCCCCGACCTCTATGGCGAAGATTTTGACCCGCAGACCTGCTTTCTTCAGGGTGCTGGCAAGACCGGCGTATTTTTCGGTCTTGTAGATATGTGCTTCTTCCATTCTGCTTTCGTATGGCACAGTGAGTTCTATCAGAATCACTTGTTTCGAGGAGTCAGAGTGGAGAGCGATGTCTGGTCTCATGCCTGTCTTGCTGATGACATCTGGGTAATTTCTCCACTCTGGGAGGTCTGCTGTACACTCCCAGTCGACTGCTCCATCCAGAAGACCCTTTGGCAATGTGCTGGTTGTCATAGCAATTTCGGGCCAGACCTGTTTCCCTCCTGCTTTGTAGAACGTTGTCATAGCAATTGGTGCGTTTGGGGTCATGGTTTTTTCGCTAACCACGTCTGTGATCACTTTCAGAACTTGGTTGTGCCTCCATGTATACCTTCCTTGGGCTAGCGCTACTTTGCAAGAGCTTAGGACATGTTCCACTGTTTGTTTCTTCTGACAGAGCGGACATGCTGGCCCCTTGCATCCCCATGGGGGAGAGACTTGCGTTTAAAACTGTAAACTCTTGCATGGAGCAACAGTAATCTTTATGTCATTTGATCTGAAAATCAGTGTCATATCTAAGCAGTATAATTGTTTTAGTAAATTTTTGTAGAGGCAGCATTGCAAACATTTTTCAGAACTGTCTGGAGTTATTTTATGAAATGTCGAACAATTCTAAATACATCCCGTGCCAATTTCATTCCAAACATTTGTTGCTAATATGCGTTGTATTACATCAAACTAATCAGAAACCAAATTTTAATTTTTTTCATCGTTTAGATTTTTAAAATTGTTTTCTTCCATTTAATTTCTACGTTTTAGTTCTGGCATTCGTTTATAACAAAGCTTAGGTCGAGTTTCATCTTCAGGGATAGTATTTTTTTTAACTCATATCAAGACTTCAGAACTTAATACGATATCAGTAAAATTCAGTTAAATGAGTAAATATAACAGAGTTGCACAAGTTTAAGTCAAAATATGTGCAGAAGCTTGGTATTGTATAACAACATAGTAGCCTACTTAATGATTCCAAACTTACTTTTACTTTTTCTGTCTGCTTGTATTGGGAGGTGTTGCAGAGAGATGTAGTGCAGCTGGATGAAGGCCTGGCTTAGAGTCATGTTGTCTGTAGAGATGTGGTTTGTGTCTGTCATTCTGTCTATCCAGCACCTTGTAGTCTTCTTTCAGCTTTGAAGCTTACTTGTGGTGTAAACTCAATGGGCTGGCTGGTTAACTGGCATGATAAGGTGGTCAAACCACTTGATCTGTTGTGTGGTGTAGGGGCTACTGGTGGGCGTCTTTTTTGCAGTAACGGTAGAGCATCCCTTCGGCCAGTTTGTGTCTGAGTGTAAGATCTGGCAACAAGTTGTTCAGCCTCTCAAGTTTAAAAGCAAAGATCATATTGGCAGGTTCCCTTAAGAGACATGCTGATCGCTGATAATGCAGCTCTGGTCACACATTCACAACAACAGTAACAGAGGCTCATGGACCAGTTCTTCGGAGCTTGTGCCAATTTTGGTCTTGCAATCAGCCGGTAAAAGACAAACATAATGGGCAAGGACAAAGAAACCATTCACGTCAGTATACGTGGGTGGAGGTGGCACACCAGTTCGCGCATACTCTGGCTCCACAGTAAACATACTGCCTCTCTGCCCGCGTGGAAATCTAGACAACTGAAAATGGCTGGTCAAACAATAAGTCGATGGTACAACAATGATAGCGGAGAACAGTGTCTGTATCCTCGGCACTTCTGTGGCAGGGAAACATGGACTGTCTACTCAGACAAGAGAGAAAATTCAACACATTTTATATGCACATAACCTCGGGTGCATTCTTGGCATCAGCTGGATAAACTGAATAACAAACGAAGGGGCCCTTATTAATGCCCAGATCTCCAGCTTCGACAACCTGCTGTAGTAATGGCACCTTTTCTGACTAGGTCATGTCCATTGCGGAGATAGGATCCAGCAGTAGGCAGAGACAAATGGGTTTACTTTTTCCGCAACCAAAACACAGTGTATCCAGAAATTCATCTAGGAAAGTCCACCATTCCAGCTGTAAAAGAAGCTAAATTTCTGGGCTTGATCTTTGATGAAAAGTTGAATTTTCTCAGTCATATCCAACATCTTAAAACCTCGTGCCAGGAAGCTCTGAATATTCTTCGAGTTGTAGCTCATACAGACTGGGGTGTCGACAAGAAAACGCTACTTCACCTGTACAGAGCTTTAATTCGCTCTAAACTGGACTATGGCTACGTAGTATATGGCTCTGCTAGACCGTCGTATCTAAAGGCATTGGATCCCATTTACCATCAAGGGCTGCGTTTTGTCTTCGTGCATTCAGAACAACTCCTGTGTATTGTATGCGGAGGCAGGGAAGCCATCCCTGAGCAACAGTAGACTGAAACTAACCTTAAATTTCCGTTTGAAACTTCTCTGAACCGGAAAATCCAGCCTACGACTGTATCTTCAGCCGTGGCCTTCGCGACATCGTGGCCTTTGCGACGACATGTATGTCGCGAAGGCCGCGCTTCAACCCCAGATTTCAAAGTGAATTTGAAAAACATCCGAACTCACTCCTCCGTCCCCATATGGAAAAGGCAGATATAAATTTAGCAGTTGTTCTTCTCGAAGTTTTCAGATAGCCCACATGGACCTTGAAAACACCGAAGGTTTGTTTTGATCCTGCTTCCCTCCGACCGTAAAGACAATACCAGTTCACTGGTGTACAAGTCGTTTTATATGGAACTGTGTGAGAAATTTCTGTCATCCCACACAACCTTCGCTGATGGATCCAAGTTTGATGAAGGTGTTACTGCCGCTGCTTTCTGTTCCGAGATTCCCAATCGAGCATTTTCAAAATATATTCCGTCTGACAGTTCCGTTTACACTGCTGAACTGACTGCTCTGGTTTTGGCACTAAAAATGGTGTCCAAATCCAAACACAAAGTTTTTCTCATTTTTCTGACTCCCTTTCCGCTTTGCAGGCAATTGCAGGCCGAAACATTAGTCACCCTGAACTTGTGAAGTTCTTCGAACTGTATTCTGCTCTTACAAATGAAGGTTATGGGATTGATTTTGCCTGGATTCCTGGCCATGTTGGTTTCGGAGGTAATGAAAAGGCTGACTGTCTGGCCAAGATGGCCATAACGGAAAAGATGTCTAAATCCTTGATTCCTTACACAGATGTCAAATCGAAAGTACACAGTTACGTGAGAAATCTGTGGCAGGAGGATTGGAATGAACAAACAGATAAGAAACTTTTCCAAATCCGCCCTGGCCTGAAAGAAATTCTCCCATCTGCTGCAGGAAACCGTAAGAAAGAGACAGTGTTATGTAGGTTACACACGGGTCACACATCCAACACTCATTCGTACCGTTTAAAAAATGAAGAAGCACTGTGCTGTATACCATGTGACGAACCATTGAACATCAGACACCTCCACCTCGATTGCTGGGACTTGGACGATGTGAGACAAAAGCACTACACGGCGGATTCCTTACAGAACCTCTTCCGAGACGTTCCTCCTGACGCAATTTTCCAGTTTTTACACGAGCAATAGATTTCACTTGATCTGATTTTACGTCTGTTTTTGTTTAATTTCATTTTAGATTTGCAAGTTTAACGGTAAGTATGTTTTTTAACTGTTGTCTTTTATCTTAACGGGTTGTTGTTTTTTGACGTGGTTTCAGCCCTGATATGGCTGTAGTAGTCGGCTGGGCTATAAGCAATATGAATTGAACTGAACTGAACTGAGGTTAACGGTGAGCATGGTTTTTAACCGTTGTCTTTTATCTTGACAGAGTTGCCGTTTTTGTCGTGGTTTTAGCCCTGATATCATATCGGCTCTACTAGTCGGCTGGGGTATAAGCAATATGAACTTGAACATGAACTTGGAAGGATCCCTAAAGATTTTCTCTTTGGCGAGCTGGCAAATTACTCCAGATTACAACAGCCACCCCCCCCCCCCCAATCCCACCTTCCTTTCAAGGTTGTGAAAAAGAGAGACAAGAAGTCCACGGGCATAAACATCATCTAGTGGGGGGGAGTGCTAGAGGTGAAAACTGGAGGAATGAGACTTTAGATTACCAGGCAACACAAAAGAAGAAACCACGACACAAAATCCTTCGACCCACCCCAATGTGCAACTATGTGATCTCTTGAGATTGTAATTTGACTAAAAGATGTTTTTCTACAGAATTTTACCAGGGACAGTTCCTTTGCTACCTTGGTATTTTTTTTTTAACATGTAGGGCCTACTTAGTGTGTGCTGCATAGGCGACCTTGAATTATTGTTTCATTTCAAGACTAAAACTCAGACCACCACATAATATTTATTGGAGGGGAGAGAAAATTCTGTTTGATCCATTATTTGAGCCAGGGTTTTCTAGCGTCCTGGGCAAGTGTATTATTCCCATTAGTTCACACACGCCATTGGAGTTTTGTTTTTTCCTAACTGTTCCCAACTGTGCAAAAGAATATAAGCCAATATAATGTGCTTAGTGACATTTAATTGTCATTCACGCAGTGGCGGTACCGGTAGACTTTAACCCTTTGACTCCTGCACCCTATCCACCAACCCCCAAAACCTAACCCTTTGGTTCCCTCACCCTATCCGCCAGTTTCCTGCAGTAAGCTAGTGGATAGAGTGAGGGAGTCAAAGGGTTGAGCTTTTGCTTTGCTAGCATGGTTGGTAGTGCAGGATGTTGGTGGACAGGGTGCGGAAGTCAAAGAGTCAAGCAGTGGTCTGGATGCTTGGTTTTCAGATGAGATGATAAACCCATGGTCTCATATGCAGCATGCACTTAGCGCAAGCAGACCCCATGGTGACAGAAAGTTAACGTCAAGTTTTGGTAGATAATCCATTCAGATGGGCAAACATGCATAAAGGGGGGGGGGGGGGGAAGAGAAGGGGGGATGGCGCCGTGCATGATGACGTGCTTTTCCAAGAAGAGTGGGCATCATCTTATGCGGAAAAATTCTGTTCTGACAAAACAATTAACCTCTTGACTCCCACACCCTATCCACCAACTGCAAAAACACAACCCTTTGACACCCTCACCTTAACCACCAGTTTCCTTCGGGATAGGATGATGGGATCAAAGGATTAAGTGTTTGATTTGTTAGCATGGTTGGCAATGCAAGATAATGTGGACGGGTTCAGGAGTCAAATGGTTAATTCAATGCATTCAAGTTATAAAAGCATAACATTCTTCCTTCCATTGACAGTAGAACTGAATATATGCTCATATTTGATTGTACTGCATATCAGTGAATACGTGTTACATATATGATCGTATTTTATGTTAGTGATAATTGTCATGTTGTATCTCCAAGTTAACGCAGTCCGAGCAGTTTATCTTCACAGAAGAGTCCTAGCAAATCTTTAAAGATGCTCATTAAATATGATGTAAACAGTGTGTGTGCGCGTGCGTGCATGCGCTCGGGTGTGCGCGCACACACGCGCTGCGCGCACGCGGGCGTGTGTGTATGTGTGTGTGTTGCGTTTGTTATTTTGAGTGGTTTTGCTTCAGTGGGTTTGTTGATTCATGTGATTGTTTGCATCATATCAAATGGACCCGTCTGATCTTCTTTAAATTAAAGGAACAAGGAGGCCTACATGACCAATTTCCATAGCCTTTTTAGTGTAACACTTCAGAGCACACACACGTACCAATATTATACGGTTATATTATTACATATCATATATTGCAAAAGACTTATTAACAAGATGGCACATACTAGGGGATCATCAAGCAAACATGTTAAGTTTCCAAGGATGTGGACTGAAAGACAACACACACACACACACGCGCGCGCACACGCACACACACACGCACACATTACAATGCATTAACTACTATTCAGTGTGTACACGTCATAATTTGTCTAACTTTGTCTTTTCTAATTTAATTACAGGAAGGAGTAGAGACAAAGAGTGGAATGGCAACTGAGGGAGCCAGCCCAAACCACAGTGAAATGAGTGACGAACGGGCCTCAGCAGCTGGCAGTCTAGACCAGGTCGATGAAGAAACACAGAACAGTCAACTGGAAACTGAGGGAGACAGTCGAAACAACAATGGGATGTGTGACGAACAGGCCTCAACAGCTGCCGATGAAGAAACACAGAAAATTGGTTTGGTAACTGAGGGAGACAGTCCAAACAACAATGGGATGTGTGACGAACAGGCCTCAACAGTTGCCGATGAAGAAACACAGAAGAGTCCACTAGAAACTGAGGGAGACAGTCCAAACAACAATGGAATGTGTGACGAACAGGCCTCAACAGTTGCCGATGAAGAAACACAGAAAATTGGTTTGGTAACTGAGGGAGACAGTCGAAACAACAATGGGATGTGTGACGAACAGGCCTCAACAGTTGCCGATGAAGAAACACAGAAGAGTCCACTAGAAACTGAGGGAGACAGTCCAAACAACACTAAGATGTGTGACGAACAGGCCTCAACAGCTGCCGATGAAGAAACACAGAACAGTGAACTGGAAACTGAGGGAGACAGTCCAAACAACACTAAGATGTGTGACGAACAGGCCTCAACAGCTGCCGATGAAGAAACACAGAAGAGTCCACTAGAAACTGAGGGAGACAGTCCAAACAACACTAAGATGTGTGACGAACAGGTCTCAACAGTTGCCGATGAAGAAAATCAGAACAGTGAACTGGAAACTGAGGGAGACAGTCGAAACATCAATGGAATGTTTGACGAACAGGTCTCAACAGCTGCCGATGAAGAAACACAGAACAGTGAACTGGAAACTGAGGGAGACAGTCGAAACAACAATGGAATGTTTGACGAACAGGTCTCAACAGCTGCCGATGAAGAAAATCAGAACAGTGAACTGGAAACTGAGGGAGACAGTCCAAACAACACTAAGATGTGTGACGAACAGGCCTCAACAGCTGCCGATGAAGAAACACAGAAGAGTCCACTAGAAACTGAGGGAGACAGTCCAAACAACACTAAGATGTGTGACGAACAGGCCTCAACAGCTGCCGATGAAGAAACACAGAACAGTGAACTGGAAACTGAGGGAGACAGTCCAAACATCAATGGAATGTGTGACGAACAGGCCTCAACAGCTGCCGATGAAGAAACACAGAACAGTGAACTGGAAACTGAGGGAGACAGTCCAAACAACAATGAGATGTGTGACGAACAGGTCTCAACAGCTGCCGATGAAGAAAATCAGAACAGTGAACTGGAAACTGAGGGAGACAGTCCAAACAACACTAAGATGTGTGACGAACAGGCCTCAACAGCTGCCGATGAAGAAACACAGAACAGTGAACTGGAAACTGAGGGAGACAGTCCAAACAACAATGAGATGTGTGACGAAGAGGCCTCAACAGCTGCCGATGAAGAAACACAGAAGAGTCCACTAGAAACTGAGGGAGACAGTCCAAACAACACTAAGATGTGTGACGAACAGGTCTCAACAGCTGCCGATGAAGAAACACAGAACAGTGAACTGGAAACTGAGGGAGACAGTCCAAACAACACTAAGATGTGTGACGAACAGGCCTCAACAGCTGCCGATGAAGAAACACAGAACAGTGAACTGGTAACTGAGGGAGACAGTCCAAACAACACTAAGATGTGTGACGAACAGGCCTCAACAGCTGCCGATGAAGAAACACAGAACAGTGAACTGGTAACTGAGGGAGACAGTCCAAACAACACTAAGATGTGTGACGAACAGGCCTCAACAGCTGCTGATAAAGAAACACAGAACAGTGAACTGGAAACTGAGGGAGACAGTCGAAACAACAATGGGATGTGTGACGAACAGGCCTCAACAGCTGCCGATGAAGAAACACAGAAAATTGGTTTGGTAACTGAGGGAGACAGTCCAAACAACAATGGGATGTGTGACGAACAGGCCTCAACAGTTGCCGATGAAGAAACACAGAAGAGTCCACTAGAAACTGAGGGAGACAGTCCAAACAACAATGGAATGTGTGACGAACAGGCCTCAACAGTTGCCGATGAAGAAACACAGAAAATTGGTTTGGTAACTGAGGGAGACAGTCCAAACAACAATGGGATGTGTGACGAACAGGCCTCAACAGTTGCCGATGAAGAAACACAGAAGAGTCCACTAGAAACTGAGGGAGACAGTCCAAACAACACTAAGATGTGTAACGAACAGGCCTCAACAGCTGCCGATGAAGAAACACAGAACAGTGAACTGGAAACTGAGGGAGACAGTCCAAACAACACTAAGATGTGTGACGAACAGGCCTCAACAGCTGCCGATGAAGAAACACAGAACAGTGAACTGGAAACTGAGGGAGACAGTCCAAACAACACTAAGATGTGTGACGAACAGGTCTCAACAGTTGCCGATGAAGAAAATCAGAACAGTGAACTGGAAACTGAGGGAGACAGTCGAAACATCAATGGAATGTTTGACGAACAGGTCTCAACAGCTGCCGATGAAGAAAATCAGAACAGTGAACTGGAAACTGAGGGAGACAGTCGAAACAACAATGGAATGTTTGACGAACAGGTCTCAACAGCTGCCGATGAAGAAAATCAGAACAGTGAACTGGAAACTGAGGGAGACAGTCCAAACAACACTAAGATGTGTGACGAACAGGCCTCAACAGCTGCCGATGAAGAAACACAGAAGAGTCCACTAGAAACTGAGGGAGACAGTCCAAACAACACTAAGATGTGTGACGAACAGGTCTCAACAGCTGCCGATGAAGAAACACAGAACAGTGAACTGGAAACTGAGGGAGACAGTCCAAACATCAATGGAATGTGTGACGAACAGGCCTCAACAGCTGCCGATGAAGAAACACAGAACAGTGAACTGGAAACTGAGGGAGACAGTCCAAACAACAATGAGATGTGTGACGAACAGGTCTCAACAGCTGCCGATGAAGAAAATCAGAACAGTGAACTGGAAACTGAGGGAGACAGTCCAAACAACACTAAGATGTGTGACGAACAGGCCTCAACAGCTGCCGATGAAGAAACACAGAACAGTGAACTGGAAACTGAGGGAGACAGTCCAAACAACAATGAGATGTGTGACGAAGAGGCCTCAACAGCTGCCGATGAAGAAACACAGAAGAGTCCACTAGAAACTGAGGGAGACAGTCCAAACAACACTAAGATGTGTGACGAACAGGTCTCAACAGCTGCCGATGAAGAAACACAGAACAGTGAACTGGAAACTGAGGGAGACAGTCCAAACATCAATGGAATGTGTGACGAACAGGCCTCAACAGCTGCCGATGAAGAAACACAGAACAGTGAACTGGAAACTGAGGGAGACAGTCCAAACAACAATGAGATGTGTTACGAACAGGTCTCAACAGCTGCCGATGAAGAAAATCAGAACAGTGAACTGGAAACTGAGGGAGACAGTCCAAACAACACTAAGATGTGTGACGAACAGGCCTCAACAGCTGCCGATGAAGAAACACAGAACAGTGAACTGGAAACTGAGGGAGACAGTCCAAACAACAATGAGATGTGTGACGAAGAGGCCTCAACAGCTGCCGATGAAGAAACACAGAAGAGTCCACTAGAAACTGAGGGAGACAGTCCAAACAACACTAAGATGTGTGACGAACAGGTCTCAACAGCTGCCGATGAAGAAACACAGAACAGTGAACTGGAAACTGAGGGAGACAGTCCAAACAACACTAAGATGTGTGACGAACAGGCCTCAACAGCTGCCGATGAAGAAACACAGAACAGTGAACTGGTAACTGAGGGAGACAGTCCAAACAACACTAAGATGTGTGACGAACAGGCCTCAACAGCTGCTGATAAAGAAACACAGAACAGTGAACTGGAAACTGAGGGAGACAGTCGAAACAACAATGGGATGTGTGACGAACAGGCCTCAACAGCTGCCGATGAAGAAACACAGAACATTGGTTGGTAACTGAGGGAGACAGTCCAAACAACACTAAGATGTGTGACGAACAGGCCTCAACAGTTGCCAATGAAGAAACACAGAACAGTGAACTGGAAACTGAGGGAGACAGTCGAAACAACAGTGGGATGTGTGACGAACAGGCCTCAACAGTTGCCAATGAAGAAACACAGAACAGTGAACTGGAAACTGAGGGAGACAGTCGAAACAACAGTGGGATGTGTGACGAACAGGCCTCAACAGTTGCCAATGAAGAAACACAGAACAGTGAACTGGTAACTGAGGGAGACAGTCGAAACAACAATGGAATGTATGACGAACAGGCCTCAACAGCTGCCGATGAAGAAACACAGAACATTGGTTTGGTAACTGAGGGAGACAGTCCAAACAACAATGAGATGTGTGACGAACAGGCCTCAACAGCTGCCTATGAAGAAACACAGAACAGTGAACTGGAAACTGAGGGAGACAGTCCAAACAACAATGGAATGTGTGACGAACAGGCCTCAACAGCTGCCTATGAAGAAACACAGAACAGTGAACTGGAAACTGAGGGAGACAGTCGAAACAACAGTGGAATGTGTGACGAACAGGCCTCAACAGCTGCCGATGAAGAAACACAGAACAGTGAACTGGAAACTGAGGGAGACAGTCCAAACAACAATGAGATGTGTGACGAACAGGCCTCAACAGTTGCCGATGAAGAAACACAGAACATTGGTTTGGTAACTGAGGGAGACAGTCCAAACATCAATGGAATGTATGACGAACAGGCCTCAACAGTTGCCTATGAAGAAACACAGAACAGTGAACTGGAAACTGAGGGAGGAAGTCCAATCCTTTATGGAATGTGTAATGAATGGGCCATAGCAACATACGGTCCATACCCAGTAAATGAAAATATACAGCATATATATAACTTCTATTTTCCAGTACCAGCACAAGCAATGATACCAGCAAGAGTAATGTTGCCAAGTACTGAAGAAAGACAAGAAGCTGACGAAAAATCAATCTATGTGGGAAATGTGGAGTACAGTGCAACAGGTAAAGAGTTGGCACAACACTTCACCAATTTTGATAAAATCACGAGAGCCACAATCATGTGTGACAAATTAACTCGTCGTTCTAAAGGGTACGCATATGTTGAGTTCACTGACACAGATTCCCGGGACGCTGCCTTGGAATTAGATGGGAGTGAATTCCAAGGCAGGCAGATCAAGGTGAGACGTAAGAGGACAAACATACCCAGTTTCAGCGCTACAAACAAGGATGGTGGCTGCAATGTCAATGAAAGTAGAAACAGTATCTACAACGATAGCGGTGACAATACCATCGCAGCGACAGCAACAGCATCAGCATTCCCAAGCATAGACGAAAGAAAAAAGGCTGATGAAAAATCTATCTTTGTTAGAAACGTAGGATATGCTGTATCAGCTAGAGAGTTGGCACAACACTTTCCAAATGTTGATAAAATCACGAGAACCACAATCATGACTGATAAATTCACTGGTCGCTCAAGTGGGTATGCGTACATCGAGTTCTCTGACATTGAGTCCCGTGACGCTGCCTTGGAGTTAGATGGGAGCGAGTTGAAAGGCAGACAGATTGTGGTGGAATGTAAGAAGCCAAACACACCTGGTTTCTGCAGAACCAACAGCAATGGTAGAATGAATACCAACAGAAAAGGCAGAACTACTGACCAGGATGATGACCATGGGTATGGACGAGGACAGTGTGGATATCAAGAAGATGGACATGGATGGCAGTAGGGTCTAGGAGGCCAAGGACGAGGTGTTATTACTTGGTTTTAACAGTTTCAGTGATCACAACCATTCTTAAAGATGATTACGATGTTGTGGAGAATTGCCCCAGTTGTGCACTTTTTTAATCTCGTTCTTTATTCGTTAACCACCACAGAAAGTGTTCAGTACCCGGTAGTGTCTTCAGCCTCAGTAAACAAACTGTAGTGGATCATCATCATCATCATCATCATCATCATCATCATCATCATCATCATCATCATCATCATCATCAGGTGCCTTGCCACATGGCGTGGGCGATCATAGCCTTCCATCTGTCTCTATCTCTTGTTGCCTCAAGCATCTCTTCCATCCATTTTGTCTTCAGCCACTCTGCAAGTTCGCATAGTATCTTCTCCCTGGTCTACCTGGTGCTCTCTTTTCCTCCAGCTTTCCCGTTGTGACCAGGTGCTCCAATTCCCCTTTCCTCATAAAATATTCTGTAAATGTTGCCTGCCTTTTCCTGATCTTCCTTATGAATGATCCACTTGTGTCTGCCTCCATCAAAACTGTCTCGTTTGTTTTCTTTGCTGTCCATGGAACTCTCAACATTCTTCTTAGAAACCACATCTCGGCTGCCTCAATCTTGTTCTGGCTTTGCTTGTTGACTGTCCACGCCTCACAACCGTATAACAGTATTGGTTCTATATAACATTCAAGAACTCTCTTCCTGATGTTAATTGATAGGTATTTGTTGGTAAGAATGCTTTTCATCTTCTTGAATGCTGTTTTGGCTTGGCCGATTCTGCTGGCTATTTCTGATGTGCATCTGCCGTCTGGTAAAATGATCGTTCCCAGGTTTTTTAAAACTTATCAACCTGTCTCAAGGTTGTGCCGTTTGCTGTTATTTTGCATGAGGGGATTTCATGTTTTTTACTGATCATCATGACTTCAGTCTTCCTGTTGTTTACTTCCAACCCCTTACCTTTGCTTCCTATTTCTAGTATATTCACAAGGTTTTGTAGGTCCCTTTCATTTTCCGCAATTAGCACACTGTCATCTGCGTATCGAATTTTATCATTTTTCCTCCAACCTTTAATCCAGGGCCTTCCTCTAGGTTTCTCATGATGTTTTGGCTGTAAAGTGAAAACAGATCTGGTGACAAAACACAACCATGTTTGATTCCTCTTTTGATGTTTTGGAAAGAGCTTATATCGTTTTGTATTCTCATTGCAGCTGTTTGTTCCCAATACATTTTTCTGATTATTCGCAGATCTTTTCCATCAGTATTGAGCCTTTCTAGTTGGTTGATCAATTCTTCATGTCTTACCCAATTGAAAACCATGGTATAATCCACAAAACATCAATATAAATCCTTATTCATCTCGATTGACCTCTCGATGATAGTTCTTAGGATGTAGGCCTATATGGCATTGATAATTTATGATAGTTCTTAGGATGTAGGCCTATATGGCATTAATAGTTCCTTTCCCTTCCACAAATCCACTGTTCATCTGCTATTTCTCTTTTGATTCTATTCCTTGTCCTCATCGTGGTTATTCTTAATAGGATTTTTGTTACCGGTACATGACACATCAAACTGACTGTGCGATGGAGTTTGCATTCTACAGCCCCTGTCTTCTTTGGAAGTGCAATGAAAATCGATTTTGACATATCTTTGGGGATTTTTCCAGTGTCATAAATTTCATTTAGGAGGACTGTTATTTTTTCAATACCAAATTCCTCCAGGGCTTCAACCATCTCTGTAGTAATGTTGTAACTTGTATGGTCCTGGGGCTTTTCCTTGTTTCATCTTTTTCAGTGCTGCTCTAACTTCATCTTTCATTATGGGTGGTCCTTCAAAGTTTTTTCCTATAATGTGTTCTTCGTTTCTGTCATCTTCAAAAAGGTCTTTAATGTAGCCTACTCTCCCTATCTGTCTAAATTTTGTCTTTTTCCATGATAAGCGTGCCATCTTTCGATTTTAAGCAACCAGTTGATGTGCATGTATTTCTTCAGTTCGTGTGTACATACCCTGAGGATCCGTTTTGTGTCGGTCTTCTATTTCACTGTAGTAGTTGGTATTTCTTTTAAAATAACATCTGTTACCACAATCATATGCTCAATTCGATGAAGAGACACAGAATAGTGGACTGCCAACTGTGGGAGAAAGTCCAAACTATAGTGAGATGTGTGACGAATGGGCCACAGCTGCAGATGGTCCATACCAAGTCTATGAAACAACACAGTATAGTGGAATGACGGCCAGTGAGGGAGAAAGTCCACACCACAATGGGATGTGTGACGAAGGGGCCACAGCAGCAGATGGTGCAGAGCAGGTCGACGAAGAGACACAGAACAGCGGACCGGCAACTGAGGGAGACAATCCAAATTACAATGGGATGTGTGACGAATGGGCACAGGAGGCCAAGGACAATGTGGCATTACTTGGCAGTAACAATTTCAGCGATCACAATCATTCTTAAAGATAATTGCAATGTTGTGCAGAATTGTCCCAGTTGTGCGCTTTTTTCGTCTCGTTTTCTTATTTGTTAAACATCACAGAAAATGTTCAGTAGTGTCTTCAGCCTCGGTAAACAAACAGTGTACTGGCTGGTATCGATGAAATGTAGCCTATCAATTTTAAAATGACATCAGTTGCAAACATCATATGCACAATTCGATGAAGAGACACAGAATAGTGGATTGGCAACTGAAGGAGAAAGTCCAAACCAGAAGCTGAAAATTCACATGAAAGAGAGTTGTAGGCTAATGAACAATGGACATAAGCTTTCATACATTCAGTGAAGTGAGCATTGGCTGCAGTTTGTTACAAGTGTGTGTAGCTTTACAAAAGACCAGATCAGTGCGTTGACATATTATGTGAATAACAACAATATGTTTGTGTGTGTGTGTGTGTGTGTGTGTGTGTGTGTGTGTGTGTGTGTGTGTGTGTGTGTGTGGGGTGTGCGTGTGAGTGTGCGCTCGTGCAAGCTCACCTGCATATCATTATGGAAGAAAGTGGTGTAGGTCGTACACTTAAACATGTAGATATTTTTTGTTATGATAAACATATGTGCACATGTACAATTTTTTTTTATACTTGTGGACATTTTTTTTTATTATGCTAAACATATGTGTAGGGCCTACATGTACATATTTTTTTTTAATATGTGGAAAATATTTGATCTAACTGGATTAATGAATAACCCTTTGCCTCCTGCACCCTGCCCACCAGCATTCTGCATTGTCAACCATGTTAGCAAAGCAAAAACTTTACCTTTTGATTCCCTCATCCTATCCACCTGCTTCCTAGAGGAAGTTGATGGATAGGGTGAGGGAGTCAATGGGTTAATGATTAATTGAATGATGACCTTTGCATGTTATTGACAGTGATTATCTTGTGAATAGATTGTAAATGATATTAGAACTAATGATATGCATGGCATTTCTTTTTATGTCATTCTGCTGCACATTATTTTTCTAACAATGTGTTCAGTGTGCAGTGTAGGTATACAATGGTCAATATATCATGAATGTTTATTTATGATAAACTAGTATATATTTAAATATGTGTGTGTGTGTGTGTGTGTGTGTGTGTGTGTGTGTGTGTGTGTGTGTGTGTGTGTTCCCCCCTACCGTTTGTGGGGATGCCAGGGGCTCTGTCAGTATAAATAGTACCCCCATCTTCTGGCAATTCTGTGCTAGAAATTTCCTCTTTTCTGTCACTCTCTTTGTTTCTTTCTCCCTCGATTGCTTTCTGTCATTTCTTCCTATCATTTTCTGTCTTGCTGGTCCATTCACCTGTATGTGTTCCATAAAGTCTTACGTAGGCCTGCTTTCTCTTAGGGTTGATAATTGGGTAGGCCTACATGTGTTAAGTGCAGTTTTGACTCTAGGGATATGAGATCTGCAGAAGTAATTTTAAGTAATGTAGGCCCGCTTTTATATGTCTTAAATTAATGTGCTTAGTTATGTTTTTAACTTGTATTCAGGTGTTTTTTAAATCCCCTGTGCGATAAATTGGATGGAGTGGTCAACACCAGGGGCATCTCCATAGATTATGTGCGCGAATTTGCTGTGTAGGCCTACTTAATTTCCTTTCCCTTTTTTCCTGTTGAAATATTGTGTATGTTTTGAACTGGTCATAGCCCTGGTATGGCTCTATGCAGTCGGCTGGGCTTTAACCCTTTGACTCCTGCACCCTGTCCACGAGTATCCTGCATTGACAACCAAGCTAGCAAAGCAAAAACTTAACCCTTTGATTCCCTCATTATATCCACCAGCTTCCTACAGGTAGCTGGTGGAAAGGGTGAGAGAATCAAAGGGTTCAAATTTTGCTGTTGGTGGATAGGGTGTGGGAGTCAAAGGGTTAAACAACAATAAGTGTGTGTGTGTGTGTGTTTTGATTTACTAGCAGGTCTGTACATGAGTGTGTGTATGTGCGCGCGGGGGTGTTGTGTGCGCGCGGTGTGTGTGTGTGTGTGTGGATGTGCGCATACGAGCGTAGTATCTGAGCTGATCTAACATCTGTGTACATCCACAATTACTTTTCTTTGTGTGTCTGTTGTTTTTGATTTCTGGTTTTTGTATCATCAACAAGATGGGTGGTATGGTTTTGGTTTATTGCTGAATAATTGTATTCGGTTGATTATCTTTCTCTTCATTGCATGTATTTTTATAAAGTGTAAAGTGCATGGAGTCTTGTTACCAGTGGTGTTGCACAGTAAAAATTTTCATAAGTAATAGTATAAAAAATTCATATATTTACAGTAATAGTTGAAAGCATTGATCGAGCATGAACAATGTGAGCAGTATTGTTTGTCAGATGTATTGATTCACCCGTCGGGATGCCGGGGGCTCTTTCAGTATAATTAGTATCCCACCTTCTGGAATTCTGTACTAGAAATTCCTCTTTCTGTCACTCTCTTTGTTTCTGCCTTATTCCTTTGCTTTCTGTCATTTCTTCCTATCATTGTCTGCCTTGCTGGTCTATTCACCTGAATGTGTTCCATAAAGTGTTATATTTTTTTCTCTTAGGATTGATAGTTGGATACATGTATAAAGTGCATTTTTGGCTCTAAGGAAATGAAATATGCAGAAGCAATATTAGGTAGGCTAACCTAGGTCTGTTTATGTGTTTTAGTGTGCTTAGTTATGTTTAAATTTGTATTCAGGTATCTTTTTTTTAGATCCCCTATGTGACAAGTCAGACAGTGTGGTCAACACCAGGGACATCTCCTTTGATCATGTGCATGAATGCTTTGGATATGTGTAGCCTACTTAATTTTCTTTTCCTTTTTTTCCTGTTGAAATATTGTAGGCCTATATGTTTTGAAACAGTTATAGCCCTGATATGGCTTTATGCAATTGGCGGGCTTTAAACAAAAATAACAATAACAATGCAGATGTACTGATATGTTGATATGGATACAAGAATCTATGTATGTGAATAAATGAATAGGCCTACATGCCCTGTACATTTTACAAGTGTGTGTGTGTGTATCATGTAAATGTGTGGACATGTGTGCACGAATACAATTAAGGAAGGAAGGAGGGAGACAGATTTAGAGAGCAAAGGCATGTGAAAAGTATGCATATTGTACATAAAGTTTATTTCATCACATGACACAAAACTTGAAAGTTCAACAGACTGAAGCAGAATGACAAGAACTATCAGTAACAGTATCCATTATGACGACAGAAAATATGTGCGCCAACAGTCAGGATGGGTAGGCCTACATTTCAAATTAGTTTTATGTTGGATGTTGGGATGAGCTTCTATATTATGACGATAGAAAATGTTTGCACTAACTGAAGCAGAATGATGAGAAGTATCAGTAACAGTATCCCTTATGCTGATAGAAAATATGTGTGCTAACAGCCAGGATGGGTACATTTCAAATTGGTTTTATCTTGGGGTGAGCTTTCATTCACGTTGCGCAAAGATGTGTTTGAGCGTTTGTCTGTGTAATGAATGAATTACTAGGACAGTGAGTAAACTGAGACCTCGGATTGTAGACGTGTTGATAGTATTTATCGTGACAAACACCAGGATGTAATTTTCAATGTGATATGACCTTTCAGCCAGAGATGATCAGTACCGACAGAAAATATGAAATTATTTGCATTGTGCATTGTAGCGTTCCGTGTGTGTTGATAACTTGATTTGTTTTCTATGCAGCCAGTGATAGGCACATGCGTGTGTGTGTGTTGTGTGTGTGTGTGTGTGTATGTGTGTGTGTGTGTGTGTGTTACCAGCACTCAGCGCTGTGCTTTGAAACGCAGATGTGTTGATGCTCTTCTTCAACAGTAGGCCTACTTGGTTTATTCATTTTGAGTAATTCAAGTGACTCAGTTTCTAAGTCAGGAAATAAATGGAACTGTCCATCAACATCAGATGAAAGTAATGACAATATAAAGCAAGATAGAAAAACGTCAAAACAGATATAGATATCCAGGCTTCCACTGATGCTATTAATAAATGATTAGAATGTTTAGAGTGCATTAATGAACTGGCTATGAAGGAAGACATTTTATAAGGCAAATGAAAGACGACCTTGCTGTTCTAACAATGAAATTCACAGAGACAGTCCAGTCCTGGGAAGGACGAGCGTTTACCCTGGAAGCTCAAAAAGAAAGTAAGAATTGTCTAAACTAAAGAAAAGTAACAAGACTTTACATAATGTAGTGAAACAACAAGACTTGAAACAATGCGAATGGGATCAGAATAATGCCCAGCAATATTCCCGCTACTGGAACCTCCGAGTGTTTTGAGTTCCAGAGGCACAGACGGAGACAGGCAGGGCCTGTGTCAAAAACATTTGTAAAATCTTTAGCGAAGCTGTCGGCATCCAGACCAAGTTGGAAGATACTGAGATGGCCCATCAGCCAGGTCAGAGAAGCGGTAACTTACCAAGCCCTGTCCCAACCTCGTTTGATTCTTCAGTCATCAAAAGAGGGAGGAAATTGAAGAGCAAAGGAACTAGTAGGCCTACTATAAATGAAAATCTAATGCCCGCTAATTAAAACTTTTGACAAGTAGGCCTACCATACAGCATCCAGCAACGTTAACAGCCTGGCATTGGAATGGAAAGATCCTGGTCAAAGTGAAAAACAGACTAACAGTCAGGCTCAACATACACTCAAACCAAAGACATTATAAAAATTTCTATTGATAACTTCTTTGACGCAAACTTAGATGAAGTTTTCCAGACGGCCATGATGTCAGTGGTCATCAGTGATGACGAGAAGTAAAAAATATATAGGCCCCTACTTTGTATGCATGGAGTGTATAAGATCTGCTTTTTCTTTGTATGCATCATACATACAGTGTCGCACTAATATTTTACAAATTTCAAACATACTAGGGAAACTCCAAGCAACAGAGAGAGAATGACAATATGTGTGTATGTAGGCCTATGTGGTTGTGTGTTTGTGGAGGGAGAAGGTAAATGTGTGTTTTTTGGAGATGTGTTTGTGTGTATGAATGTTTGGATGTATGTGCATGTGTAGGCCTATGAGAGTGTATGGGCAGAGACAGAGAGGTGGGATAAGGCAGAGGACTGCATATGTGTATATGTATGTGAGCATGAACATGTGTGTGTGTGTAAGATTGTGTGTGTGTGTGTGTGTGTGTGTGTGTGTGTGTGGTGTGTGTGTGTGTGTGTGTGTGTGTGTGCGTGTGTGGTGTGAGTAAGACACAAAAAGAGACAGACAGTTCACAAAATGGTTGGCAAGGAAGCATATGTTACTGACTGGTAAAACATCCTCATTTATTATTGCAAAAACATTACTAATTTGATCAGATATACCGGTATATGATCAAACCACCATCTAATTCATTAAACATAGTAGGCCCTACAGACATATGTAGGCTATAACTAATTCGATCAGATGTTTATGATTAAAGCACCATTTAATTCAAACACAGAACAGAGAGATGTAGGGGCCTACAACAGTTAAACACAATAGGCCTACATGTAAACACCTGATGACTAACTGTACTGGCAGCCTGTATTGATCAGTGAGCATATCTCAGCAGCACAACTGGCTTTCTATTAGAACTTTTAAGCAACAGTAATGTTTTAAATCATGTTACAGTAGCCTATGCATTTTGTTTCTGGAAAATTAAATGACCAAAGCACATGGAACATAGCAAGCTGAACCAAACACAGACAGTCTCCTGAGCATGTCCTACAGTTTTGCCCACTGTTCAGAAAAAAGAAAAACGCTGTGGATAAATGGGGCAAATGTGAAAGAACAGCTCTTAGTCAACAAAGAGGACTTGCTGAAAATCACAGCCTTCATCTAGACTACCATACTAGACTGACCATCTGTGGCATAAATGAAATAAAATGAAAAATGATTTGAAAAAAAATGTATGTTGGAATAAGTTTTCTTACATAAAATCATCAAATATAATATTCTCCCACCAACTCTTGATTCTCAAAAATGTATAAACAAAATTTAAACAAATGAACACACAAAAATGACCTTCTAAATCTCTTATATTCTATCAGGATTTTCTTTTTTAGCATTGAATTATACGCAATAAATCCAATGTTTCATAGAAATAAAAGTGCTTATTTACTCACCTAAACAGTGATGGTAGGCCTACTTAAAGGATACTCACTATCCAGGATGTGCAATTTAAGACCATTCCAATAGTAGGCCTACCCAGGGCAAATTATTTAGGGGAGGGGGACACCAGGGCTTCCAAGAACCACCCCCCCCAAAAAAAAACCAAAACCAAACAATCCCCGAACACTATAGACCTACAATTAAAATCTCTGATCAGGGTAGGCCCTACAATACCTAAAAAGAAAGTAAATGTCTGTATCATCTGTCTGTTGACCCAATTAAAACAGGCCTACTATTAAAAAAATCCTCCAAACCTCTTTTCCCCCTCAAAAAAAAAAAAAATCTAATCAAACACTTGTTTTAAAATTGAAGCAGATTACTTGATTTCATTAACAAGAGTATAGGGCCTACTAAATGGCTTGTATTTTAGTCCTCTGGACAAAAATATTTTTCCAAGAGGAGCGCACCACTGGACCCTTCCTAGATATCTTGGAAACCCCCTCTACCAAGATCTTCCTCCACCCTTGAGTATTTTATGCATGGCTGTGTACAATGTGTTCCTGTCATCTGTTATCAGAGTTATCATTACTGTTGTTTAAAGCTCAGCCGACTGCATAGAGCCATAACAGGGCTATAACCACTTCAAAACACACAAAACTTCAACAGGAAAAAAATTGAAAGAAAATTAAGTAGGGCCTACCCGTACACATATGAATGCATTCACACACATAATTCAAGGATATGCTCCCGGCATCGACCACTCCGTCCATTTTATTGCACAGGGGATTTAAAAAACATACATGAATACAAATTTAAGCATACCTAAGGACACCAACACATACAGGCCTATAAAAACGGGCATAAATTAGCCTACCTAAAATTGCTTCCGCATATCTCACCGCCCTAGAGCCAAAAATGCATTTAATAGGCCTACATGTAGGCCTACCCAATCATCAATGCTACAAAAAAGTATGTAAGACTTTATGGAACACATACAGGTGAATGGACCAGCAAGGCAGAAAATGATAAGAAATACAGAAAACAAAGGAACAAGGCAGGAACAAAGAGAGTGACAGAAAAGAGGAAATTTCTAGCACAGAATTTCCAGAAGGTGGGGATACTAATTATACTGAAAGAGCCCCCAACATCCGCACAGGGGATGTTAGCGTACTGAAGGAGTAGGGTATCATGATATTATGATGGTACCGGTAGGCTTACTTTGTGATGAAAACCTGATGCTGACTGCGCTGTATTCACTCAACCAAGATGCTGTCCATGGCAAAAATAGGCCTACATAGTGGGAGACAACTAGCATCAGGATTTTATGAGATTACATAGGCCCTACATATTAGTCAGTCACATGCAAAAGATTGAGATGTTTCTTTGTGTTTGTTAACTCAACTGTCCACATATCAGAAATGGTTTTGTTATGACAATTATGACAATACATACATTTGAGAAATGCCTGAACTTTATTCAATTGTTACCATGAACAATAGATTTACAAACTGATGAATGAAAAAAAAGGTGTTTTAGCTATCCGTAGCTTTCTGTAAGTCAGTGACAAGAAAAAGAAAAAAATGTTGCAGATGTAAAAACAAAACAAAACAAAAAACAAACAAAAAACAAAAACAAAAACAAAAACAAGTAGGCCTAATGAATGTAGGCCTATGTGTCATTAAAAATGCATGCACACATATGTAGGCCCTACCACAAATTCAAAACAACCAACATATATCTTAAGTTCATTAGTTAAAAATCTTGTATATATAGGCCCTACAAGAATACACATAAATAAATTCAGTATCAAAGTCCAAAAACACAGTTCTTTACAGTACAAAGTACAACACAAATAAAAGCACTAGTACCAAACAATGCTCACCCCATCGGTACCCATTAAGTAGTTCTGAATTACACACATAGAATCAGCAGAAGTAATAATAATAATAATTACAATATTTATATAAGCGCAAAATCTTGATAAAATCAAATCTAAGCGCTGAAACAGACACACACGCACGCACACACGCACACGCACACACACACACACACACACAACACACACACACACACACACATACACACACACACGTATGGCTATAAATGGGGAGAGAGAATAAAAGCAATGGAAAATTATAGACAGCATATTATATACAATTATATATTACAATGTGATTCCCCTCCGAGTGGAGACAGGCTGCAGAGGGGGTTGAGTGAGGTCAGGATTTTATGCAGAGGAGAAAAGGTGAGTTTTGAGAGCGGACTTGAAGGAGACAAAAGTAGGTTGCTGACGGACTGAGGAAGTTTGTTCCAGGAGAGTGGACCAGAAACAGAGAAGGCTCGTGGACCATAGGTATTGAGCTTAGTGCGTGGAAAGCGAAAAGTCAGAGGATCGGAGGCAGAGCGGAGGGTACGTGAAGGAACATAGATCTCAAGTAGGCTTGACAGGTAATCGGGGGCTGCGTTACTGAGGCACAAGGTAGGCCTACATTTTGGGTAGCGGTGCTAATTTCTTCTCACAAATGAAAAGCTGTTTGCTAGTCTTGTCTGAACTGTTCTTGCTGATGCATTTGATTGTATGAATGATATCGTCACTGCAAATCTGACACAAAACATCTCTACTCAATTTCCCTAGGAAAGTTTGTAATACCGGTAGCATACCAAAAGAAGTTTGAAGCAATCTGGCAGCTTGAAACCAAACAAATGCCGGATTCAGCTGGTGTCTGAATTTTTGGGCACCTTGATATGCTACTTGGCTTTAAACATACATCCAGTATAAACATTTGAACACAACTATTGTCCAGAATAAACAGTAACAACAAATTTTATAATAAATATTTTAATTTGTAAGCTATAATAAAAGTGAAAACAGTCTATATCAAAACATGCCTGTTGCACATTTCTTTTACTGTATTAAGTTAAAAATTCTTTCATTAAAGAAAATGTATCCCAGTTTTACAATTATGTTACATTACAGAATGGTGCAAGATGCACACACACACACACACACACACACACACACACACACACACACACACACACACTGACAAACATACACAGTCTGTCTCCCTCTCTCCATGCACTTTCAAAAACACTTTCCATCAACACACCAGCCTAAACACTCGATATACCATTAAACATTATCGGTACTGGTATCAGGAAGTATATGATGGCAGATTTTTTGGTGGGGAGTACGTCTGACTTCTGCTGCCTGGTGAGGATTTAGGGACATCAGGCAAATCTTGAATTTTGCTGCCTGGTGAGGATTTAGGGACATCTGGCAAATCTGAAAGGAATAAAATCATTTCAAGTAGACTTACAGGCACTATAATTACAACAGGCATGGGAAAAGCTTAAGACAAAAACCTCTCTAACTATGGTGGTCCATGGGCAAGCTACCTGGAAAATAGGCCTACTTGTTCCTTGATTGAAATCTGCACTATCCAACTCTCTGGGGACATCAAATATGTGTATGGTAGGCCTACATTTCACATCTAAAAATTTCAACATTTTGTGCAGCTAAAAAGGAACACAACATAGAAAACAGAATGTAGAAATATTGTAGGCCTATTTATTACAGTTCTTGATTAAAACTCACCCAAAGCATGACTGAAGAGCCCAAGGCAGCTACTACAGGCATCTGTATTATTTGAATGCGGTAGGTCTACCTCTTTAGTTTTTCACTGGTATTGATATAGGCCTACTTTTTCCCTCTTTCTGAAAACCTGGGGAACTCATCCTTATTTTTTCCAAGGAAACTAGTTTGGTTTCCACTGAAAATTGCTGATACAAGAATTCCCATGTCTAAAAAGTCAGTAGGCCTACCACTGACAGTGTTTAACAAGCACTTTTCAAGTAGCAAGTGATACACAGAAACATAACTATGAAATGAAGACACATGGTGTATACACACACACATACTTGCACACATGGATACACAGAAACATGTGTACAAACACCCACACTCACACACTCATACCTGTGGATACAAAACGACATACGTGAACTGATATAAAAGCACTTAGGCATAGGCCTACATAACATACAGACACACACTCTAATCATCGCACATAGCCCTTCTTGCATGCCAACAAAATTGTTCAATTCTGTCATAACATTCATTCCAGCTCAGTCCGACCATGGACCTGCATACACAGACCAACATCTCAACAAACTTCTAGTCTATGATAGATTCAACATTGCTTATTACTTGTTCTGTTGAATTAATGCTTTCATACCTCAAAATAACACAGAGACACATTGAAGAAAGTTGCTTGGTAAATAATACACATAGCGATTTTTCAATCTTATTTGTAGAATATGCCTACACTGTTGGCCAAAACCCATTCACAAGTTTCTCTCATTTTCTGAGTCAAGCTGGGGTGCTTCTTCATTTATCTATTGTTAACTTCTTTGTTCAGAATAATTCGCAAGTTGATTGTCTATCTATTTCTGTTTTTCTAATGACAGAAACTTTCCACGAAGCTGACTTAGGGTTAGCTAAAGGACATAGCAACGTCATATAGCTATGTGCATTCATAAGCCCCATAGCACACACAGCATGGCGATCACACCATACTGTGTGACAGAGCTCATTTCCCGTTTATCAATATCTATGATCAGACATAGAAAAACAGACAAACAAATCATAAACAAAAACAAACAAAACACACAAATTATGCTTTCACTGATTATGATACTATTTACAAAGAATAATATATCAATTAAATTCGCATCAGAATCACAAATAGCAATGTCACTTGTGAGATTAACATATCTGGGGTATGTATCTTCACAGCACTTTCAATGTTAAAACATCCATACCAGTATATGTGTTTGCCTGTAATCACAGTCACATACATTAAAAAAACCCACATATACCGATATGACTTTTTGTGTTGTATACTTGCATCCTTGCAAAGTGTGCACTTTGTGTGCATGCATGCACATGCATATGTTTGTGACGTGTATGTGTGTGTGTGTGTGCACGCATGCGTGTGTGTTTATGAATGCATGTGATGTGCACATTTAATGACAAAAATACGCTTAGAGTCAAATACAACAACAAATCTTCAAAAGCAATAAAACTTCACACAAATGAATGAAAATGACTGCACTGGCCTGAAAATCTTACCATCCAAAGTGTGTGATCCTAAAGCGGCAACAAGATCCTCAATGCATGTGTCATTGGGTCCTGGTCCAAGACTGTCAACTGCCCTGTCACCCCTGTCAGCCAACAGACTGTCCAGCTCCTGTTCAAGGTCATCTGTGCTAAACTCTGATCCTGGTAGAGACACTCCTGCCAATGACTGGTTAATCTCTTCTTGTTCTCCAAATACCTGAGAGAAGACAAAATTAAGATTGGCTTACTTAATAAAACAGTGCATTCATTAGAAAGTGAGTTAGCAAAGACCATTTTTTAAAATGCTCTCAGCCATTTTTTAAAACTTGTTTTCGCAGGCCTATATTCTTTGTGTTACAATTTCCTATGAATATAGGAATAAATGTGAACATGAAATCATATATGTATATACATATAACCAGATAGTTGACTTATGACACTGAACAAACAAAACACACACTCACACATACATTATATAGGCCTACATACAAAATATTTTGAACCATACTGGTAAAGTGTAAAAAGCAGATTTTTTTTCTCAGCATTATTACTTCATTTTTGGTTGCTTTATTATTATCTAAATAAACAAACAAAACTAGCCCAAAATGCCACCAAAACAACAACAAAAACAACATCTAAGAAATACAAAATCAAAACAAGGGAAGTAATTTTACCTCCTGCAGATCATCCAATACTTTGTCCACTTTTTCAACTGTCATGTCTCCTGTCAACTCTTGAATGGCACTCATTCCACTTTCGTAGGCCTTCATCACCTGATATATTGAAAGAACAGTGGAAAAAGAGAGAAGGACTAGGGCAGGAAGTTAAATGCTAAATATATGTGCACCCTGAAATATGTAAAGTCATCTCTGTGTAAACTACACTTATGACAAATAGTGAGAAAACCTTATCATTTATGTCGTTTATGTTAATTCTTTTCTTTCAAAACAATGATAAAATCTTGCAGAAATCTAAAGCCTACCAAATAAATACATAAGCATATTTATACATGTTAATACACTCACAAGCACTTCTGTTTATCTTTCAAAGGATAATAAATCAAAACAAAACAAAAACTGATAAGGTTAAGAGTTGTATGGCCAATCACTGAATATATTGATTTCCTGAACTGCTGAAAACGTAAAGAAAACAACAAAAAAGACAACAACAACTACAACAAAAACAACAAAAATATTGCTGAACTTGTCGACCTTCACAAGCGTACATTCCAATGAGACTGAATACTAACATCCTGATGTAACTCACGTATTTTTGTGCCAGTTCAAGCTCATTTTGAAACTACTCTACATCGTATCATCAGTAAACATGGAAACCGCTAAAAAGTTAATTAGAGGTCCATGTTGAAACTAGAAGTAAGATTTTGTTCAGGAGGGATTAACTGCCCTCAGAAATATTTCACATGTGCTCAACCTAAATACGCCAGCAATTACCTAGCAGACTCCTAGAACCTGCTGATAAGGTTTTGAATCGGGAAGGAAATAGGAACTATGAAACACTGACACCAGCCGCATGGTTGGAGCATTCAGATGGCCAGCGAACAAGCCAAATTTTCATTAATCTCTTCCCTGCCACAGTATTTGTGGCCTTTTCCATTGCTGCCTGCCCGGACAAAATCTTGCTTTTTTTGGTATGTTCACTAATTTGTTCACTGCTTATTCATTTCGTAAGATATCTTTTCAGTTTTTGGCACGTTTTTTCCTTATGCCCTTGGCCATGGTTTGGTGTCACAGTTATTTGATTTGGTTGAAAAATAGTATCATTAGAGCTGACATAATGAGCCTTTTTCTAAAAAAAAATGCTTTTGGAACATACACACACAGTAGCACATAAAACAACACAAAACAGAGCAAAATTTGGTTTTTGTATACTAAACATCATGAAAAGGTTTTCTTATTATATTACTCTCTGTGAATGTTTTTCTATGCAACAGTCAGTAAGTTCTTGGATGTAGCACAGTGGAAGAAGAGACAGAATAAGCAGCTGCTCCGCCATCTTGAATCGCATTATTGGGTTCGTTACTTTCTGATGCTAATTAGATCAATATTTAATTCTCTGAATGGTCAAAGGGAAAAAACTGCACTCTGACATCTCCACAAGAGGTTGGCCAAGTTCCTAGTGCTATCTCCCATCTTTCCCCCCCAAAATATTGATGATGAAAATCTCCCGTGGCAGACATGGTTACAGGCGTACGGACATGTCAAAACGGCCCCATAGTAGACACGGCATAAGCAGGGAAGAGATTAAGCTATGGGGTGGTATCAAACTTCAGACATGAGATTTTGAGCCCATGGCTCTATCAAAAAAGCAGGTATATGACAAAGTAATGTAAGCGTAAACCAACTTTATCATTGGAAGAAGAATCTTCAATTCTGTGAATAATGTCATGCAGAGTGTCAAAACAGGATGATTTTCTCTTCACTTGACGCTGCAGGGTTCTTCGTTTTCGAAGTTGATGCAATGCCTGTTGGCAGAAAATAAATGAGGCATCACATAAATGAGACAGTCTGAGATATAACACGAAGCCAGGTTTCAAATTTACCTCCGTTAACATATGCATGCTTTTATTCCTTTCCTTTGATTACCTTACTTCTTTTATTTCAATGTATAAACATACAGAACAGCATGACTTAATCTCCATGTGTCCTATAAGTAAAATTCTTTGTAATATTTGAAATTCTTTGTAATATTTTTAACTGAACATGTGAGTGCTTGCATTTATCAAAAATGATAAAATCTGAATTGAGGCAAAATCAGAGACAGAGCTACAGCATATACTTGACAGGTGTGTGATCCCAAACAGAAAAAACAAAAACATGTAACAGAAAAACTAAGGCTTGGTAGTTTGACACACACACACACACACACACACACACGCACACGAGTCTGGGCGTATTTCTTTATACACAAGAATGACGAGCCAAAAGTTTTAAATTAAACAATCCACCATTATTACCCTGCCCACAATTACTACACATTCCAATCCTTTGGAATGTATGTTTTAGGTTAAGTTAATTACATGAACTAATATTTTATACGGAGGATTTTCTTAATTCTACCTAAAGTACTCAGATCAATGTTGAATTTTGTATTTCTGTATGGTTCTGTGTCATATCATATCATATCAACCTATATATATTGACATTCATATTCTACATAAACAGATTGATAATAAAATACTAACCAAAGTTTTCTTTCCTTCTCTGACTAGTTTTCTGGCTTCTGCTGTGTATCTGAAAATGATGTAACAAAAGAACATTAGAAAGTTTACTTCACAGATGCAGCACACACACACACACACACACACACACATACACACACACACACACACACACACACACACACACAACACATACACACACACACACATACACATACATACACACATACACACACACACACACTGCTGATAAAGAAATGCATGCATGCATGTCTACAGAAGTATCTGAAATTAAACACATACATCTGCACACCCACCCACCCATACACATGTGCACACACACACATACACTCTCATTGTATTGCAAGAGGTTTAACAGAACTACCAGTTTAAATTCTGGTCACAATACCTGAATTACAACTTTCTTCATATTTGTTGCAGAATTATGCTACAGTTAAATTTGATTCTGGCAAAGTTTGAGATGAAAATTTGAAGAGCAATGCTTTTATATATGAAAAAATAACCTTTTTGGCTTTCACACACACACACACACACACACACACACACACACACACACACACACACACACACACACACACAAGTAAGACATTCTGTGTGAAAAATAACAATGACTCACACATCCAACTGTCCAGACAAGGCCTGTATTTGCTGTTCCAGATTTTTCATGACTCTTTGTATCCTATGGCAGATGAAGAATGCACATATTTCAATGACAGTTTTATTTTACTGAAGAAGACAATAGCACGGGTCACTTACTCAGTCTAAGTCCATGACCAAGAGATTATGTTAGTTAGTAAGCAGTTAGACAGTGTCCTTATTGTTACTGTTTAAAGCCCAGCTGATTGTGCACAATCATGTTAGGTATAACCATTTGAAAATGCATAAAACACCTCGTTAAAAAAAAAAGACACCAAAAAGAAAATTAAGCACACATCAGCTAAGGATATGCCCTTGGTACTCACTATACCATCCATTTTATCAACAGAGGGTCAGAGGGTCTAAAAAATACCAAACCAATCCTTAATACAAAATGTAAACAGAACTACCTACACTAAAACATATATACAAAAGCATGTCTTAATTATCTACAATAGCTTCTACATATCACATTTCCTTAGAGCCAAAAATGCAGTCAACACATGTACCCAACTATCAATCCTAAGTCAATACATGTACCTGATTATCAATCCTAAGTATGTAAGGCTTTATATAATACATACAGGTGAATGGACCAGCAAAGCAGAAACTGAGGGGAAAAGGTGACGGCAAAGGAAAAAGGCAGAAACAAAGAAAGTGACAGAAAAGAGGAAATGTCTGGTACAGAATTTCCAGAAGGTGGGGTTATATTGCTTATACTTAAAGAGCCCCCAGACATCCCCACAGGGGAAGGGGTGGGGGCAGTGTCCTAAGTACACTGCATCAGAAAAAGCACTACTGAACTCCACTGAAGTGACCCAGCAGCAGTGCATTCTCTTCTAGTGTATGGCCACCCACTTGCCCACTTACTCAGCCACCCACCCACACACATTCAAATACAAATACACATGCACTGTACATTGTTCTGTGAGAGGTTAAACAACACTGACACCTATGGATTTTCAAGCTCTGAGACCTTGAATGAATTTCAGTTTGTTGGTGCACTGAGGAGCAGAATGAGCAAAGCAGGATCAACACCATTAAAAAGGCACAAATGATGGGGCAGCCAAAAAACAAATAAATAACAAACAAACACCACACACTACAAAGCCTTAATTTTGTTTTAACCCAGACACATATACATGTATACCTTATCTTTCAAGAACCTCAAAGCAAGCAGCTTCTGTGCATCCAGAGGAAAAAGGAATTACCAGAAGAGGACCAAAACCCTGAATTTCAGTCCTACAATGAGGGTCATCCAATAAACAGCAAGAATGTTCTAATGATTTAAAAAGTGAGTGTGCAGTGCTTTGAATTTTCATTAACACCCGGCCCAATTATTCTGTGATCTAATTATGAAATTATGTGCAAGTATTGTGACATCCCTTGTCAGGACATTATGTTGGGTACCATCATTTTAAACATCATGGTAAGAAATGTCGAAGAACAGTGTGCTTACATTCACATTAAATACCATAAGGGAAGTTCTGGTGCAGATATAATAAAAAAAAAAAAAGCATTACAAAGTGTATGTGAAAGCTCTTTTGCTTGCTGTAGTCTCCATATAGGTGTCACTCTCTGAAGATGGACAAATTGATGTTAAGTATAAGTTTGGGGAGGCCAGCTGAAGGTACTGACAACAAAAATGTTCAAAAGGTCAGAGAAATTTTGAATGGAGACAGGTGGATAACGTGTACAGAGATCCCTTGTGACACTGGTGTAAGTCATGGAGCAGTCCATGTGATTTTAATAAGTAAACTTGGAATGTGCCATGCAGCTTATCATTATCATTATCATCATCATCATCATCATCATCACTATTGCTTAAAACCCAGCGCTAGTGCAAAGCCATATCAGGGCTATAGCCATCTCAAAACATACACAACACCTTGCTGACCCTGTACAAAAAACAAAGCAAAACAAAATGAAACAAACAAAAACAAATGAAACAAACAAAAACAAACTGGGAAAAGTACACACACCAATGCATTTGTTCCCACTAACTAAGGATAAACCCTTGGCATTCACCATCCCACCAAATTTATTACCAGGGGGTTTAAAAAAACAAATTTGAATACAAATGTATTCGTATACATAACTAATTACACTAGAACACACATGAAAGCTGCCCTAAATTCTAGAACATACATGAAAACTGGCCTAAATTACAAAATTACTTCTGCACATCACATTTCCTAAGAGTCAAAACTGCTGTCACTACACGCATCCAATTATCAATTCTAATACAATGTAAAGATTTACAGAACACATACAGATGAAGGATCAGTAAAGCAGAAAATGATAGGAAAATGAAAGAAAGCAAAGGAGCAAGACAGAAACAAAGAGAAAAGATGAATTTCTTGCACAGATTATCATCAGGATGGGGATATTTTTTTATATTAAAAAAGCCCCCACCATCTCCACATGGGCCATCAGCTAGATGGGTCTTGCACTGCTTTAATGACGATCAAAAATGGGTCCGCACCAATGTAAAAAAGACTAGCTTTTCAAATTGTGACAGTTTCCGTCAATGAAATATGGGTTAGAAATTATGAGCCAGAATCAAAGACAATCGTCAGAGTGGCACATTTCTGCCTCTCAAAGGCCCATCCAGTTCATAAGAAAGCAACAAAATTTGATATTAAGACAATGACGATAAGTGCCAATGATAACATGGGTATACTGACAGAACATATTCCAATGGGACAAACTGTTAATCAAGGACATTTGTCATGAAAAGACCTGAAATCCTCATGAAATGTAAAACACTGTTAAATGATTCGCCACTGATATAATATGATAATACATCTTGCCACAAAGTAGACAGGGTAATGTCATTTATGACATCATATCAATGGGATGCTTTGTCACATCCCACTTACTTTCCAGATATAAGTCCCCAGATTCTGATCTATTTCCAAGTTGACATTACCCCTCCATGGTTTTTAGTAGAATCAGATAACATATTCAACATAACAAAACAAGACCGGCCTTTGTAAAGTATAAATAAAAGACAACAAAGAATAGATATACACAACTTAGTGGGATGAAAAACAGTAGATGACTTTCCTTATGGTTTGGTAAACAACGCAAAATGGTTCATGTCCACCATTTTCTCCCACTCAACAAAATGTCAAGGAAGTTGTCTACTGTTTTTTTGCACCAAGTTTTGTATATTATCCATTGTTGTCTTCCATACACATTTGACATAGGGCAGTTTGCCAAAAATTTGCACCTGTATTGTTTTGTTATATCAAACATATGTTCTGGTTCTATTTTTGTACACTTCCAATTCATATCAAAATCTGGTTGCCAAGCAGCAGGCATTTCGAACCTTGCCAACTGGTGGAAATTGGTCATTTTAGAGATGGGCTGTTATATCAAAGGGGCACGGAAAGGTAGGCCTACTATTTATTTTATTATTTTCTATATTTTCAAAGACATAATCATTCTCACTTTTCAATGTATGACCCTCATAATATAACTTTCATACCATATCATATGGCACTATATCATTTTAATAACTTCTACAGTGAGTGGTCACATATCAAGCAGCTGACAGTCAGAAATAATCTGTAACTTGTAGAAACACCAGCACAAGTACCACAAACAACATCCGTCACGGCAGAACACCATACCTCAGAATATTGAGTTCTATGTCCTGGATTGGTTGCACCTTGTCTTCAGACTGACTACAAATTTTCACAATCTGCAATCAAAACACATGCAATGAACATTTTTATGTTGTTTGGATACTCACATGCTCCTATGATAACACAGAAACAAATCTAATCATATATCTGAAAAAAAAAAGTGACATTTGTCACTGTTCAAACAATTCTTACTCATTTACTGATTTAGTTTAGACTCACTTCACCAAGACTAACTCCTCAATTCCCTTTCTATTGAAATTGGGCACGGTCCAGTCAATTATAAAAAACATTTCATATTTGTTTCAATGTTCCACCCCATCATCCCACATATGATTATTAAAACTTCAAATTTCTCTGACTCACTGCCATGTGTAACCATTATTTCATAATATGAATCATCAATAACATCTTTTTAACCTTTTTTCTTTTACCTTTTCATTAGACACAAATCTGTTTTTAATAAAGACATGTTCAGAATTCTGTGAGGAGTATTTTTCCCCATAACATCTTATGGTGAACAGATACAATGTATGAAATTTAGAGTGAAACAAAGAAGAAAGCATGGTGTTCATGCCAAATGAGGACACAGACTTCTTATCAGAAGGTCTTAGTTTGATCCTGCCTGAATTCTGCCTGACAATTACAAGGTGCAGATACTTCCAATCTCCCAGGTCGTGCAGACATGTGAGTAGCCTGAATTTGCTATGAATTTTATGTGCATGCAGAACCTCACATACACACGCTATTAAAGGTCCTGTGAGCCATGTCTGTGTTTACTGGCTTACAGAAGCATGACAACACCAATCAGCGTACCCACCATGGACACAGTACGCAGGATGTACACCATGGACACAGTACACAGGCTATAAAGCAACATACTGCTTGCATAGTGTGGGCCAAACAACATGCACATGAAAAAGAAAAAAACAGAACTGCTCAGCGTGAAAAACAAAAACAAAACAAAACAACTCTCCCTCACACCCCCCCCCCCCACACACACACACACAAACAAAGATAAATCAAATCTTTGCAAAGCTGGTCTTAAATAAAAAGTCGAAGCACAAGGTTGGTCTAAAAGCTCTTAGACATTAACACAATAACAGAACAAATAATGAATGAATACACACAAAAAGTACACAAAATCTGTCTTCGTCAATGTCTCTCTCATACACCATTCTTCTGACTTACCATGCGCTCATCTTTATCTTTGGTTATCACCAATTTACGGTCAAGTTCCAGCTGCTTCAGGACCACATCAAACTCAGTGTCAGATTTGAGCACTTGCAAACACTGTGCCTTAAATGCTGACAGCTCCATCACATTGTCTGTGTTCTCGTGTTGCACCTGACTGTAGTGATGAGCTATAACCTCTTTGGACTTTTTCTGGAAATCAAGTTTATAATTCATTGTTTTCTGTTTCACAATCACATGAACAGTTCTGTTAAATGAACACACACACACACACACAAAACAAGCACACAAAACAAAACAAAACCACTGGAAAAAACACAGACTCTGCACAAAAGCAGTTCTGTGTGTACTATTTCTTAAAACAGCCTTTAAAAATAACTTCACACTCTGATATTTGTAGCATATCTCTTTCCCAAAAACAAATCTTATTTGCCACAACAAGGAAATTTTTAGGAAACAAGCATTCTTTAGTATCTGAATGATAAAACACTGAGTAACAAGCAGGACTGTCATATTACAACTCTTAAAATAAACTGTGAAGCCAGTTGCTCAAAAGGTTTGCTCATTTCTGATCTCTCAGTTTTGAAAGCTATTTTCTCAAAATGGCCACCAAATTTTTCTCAAAATGGATACCAAAACTGTTCCTCACTTCGGAGGGGGTGGGGGAGGGGAGGGTTTCTTGTTTGGTCTGGCTCTGTGACAGAGCAAAATACTGTGGTTAGTTGGTAGCTTAGCAGGCTGTGTCTTAGTAAGTTGGATTAGAACAGGCACTGATAAACTCCACTGAAACGGCACAGCAACAGTGCAGGATCCCCTCACGTGGGAGGTCCCACTGCAGCTTGAAATCTGTCTCCTGTGGGCTTCTGGAACTGGAACTTCAACTGAATGAACTCGGGGTACTGTGTAGGTGGTGTGCTGTGGAGTCTGAATAAGTGACATGGGATCAATGCCACTGAGGGGTGCAGAAGTTAAGACAAAACAATGACAATAACAACAACAAAACAAACAAACAAAAAATCCTAACTTGAAATGCCTTTATATCATGTTTGGAAAAAGATACAGCTGTAAATCTGACACAAACCTAAAGCTAAGAAATAGTTGTATTCAGTGATGTCGAAATTTCCAACAGCTAAATTAGAATTACAGACTTCACTATCAGCAGAATAGACTACATACATAACTGTATCGGCTACACACAGATCAACAACTTTATCTGACTATTTGTACTATGAGGTGTCATGGGGAGATAAAGCTGTGGTAGGCAGCTAGACAGGAAGTCAGGCACATTCTCACTGCAGATGTGAGTGTGTCTGTCATTCCATCCATCCAGCTCTGCCATGGTTGTCCTCTGGCTCTGAGTCCTACCATATGGTGTAGTAGGCAGGAAGGGCTAACTGGTCAACTGGCATCCTCATCAGTTGACTGAACTACTTCATTCACTGTTGTGAGATGTAATGGTTGACAGATGTTGTTCCAACCATCTCTTGAATCTCTTCATTTTCAATCATGTCTCTTCTGGTCTTGCTTTCTACTATTCCAGAACTTGCATAAACAATTTGTGATTTTTTTTCCTCAAGGGTTTTGTCTAGCTGAAGTCCAGGTCTGGGACTAGCAAGTCAACGTGGGAACAAACACTGTATTGAAAAATATGGTTTTTGCATGCATAAATATGATTGTTCATCAGTAATGAATTGTCCAGTGCCTTAACCAGTTCTGAGCTGGAACCAAAACTAGTAGTAGTATGAGATGTGTCAGTTTTCCATTTTTGACTTTTAAGGAAAGTGACAACAAAGTGAATGAAAGTCAGGACTCGGATCGAACAGGCATCGAACACAACGCACAAAATGTTTCCAAATCTAATGATAATGGCTTTGTGGATATTCCCACTACAATTTTCAAACTGACATTCAAAACCATGTTGATGTCGGCGAGGATGCTGAGACACTGAAGACTTATTAAGTGCAAACTGAAGTCAGTCAGGACAGCCAGTGATGGTATTCTATTAAAAAGGAACAAAACTTGAAAAAGTATTATTTGTATATACAGTATACCTTAGCTGTTCATAAAGCCGGTAACCGCCCTGCGGAAGAATGTGCCGATCCGTTCGTAGTGGTTGAGATCGCCCGACTTTTTCTGGCACATGTGTGGGGAATTTCCATCACTACTGGCCTTGCTGTCTTATCGCGCGTGTGGTTAGAGTCTTGGTCAGTCTCACGTCAAATGTTCTAGAAATAGTACGAGCATTCTGGGATGCAAGGAACTTTCCATTCACTACTGAAAGACTTTGTACTGACGCTGTGCTACATTTGAATGCGAATACTAGGAGCTAGCTTTACATCTAGCAATGCAAATGCGAAAGGGAACTGTATTCAAAGTTTTCTCTACACTGAAATGACTCTTTGTCACAGTTTGTGACATCATATGTTGGGTGATAAGCATAAAAAATTGAAAGGGATGCACCTGTTGTTGTTAAGGAAATCATCAGTTTGGATTTCCGACAAGTTGAAATCCTCTTTTTTCTCAAAACATGGCTTTGATCAGATGCCATATTCAAAACCAGTAGATTGCCAGTTGCATATCCTATTTTAAAATGGTTTTCACCATTGAAAAGAACATCCTTTTTTCCACAGGAATGGTGTAAAATGTCAAACTGGCCAAACTGCACATGTAGACTTCCCCCATAATAGAGGGCAATACATATGGTTAGGTGTTTAGAAAAGGCGACAGTTGGTAGCTCAGTCATAGCACAGGCCGTTTGGACTCTGTATATTTTTCTGTCTTACCAATTGCTTAAATTCTGAAGTTTTGTGAAACTGTTGCTCTTTTATTTGGCAGTTTGCCAGGTGTGTAAGTACTGTAACCTCTGTCTTGCTGGTGCTGGCTTTCTGCCATATGTTTTCACAACTGTTGTTCGAAATGCTTGTGTCTTTTTGCAGTTGTCATAGTTCATAATCTCTTGGTCAACAGCATTAGCTCAACACAGTTACCATAACCTTCCAAACATCTGATGGTACCTCTTTAAGTCTGAATCCCTTGATCACCAGCATTAGACCAACACAACTACCATAACCTTTCAAACATCTGATCATAACTCTGTTAGTCCTAATCCCTTGGTCATAAACGTTAGATCAACACAACTACTATAATCTTTCATAATCTGATGGTACCTCTGTAAGTCCTAAAGATATGGTTTAAATTACCAAAATCCATGCAGGTAAAACATCTGCTTAAAACATCTCCAAATATAAAACTCAGCATTTATAGACTGTGACACAGAAAAACATTTTATGCAATAGTATTCAGCTTGAGGAATAAAGAGAAACAGGAAAAACCCTTGAACATTCTGAACTGATGTCACACACATGTTGTCTCCATCTATGTTGTTGGAGAAAACTTTGAATCTCCCTGGCTTTTCAGCTTCATGTGTCAGTGACAATCACAAAACAAGTTCAGTCAAGTCTTCTTCATTACAATGTTGTTGTGACCCCTCATTACGACATGACTTCTGAACCCTCAATAAGTGAGGTAAAGGTTGTCTCAAAGCCCTAAGACCATAACGGACTGAGCGGTGGAAACCTCAACTTTTCTCAGAGCCAGCATCATCAGTGCACTGCCCAACTCCTCTACCTCGGTGCTTTACCTCCCTAACCCTAAATAGTTTTAAGTACCTATTCGCAACTGGATGGACTTTAAGGTCACAGGCAAAAAGGTTTTCCTCAAGCTAGATTTGAACCTATACAAACCCAGACAGACTGGAAGGTAGGTAGGAGTTCACTATCAACTGTCTTCATACTGTGTAACTGTAATTGTTCACTGTGTTATGAATGATTTTGTTGTCCAAAACAAGTGCGACTGCCCGCATTCATGCAAACAGGAATCAGAAAAACACGAAAATAGAATCAGAACACATATTTAATACAACCTGACAAGACAGGCGCAAATTATGGACAACTGGCCTTTGTCAAACATGAATGTAAAATCACAAACACAAAAATTAGGAGAAAAAGACTGAAACTTCCATGCTGCTTCGTCCAGTTTAAGTTTTTCTAGTTCCTTAATGATTTTGTTGGTTTGCTTGTTTGTAGCTGTTGTTTGTTTCCTGTGATATTGTTATGTTTTTAATTATGTTATGAATGTAACTGGCAGAATTTTTATTCAATTACTCCTTTATAGATAACAAAGTATTCTGAATATAAAAATGAATTATGTGAATCAGACCTCTGAACCAAAAGCATATGATTTTATACCTTTACTTGCTCCGGAATTATGTAGATGTCTTCTGAAGAACCAGGTGAAGATACAAGCCTGGTCAGTCCCCACACAATAGGACGTCTGACAAATGTGTCAAAGCCCCAGTATGTCCAGCTGTTACTCTGCCGTTGGAATTCCGTAATTTTCTGTAACTTCCCAGTCCTGGAAAAGAGAGAAAAAAAAAAAAAAAGGAGGAAAACACACACACACACACACACACACACACACACACACACACACACACACACACACACACAAAATCATACTGACATGTGCTTTAGACACATAACACAAAGACACACAACTGCCTTTTAAATGAATGCAAAATTTGGGAAAAAGAGTCAGTATCAGACTGTCCTCCTGTCATCTTTAGGTTATCAATATCAGAATCGGTGAACCACTATGAATAAATTGCAGCTCTTTATTCAGTAGGAGCTAGAGTATTAACCCATACACACCTAAACAGATGTTTGACAATAGATTACAACTTGAGACTTTAATCTAAAGACAGTCGATGAAATCGTACACAGTGTCTTCATCAGTTGATGAAATCATACACAGTATCTTCTGAAAGACTGCCTCAACCATGCATCCTTCAGATAAAAAGTTCTCACCAGTGCAGACAGCCCTACAGAGCAACAATATCTTAAGCTTTCTGCAGTATGATGCAACTGCAAAGCATTCTTGCAATGCTCATCTGTGTGTACTGCACTCATAGCATACCCTGCCATAGCACAAATAATGTCATGTACATGTAGTGAGAATCCCTGCTACACCTGTTCTCATACAACTGCATCAGTGTGTTGCTGGGAATTCCTTCAGAAAGTACAAATACTACGAGGGTACTTTCCAGTAGAATGAGACCAACAAACTTATACGTCAAAGACTCACCGGCAAAAAAAAAAGAGATTCATTTCATCCGTTCGAAGTATTCACCTCCTGCTGCCACACACTTCCTCATTTGCTCAATCCACTGTAGAAATGCCGCTCTGTAGGCATCTTTGGGTATATATATGTGACAGACACTGGAAAACCGCCGTTCCCAAGGCTGCTCGGCTCTTGAAACTTGGACTGCCAGTGACTTCTTCAGATGTGGAAACAGGTAAAAGTCACAGGGTGCAAGGTCTGGGGAGTAAGCAGGGTGTGGCAAAGTATGGATGTTCTCGGTTGCAAGGTATTCTCATACAAGCCTTGACTTGTGAGCATGTGTGTTATCACGAAGAATCTTGATTCCTCTCATGCCTGCGGTTGGTCGGGAAGTTGCATAAAACTTCTTCATGTTAGACAGTACTGAGTCTCTGTAGAACTTTCCGGTGATGGTCTCTCCTTGTTTGCATGGTTTCTGTAGCATGATCCCCTTTGTGTTGAAAAAGATGGTGTATAACACTTTCTTTTTCGAACGTTGACAACGAGCGATTTAAGGAGGAATCCCACCTTTAGGAATCCAGGCCTTGTTCTGTGACTTTCTCCGAGGTTCATACATGTGCACCCAGGTTTCGTCACCTGTCACAATTTCATCCGGCCCCTTAGGGTCGCAGTTCATGTAAATTTTCAGCATACCTTGGCAGAAACGTAACCTACCCCCCCTTATTTTCTGGCGTCAAAATATGAGGGATCCATCTTGACGACACCTTCCTGTAGCCAAGCTGATTTCTTAGGATCCTCGATGCAGTCGGCGAATGAATGTCTAGACAATCAGCGATCTCTTCAAGGCTGACTCTTGAATCAGCATTTCAACCATTGCCTTCATACTAGCCACTAACTTTTCATCACACTTTTTGCTTTTTCGCATTTTCCCCCTGTTGTCTTCAGTGCTGGCCTGGCCACTTGCAAAATGTTTTACCCATCTGAACACAGTGCTTTCTAAGGAGCAGAAGATTGTCCCAAAGCTCTCATGTCGGCAAGTATTTCGGATGCATTCTTTCCGAGAGCGACACGTACCTTGATGTAGCTGCGATAATCCGCTGTTGTAAACGCCATTTTCTTTGCCATTTTTCAAATCAGTGTCTGACAGGGCCTTGACATACACTGTCAGAACCGTAAGACAGATCAAAGATGAATAACAAAATTTGGCACAGAATTACATCATAGACGTTTTCTGTGAAGTAATTTTCCGTTTTCTGTAAATGCGTTTTCAAGCTATACAGACATGGTCTCATTCTACTGGAAAGTACCCTCGTATATAGACCTACCCAACATATACATGTTTAAACCTGTCTGTATCATCTGACAAACATTTTTCAGCTTTAAAGTATCTATGTCATCTGACATACATTTTCCCAATGAAAATAGACAACTTTACTGGTTAATTTGTGTTGAAATAACCAATCCAACACTTCTCATCCTTTGTCCTTAAGATGGCGAAATCATGGCAGGATATCAGTTTTTCACTGTCGCCGAAGTAGTAGAATTGATCTTGCAGGCTGATTCTGATGATGACAGATATACTGCTTATTATGAAAACAGCAATGAAAGTGATGAAGATGATGATTTGAGACTGATGTATCAGAAAATGATGATAGTTGTGCAGATTTTACTAATGAAGACAGGGAATGAGATAAACAAAAAGTGAATGACACCGACAGTACCAAACCGACAAAAACACATCTGTCAACAGGCGATAGATCACCTTGAACCAGTTCACATGTTATCTACATCATAGTCTTCTGATATTCTGTCTTTTATTCTTTTAGCTATAATATGCTGAAAATAACATATTTTATGGATCTCCTGTGACTGTATGATGGTTAAAATCTCCTGTGACTGTATGATGGTTTTCATTTTGTGGCTATCATTGACATTTTCAAAAGCATAAACCAGTATTTAAATGATAGTATACATTTTTCACATCACAGGGGAAACAAAACTTTGTTCTGCAAAAGTTGTTGCTGAAGCAGTAGCCTAGCTCTTTATGGCCTACTCAGGAAAACTGAATAAAAACAACTTTGCTTAGTGTATCAGCTTTAGGTGTGGAAACTGAGGAAATGTTGGCCTTCTTCTCTGGCCAGCTAGTGCAGGCTATAGTTCGGATTTTACTCATTCCTCACACAGCTTGCATTGGACTGATGTAAAACTAAAAGTAAACACACATGACGATCATCGCATGGATCCAGGTACTTCATTATCTGCATACATACATTATCAGAGTGAAACATTTTGTGCTTTATGCACAGTGTGTATGTGCCCGCACGCACACATGCATGTGTATGTGTGTGTGTCACTGTGTCAGGTGAGTGTGTGTGTCACTGTGTGTGTGTGTGTGTGTTTGTGTGTGTGTGTGTGTGTGTGTGTGTGTGTGTGGTGGGTGTGTGTGTGTGTGTTATACGTCAGTTAAATGATGACCAAACAAACATACCTAACCATTTCTATTGCGACTACGTCCAAACACTTCGGGTATTTTCCGTGTCTTTCGAAATTATTCGTTAACGTCTTCAGATCCAAAATAATATCAAGGTTCATTTGTGCACATTCTAGCAGCGCATCAGTCCAAAACTTCATCTTCCTCTCCCATGAATGTGGATTGAGAGATTTCTCTCGAAACGGGGCAAATAACACAGCAGCTTTCTGGTCATCTGCCCACTCTGCTGATGATAGATATTTCGCCGACATCACAGAATCAATGATTTCACAATGAAATATGCTTCGTTAGTCGCTGATACTCTCTACTTTCATTCCTTGGCAGATTTCTGTACCGGAAGTCAAATAATGATGACGCAAAAGTGACGTGCGCAAAGCACTTCGCCCAAGACACAATCATTGTTGGTCTGCTGGGTTAATTGTATTCTAGAGCAACTGTTTGATTTTAGACTTTGTTTATTCATTCTAATCAATGACAGCACTGCGGCTATTTGAAAGATGAATTCCTTCAGGAAATGGCTGTATAAGCCAAAGGTACGAGATTTTCTGTCTAAATATAAAGACTGACTGTTCATTGTTGAGGTCTGTGGTTGCTTTAGTAAGTACTACTACTAGCCAAAGTGTGTTAATTTGTCATTGTCACAAGCATTGTCATAATGTCTGTGTTTATAATTCCTTTTTAGCAGCAAATTTGAATAAACTGTGTTACAACTTATTGTGTTGGGCTTACTATGTTCAGGATGATAAAATAGAAAACTGCAGTGTAGAAATAACTAGATCTAGACGACTGTTACCGATTCGTATGTGTGATGACTGATAAGTGATGATATGAACAAGTATTGCCAGTCATAATACACAAAATAATCATAGATCTCTAACTAGTCTAAGTACAGTGTTTTGTTGGTTGTAAGTTGACATCGTCATAGAGTATGATGGAATAAATATAACTTTGTATGATGTACAAAGTGACTAGTTAAAATGTCACTTGCTTGTCATTGTTCACACTGACTGTTACAGCAGCATTTCAGGAAGTGCTTCTCACATTCCACAATTGTTCATCCAAAGACCTAACTTCACTTTGTTTGAACATTTTGCCGAAGTAGGCATAACAATGGTTACAATGAACTTATGAAGTTTGAATTGTGCTTTGTTTTTAGGTTTTGTTTGCAATGAAAGCCTAGCTCAGTTGAATCTTATGAAATTTGTCTGAGGGAAAAACATCAATGCTCACTATAGTATAGTGTCATAATAAATTCACTGTCTTAGTTGTCAGTCACTCCTTTAGTCATTCACTCATGTTGTCAGTCTTTGTGTAGTCATTCACTCATGTTGTCAGTCTTTGTTTCATTATCAATAACTCAGTTACACAACAAAGAATGAGTCCAGCTGACCAGAAGGTATTGTATTTTGTATTCTACTTTCTAGATTTTGAATTTTGATGATGTATTTGTGTACAAGTACTAATTGTTGGCCTGCGTACATCACATTACATTTCTGCCTGTTTGGGGTTATTGTTTGAGTTTGTTATGTATGTCTTTGTGTATGTGTCTGTGATACAAATATGCATGTGTGTGTATGTGTGTGTGTCATTGTGTGTATGCATGTATAGGCCTGATTTCATCCTTCTCTTATAACTTGTCACTTATACTTTGCCCACCACCTAGTTTTACACTGTTATCTGTTTGTCTTTTTTTCTGTTTTGTTTAACTTTAAGTATCTTTGATCTCTGAATCCAGAAAAGCTCAGACACTTTGTATTCCATGTTGCAGGAGTCTTTGTGTTGTATTATTTTTGAAATAGTGGCAGTGTTTGTCTGGTAGATGAAGGCTTTTGTTTATTTCTTTCAAGATGGAGTTTTGGCTTCTTCCTCTAGCTATTCCTGTTTGGGTAAGATGATCAGTACTACCCGAATTTTGTTGGCAAAGGTATGATTTTCGGTGACTGAGGATTTCAGATCTTCCAACTTAATCCAAGATGACGTAGATTGTTATAACTTATATTGTCTTGACTTGCAAGTTTGGCAACACATTCATTTCCCTTGATAACAAGTGTCCAGGATGGTAAATTGATCCATGTGAGCTTTTGTTGGATGATTTTTGTTTGTTGCTTTATGGGGTTCCTAATCCTGTTCCACTTTCACGACTTTTATATGTAGGTTTATAGAGTGAGAATGAGAAAGGATGGAGGCTTGACAATGAGAATGACTGTTATTTAATTATCTTATCATCTACTATGATTGAATGAAGTTACCTATATTAAAGCAGTTGTGTTTACCTTAGTAGATTCCATTGTTAAACTGGATGTTGTGATATTAAACTAAGTTAATATAGTATTTTCTTCATAAATAATGCTTACACTATCTTTCAGTGAAGCCCCATCTAGATTTGTTCTTGGTGTCTGGAGTCAACAGTGAGTCTTTGGGGTTGTATTAAACAATTTGCTCAATGAATTGTTTGATTTCTGGCCCAGTTTTACCTTCTCGGCTTCTGGTTATTCATAATGGGTGTTTTCTGAGATTTTGAGGGATTACTGATAGGCATTTGAAATAACTTGGGTAATTTTCGCATTCTTTTGTGTCCTTTCGAGTTCCATCAGCTGGAATATATACAGAATGGATTTTGGGGCCTGTATCATCTGATTTTCCACTTTGTAGTACACTGTCTTTTGTTGTTTTGATGACCTTGTGAAGTGGATTTTCTGTTTTTTTTTCCCAGTGCTTCAAAATGCGCTTTTATTTGTTTTACTATTTGTCTGATTCTATTGAGGGAAGGTCAAGCACTGTAGCAGGTACCACATATTTTCCACAGGAAAGTCCTTTCTGGTTCCAGAGATTATTCTGAATATTCTCATTGCTTTAGTTTATTTTGTGATGGGTTGGTATGTGACAGTGTTCTGAAGCCAGACTTGTCCGCATTTGACTTCATACAGTGTTACAGCTTTGTATAACTGGAAGAGGTGGCATTGTTCAGTACTTTTGGTTGCCAGTGCTTCAATCCTTTTGTGACAGGGCTTGCTGCTTCATCCTCTTCTGAATCACTTTCTTTCTCAGGAACTTCATTTTCACTATTGCCAGGATTGTCATCAAGATCCAACCATTGCATGATTTCCTTACATGTGAAACCACGGTTTCTTGCCATTTTTGTGTTTTCAAATCAGCTAAAATGTTGCTTTGAAAGCATGCAAAATGTCAACCAAACATTAACAGAAGTAAGTCAAACATGGGATATAACTCCCAGCTTAGTTTAGGGAAAATTAGAGCCATTTTTTTTGTATCTTTAAGTGGCGAAATTATGATTGATGCTTCCTGTACGCAGAGGTTGCAAGTGTGAAACAACTATCAATGCTTCCCATCAAGAATATGTTAAGGATGGATAGGCCTTTTTTACTTGAGTATAGTGGTTTCAACATGCTTTCTGAAGGTCAGCATTCTGTCAGAACTGATTGATTCCAAGGTTTTGTAGGTTTTGTGTTCATTTGATGTTGGTTCTTCTGAATGTATCTATAGCTACTATCTCGTAGAACGTCCTTTCCATCTGCTTTGTTACCAAGAGCTGTCTGTACCTGTGCTGTGGCAGGATTGATTGAAGATCCAGTTTTTTTGGCACTACAGATCTACATTGTTCAGCTGCTCTTTCATTGCTTTGTTTCTTTCTTGTGTACACTTATCTGTCATGTAAATATAATAATAATGATAGTGATAATATGATAATAATTATAGGCCAGGAGAAGATTGAAATTTTCTGATTTATAACTCAGTCGGGTTGGTGGATTTTAAGATAGATCTACTAGCCTGCAGTTATTTTCACTAGTCCGACATGTTGCCCAGAAAAATAGTAAAATACCCTTTATGATGAAGACCAACATTATTCCGCAGAATAAGCCATTGTTACAACAAAGGTGGTTGGACCTTCTTCTAGACTTTCATCAAGGTGGGGGGAGGTGAACAGTGGGAGATCTAGTGATAACATGAAGATGTAAAAAGCAGATGATTGCTCTCAAAATTTACATGGATGAATTCTCTGAGTAAGTTGGAGTTCTTTAGTTTAATATAGATTTATAATCATCATGTTTTTGCTTACACAGCTAAAGTTTATTTTAGTCCAACTGGTCATTATGTTGTGCAAATTACGTCATCGTCATCCTGTAATATTTTCCCTTTCATGATTTCAATCACATACTTTTAAAGTGAGTTTGTGTCTGAGGGAGAGAGAGACAGACAGAGTATGAAATCACTGAGAGAGAGAGAGAGAGAGAGAGAGAGAGAGAGAGAGAGAGAGAGAGAGAGAGAGAGAATGTGTGTACATATGTGTGTGTAACATGTGCGTAACACAAATACTGAAATAGTGAGAAATTTTGACTTTGTAAGCATGTTCATTAAAAGCAAAGCTAACAGAACAATTTGCAGTTTTATACACAAAGATGGATAGTTTGCAGTTTTTAAAATTTTTTTTTTTATAGAAAATCATTTTGTTTCCATTGGATCACCAGCCACATCTTATCTGCTGGCGAGGTCTGTAGTGGTACTGAACTATATCTGTTGGCTTTTGTTGATTGGTTGATCAACTTGATGTCTGTGTGTTTTGTTTGTTGTTGTTGTTGTTGTGTGTGTGTGTGTGCACGTGGGGTAGGGTGGGTGTATGCTTCCTGTAGCCTGTGTAGGCCTGTCAGTAAAGGGAGTCAGTGTGATACAATCAAGTGTTTTAACACTTGATTGTACACTTAGTTTATTTGGTTTTTGTTTTTTTCAAAATTTTCTAGTTGTGTTTTATAGGTATTAACTATTATGTCTCTTTATGTGTGTGTGTGTGTGTGTGTGTGTGTGTGTGTGTGTGTGTGTGTGTTGTGGTGTGTGTGTGTGTGTGTGTGTGTACATTTTCTTGACTTCAGCAGTTCAGTGTGAAGGGAAATCACTTTGAAAATATCTAATCCATTCTAACTGAAATTTATGTCCAGAGAGACAAGTGAAGATAATGCCTAAGTTTCTTTGACCTATCATTAAGTTGATTTTATCAAGTGATACATCAAATTTTCTCTTGTCTCTCAAATTTGCTTGCCAATAGCACACACATTCTCTTCCCATGCTCATCCCTTGATCTTGATAAGACTCTCTGGTTTCCGAAGCTTCTAACCGTTCGACCAAAACTGACAGATTGGGCGAATGGTCATTGATGTTCAAACACTTGATTGTATCACATTGACTCCCTTTACTGACAGGCCTGCAGGAATCATACACCCACCCTACCCCATGTGCACACACACACACACACACACACACACACACACACACACACACACAAAACACAGACAGACACACACACACACACACACACACACAGACACACACACACACACACACACACACACACACACACACACACACACACACACACACACACACACACACACACACACACACAGGGATGCTGGCATTATGTCACTGGAGTGGCAAAGTGCTGACAGTTTTCAATGGTGCTTGAAGAACTAGCACAGTAAACTGATTGCTGAGCTATACAATGGTATACATGCAGTCCTAGAGAAGATCTTTAGCATTGCCTGATTTCTGGTCTGTCACCTCAGAAGAAACAAAATAACAGTCCTAGAGAAGATCTTTAGCATTGCCTGATTTCTGGTCTGTCAAATGCTTATTTGGCAGTTGGGGTATATTATTATTTTGCAATAAGAAGATCATCGAGCGGCAAGGATGGATTCTGTTATAGTGTTAAGCTATTGTATGAATTATGATGATAGTATTACTATTACAGTATGGTTAGGTCTTAGACCAGGTAGGTGTCTATGGAGATACACCTATATACAGGGCTTTGGTGACTGTAAGAAGGGTAGATTTTTATTTTTATAATAACGAAATAAAGAGTTTCAGCTGCTCTTGAGATTAGTTGCTCTTGATATTTTATGTGCATGGCTATATTACCATTAAGAATTAATTTTGTTTTCCAGAAGACTGACAAGTCATTGCTTGCTCAGTTCTACTTTGCGGATGAAGAGCTGAACACTGTGGCATCAGAACTGGACAGCTTTGACAGCCGTAAAGACCCAGAACGATGCCAGGCACTTGTAGCACAGCTGCGTGCTTGTCAGGACAAAGTACTGACCATAATCCAGCGAATGATGGCAGAGGCCATCCCCTATGCTCGATCCAGTCGAGACTTCCGTGTCAAGTTTCCAGATGATGTCGTTCAGGAGAATCTTGCTGGCCAGCTTTGGTTTGGTGCTGAGGTGAGGAATGTGTTTGTGTGTGTTTGTGTGTGCGTGTGTGTGTGTGATTTTTGAAAAAAAGAAAATGTCCTCAAGATTTCATTACTATTTGTACTAATTTAGTAACTACTACAATTGTATTTTTGACGTCTGACTGAGTTCAGTTCATATATAACACCCAAAGCCTTTAGGGAATTCGAAATACTGTTTTCAGTTTGCTGATCCAAGGTTTGGATTTTGTGGTTTTCATACTGATTATACTTTAGGTGAACTTCTTGATAGTGCAGTCTCCTGCTCAGTTATGCAGTTTGTGTGTCTGTGCACAGTGGTATTCTTATAGTATATTTTTACTTTGTTTTCAATTAAAGGATCTCTGTCATGATGTCTTGCTGACATCATATTTCTGTCATGGCATCTAGAGCTATGAAATTTGGGCCCATTTGCTGTTCTGTAGCATAATTTAGAATGATTCAGTAATCAACATCTGTTTTCAGTGGGTTGGTCCACATTTGATTTAAAATTACCAGAACGTGAACATAGCATGGAAAGATATTTCAGCTTTTTCTAAACTGATAAACACTACACACACATGCAGTCGCAATCTTTTAATTGAATCAGAAGTTATGTATCTGTTGAAGAAGCAGGTCTCTATTGTTGAGTCACATTCATATGTTTTTGTCGCAGTGTCTGGCAGCAGGGTCAAGCATCATGAATCGTGAATTAGAGAGTGCTTCCATGCGACCACTGGCTCGTGCCCTGACCAAAAACCTGGATAGTCTGCGACATATGTTGAGAGACCAATGTCTGATCAATGTCAATGAGTACACTGAAAGGGTAAGTGCTCATATACAGCTCGTAGGTACATGTAATAGCGTGCTCTGTTTCAGCTTGGTTAGTTTCATGTATATCTCACTATTATTACAATACTGGCATGCAGGCTGTACGATCGTATGTAAGTGCAGTTCATACTGCATTTAATTAACATATGTGGCTGTATAGCATTGCAAAGCTGATATTGAATAGAACAAAGGCAAATGAAAAGAAATAAAGCATTTAGGGCAAGATGAGTAAGTGGCTGTACTTCTGTTGCAGTAGGCTGATGCAATATTATACACACATGTATGCACACACATGCACAGGAGAATATCAATATTTGATTTTGGTACAGTATATTTTGTAATGTTCCTTGATTTAGACTTTTTGGACTGGCTTCAGTAATGAACATTTGATTAGATTGTGTTAGAATTATCCATTTCTTTTTCTTTTTTTCTTTTTTAAAGCCAATCATAAAACAGATAATGGTACATAGCTAGGATTTTGATGACAGTTTTTCCCCCCTGTTATCTCAGTGCATGTTTCAAGAGGTTTTTATTATATTTTTGTTTTCACTATTATCATGTTAGATTAAAATAAAATTATGCTTGTTTTAGAATTCTTTACAGATACTTGTCTTATTAATTTCTGTTCATTCGTTTGCACAGATACGAGAGGCTCTTACAATTTTTGACAAACTGTTTGCTGAGTTTGAACTCAGGTATGTCAGCTTTGTTGTGTCTTTTGTATGATTGATATGTATCTACATATTTGATGTATATAAATACACGTACGTACATACATACATGCATACATACATACATACATCCATCCATCCATACATACATACATACATACATACATACATACATACATACATACATACATACATACATACATGCATACATGCGTACATGGATACATACGTACATACATGTTATACATACATACATACATATAGACGGACAGACAGACATAAATACATACATGCGTGCATACATACACACATACATTACATACATACATACATACATACATACATACATACATACGTACGTACGTACATACATACATACATACATACATACATACATACAACACACATACAATACATGTACACACACACACGTCTAATATCACTATAGTGAAAAGACTTAAATCAAGGAACGAACGAACACACACACATATACACATACATATGAACATACATACAAACATACATACGAACACACATACATACATACATACATATATATACATACATACATACATACATACATGCACACAAGCATACATACCGTATACATATTCACAATTGTTCTTGTGTTGGTTGTTCTTTATGTTTTTAGTGTGTTTTCTAATTTTAGCTTTATGTTATTGTAGGTGGTTTGGGGTGGGGGGGAGGTTGCTATCTAAATTACTTGTATCAAGTTGTACTAGTGCAGTTTATTTATTTGTTTGAATATTTCTAAATGAAACAAACTGCAACATGATGTGATTTTGTTCCTGTGATTGCAGCTATGTAAGTGCCATGGTTCCTGTCAAATCTGTGAAGGAGTATGAGACCATCCAAGAAATCACAGTCCTTTTCTCTGAAACAGCTATCAGGTAAAGACTTCTTTTTCTGTTTCTCTGTTTTTTAACACCTGTATTGCCTGTAGACCTGTACAGGTACCTAATAGTTTTAATATCAGGAAAAGATATTGTCACAATTTCCTTACCTACTTTTCTTTCAGACATATTTTCATAGTTTCCTAACACCGCCACTCTAAAATACAGACTTTTGTGTCGATTATACTAGTTAGAACCTGAATTAGAGGACAAAATTTGTGACCTGTTCTCACGAAAAAGGGCCAGACTTGTTGGTGTCAAGCCAAGCAACAGCCCAGAAGATGTGATTAGGGTCAATCTAGTTGATTTTGAGATTTCTGATTTCCTTTATTGTGTAACTCTATATTTAGGGTATAGTGAACATTCAGAGTAAAATTTGTCCCTGGAAATATGTTCAAATGTCATTTTAAAATGACATCCCTTCAAAACAAACCTTTTTTTTAATTAAGTGAAAATTGAAGTTTTCCACAGTGTTTACAGTAATCAGACTTTAAGGGTTTGGCATATCATACCTCAGAGTACAACAACCCAGTCTGTAAGTTCTGAAAATTTGGGAAATGTTAAGTGATTGCTAAAGAAATAGTTGTAAAATTGATTGTCTCTCTTTAACTTCTGTTTCCTCAAAATAAGTGATTGCTAAAGAAATAGTTGTAAAATTGATTGTCTCTCTTTAACTTCAGTTTCCTCAAAATAACACTTCTTTACCAGTTCCATTGAAATAGTGATAACCTGGGAACAGCCACTGTTAGAAATCTCATCTAAACGCCCATTGTAAAGAACTTTTATTCTACTTATTATTCATGTCTTCCCAAACTGAACTTTGGCTTTCTTTTGTGAGAATGGGTCACATTTATCCCCCCCCCCCCCCCCCAACCCCAATTCAGTATTATATCTGAGTGCATTCATCATTGTAATGTACAACATTCTTAAGGCTCTCTTGTATCATGTGTCAGTGAAAGGGAATGTAATTACTGCAGCACATTTTTTCATTATAACATTCTGCTACTTTAATGACATTTGCTGTGTGTTGTACTATAGCAGTGGAAACGCTGCAGAACAGGCTGTTGAAGAGGTTATATTTGTGATCAGTGACTGTAATTGATTCTTTTTTCTGAAGAGTGGTTGTTTGGGGTGTTGATATGGTCCATTCGTGCTGAGGAGCTGGAAGTATTTTTTCATCCATTTTCACACTTTTTTTGGCTGGTTTGTTGACTTTATGGGATATTGCAGGTGGAGAGAGCAGTTTCGCTACAGTGTAATGATACTGATATCGTGTGTATAGCAACAACAGTCCATGCCAACAGCATGTTATTGCACTTAATACTAGATCATTAGTACATTTTATATGATGATAATGATAGGCCTAATTTGTCAGGATAAAATGTCATACAAAAAATGTAATGCAATTTAACCTAAGTGATAGGCTTAATTTGTAGGGAAAAAAATGAAATGTAGTAGAACAGTGCAAGTTGTTTCAGTGATAGATTAATACAAGGATATACATAGAATCCATATGCTAGTAGGACCTCAAGACCTTTCCAGGTGTATGTGTTGGCCAATAGCTGCTTTTTTTTTCTGTCTGGTCCATACAACTGGAATGTGCTTCCTCCCCTGTCTGTTCGACAGTCAAATACTCTGTATTCCTTCAAGTCTAACTTTAAGACATGCCTTTTTGTCCAGCAGTGATTTCCCCTTTAACATGTCCCCCCCCCCCCCTTCCATTTCACTCTCCTCCTGTCCTCCCCCTCTTGGTGTGCATGTGCCCTTGAGTTCTGCATTATGAGTGAATGCTTTCAAGAGGGAATGATAAGACAGCACTTTGATTTGATTTGTACGTCGAGATTTGGCAATTTATAAATGTTATGATGATGATGATGATGATGATGATGATGATGATGATGATGGTGATAAGAAGCAGAAGTATTCCATCAGGAAACTGATGCTTCTTCTGCCATGCAGGAGTCAGTAAGAGCATTCCAGTGGGCTTGGTCGGCACAGAGTCTGAGTGCATCACTCCACTGTCTTATCAACCAGCATCTGTTTAAAATTCCAGTTCCTTTTAACATGTAGCTTCACTATTGATTAGCAGAAGTAGTGAAATTTGTTCTTTGTTCTTATTAATATCATGTGTCAAAATGAGAAGTTGATAATTGTACACTAAATGCTATTAGATATATTTTCTTTCATATTGTTGGTGGGTTGTCTGTGTGTGTTTCAGAGCCAAGACACGAGGCTATGTGACAACAGACATGATTGACGAATATGATCCTGCTTTGATGTTTACGATTCCTCGACTAGCTATTGTATAGTATGTATTATTGTCATATCTTGTCTTTTTTTAATTCATTGTTGAAACAAAAAAAATCTGAAAACTGCTACTCTGAATAGTGATACTGCTTCTTTAAAAGTGGCTGTGTACGCATGTACAATTCACACACACACACCACACACACACACACACACACACAACAACACACACAACAACACACACACACACACACACACACACACACACACACACACACACACACACACACACACACACACACACACACACACACACACACACACACACACACACACACACAACACACACACACTTACTTGTATGTGTACACCTCACACACACAGGTGCGCGCATCCCTCCCACATACACACATATTTTTTCGCTCACTCGCTCTCTTTCTCATTCACAAGACACTCACATACTTGTACAGATACACACACTCGCACTCACAAACACACGCACGCACGCTTATTTATTTCTGGATCATGTCTGCAGGAAGACAATAATTCAGTCTGCATGGAAGTGAAGTGACACATAAACTGTGCATTCTAATGGTTGAAATTTTAAGACATTAGTAAAACGTAAAGCAGTAATTAATTTGTTCCGATTGGAGAAAAAGCTGAAATCAGGAAAATGTTTTACAAGCATGAAAGAATAAAATAAACTTCTAATAGTAGAGGAAGCAAGTAACACTGTAAACACAATGTTCAGGTACATTTATTGTTCATGGGTAGTTTTGTTTTTTATTATTTTCGTTTGTATTGTTTTGTATTTGTGTCATGTTCGCAAAATTTTTGCCTACAGTGGTCTGCTCATATTTGCGGATGGCCCATTGAACCCTGATAGCCAGTCCCTGAACATGTCAGACATGTTTCGTCCCTTCCAGACGTTGCTCTACAAAATAAGGTCAGTGGGTATATATCAGTTGTTATAATTTCTAGACCGCAACCTGAATTACCTTGTAAGTTTTATCATGTCGCTTCCTCCTCCTCCCGTTCATTCCTATGAAATTTATAAAAGATATGATTATTCTTCAGAATTTATATTTAGCGATGTGACTTAAGTATAATTCATGTTATAGACCAAGGGAAGTGAAGACTATCAAAAAGGTAAAAAAAAATTATGTATTTATGAGAATATATAGTGATAGTGTAACTTCATGTAGATCGAAATAATCCATTGATAGTTTAACTTCCTGTACATCAAAGTAATCCATGATGATAAAACTTGTGGACATCTGAATGATTTACTATAAATGCTTAAGCACTCATATTTTAATTTTTGATATTTAGATGAATTTTGTTTGATGTAAGTGTAATTATGTGTATGAATGTGACATAGATTGAAGTGAGTGTAAGAGGAAACGAATAGCCTAGATATTTCAAGTTATCATGTCATCTTATTTTCACTTCACTATTGTATTTGTAAATACTGTTCTACTCACATTAATTAATTTCTATTTTCCATATCAAATAATAGTCAATTTCCGTTGTCAAGTACCAGTTTGCCATTTTAATAAAACAATTACATATCACTGATTCTGTGCATTTTTCATTGTTCAGTAATCTACGGGTGCATTCTTTAGAGAGGCAAGGGTGTCAGTGAAAAACATGACACCCTGACTTTTGGTGTGTCATCATCTTCTTGCTTATACAATCTTCAAATGGTGATATCTTTTTAGAATGCCATCTCAGTGTACAAATAGATGGGAGATGCACAGGTGTTTCAGAGAGTTACTTTTCATGCTGATACAAATTGAACACTCTTTAATGCTGGTACAAATTGAGCCAGACTGGAATTGTCAGATGTTCGTGCACTCATAGATTTGTTGCTAATGATTTGCTGTGTTAATGTTTTTCAGAGAGTTGCTGTTTACCCTGTCAGATGGTGAGCTGTTGACACTAGAGCGAGCATTGTGCAGTCAGGAAGAACCAGCCTTTCTATCCTCTACCTCTCCACTGACCTCCACTACCACCACCACCAGTGGCTGTGTCAGCATGTCCACCATAGCTGTACAGACGGACAGCCCTATAGTGAAGAGGAGGGGCAGATCCAGAGGCAGTGATGCTGTTTCTTGTAGCAGTGCCGATAGGCTGGACAACAATGGTTCTGATGACATCTCTTTGACCCCAGAGCAGCAGAGGAGGGTGGGCAGAGGTCGATGTTTGGAACAGATTGTCTGTCAGTCGGGCAGGATATCAGAGACTCCACCCAGTGATGCTGCTTTCTGTGAGTTTGAAGATGCTGCTGCTGGACAAGTCACTCAGTTTGACAGCTCTTCGCGACAATCTAAGAACTTGAATAAAAGTGATAGCAATGACTCCGGTTTACACAGTGATGTGGTGAGCACCTGTGATAGCCACTTCACAGTCTCTCCAAGTGACTCCAGCCAGCTCATCAGCCAGTCTGGATATGGATCTCCCCTGCAGAGCCCTGTAGTGGATGAGGTGATAGAACTGTGTATGGGGCAGAGTGGTGCTGAAAGCCTTATAGCAGACAACCAGTGCAGATCTAGATTTGTTGAACATCTACACTCAGAGGAAGTGAAACATGGTGAAGAAGAAAATGGTCTCAACAGTGATGATCAGGAAAAAACTTTGGTGTCCAGGGAAGATGTGTATGAAGACTGTAGTGATGACAGGATATCTGGTGAGGATGATAGTTTTTACACTCCGTCTTCTGATCTTTCTCCCCTTCATCAGCCTCATTGCAGTGATGATGCAAGGCAAGCATCTCATCATAGAGAGTTCAGTGTTGTAGAAGCTGTAGCACATGATTCTGATCTTGGTGACAATACACATGAAGACATGGATGATAACAAAGAGAACATTGAGGACCCTGCACCTGAAGGTTTAGCACAGGTAGACATAAGCCTTGAGAACACATGTGGGCATGTATACAATGTACTGCAGAAAGTTCAAGAAGCTATTGTTTCACACCATGGAAGCACTCAGTCTGTGGATGATGATATTTGTGACAACACAAGTGATGTGAATAACTCATCCCTGACTGACAGCACCCTGACTGACATCACCCCTGACACTGACATTGTAACACAAACCTCATCTGATGACACTTTACTCCCATTCTCAGCTCCTGTGGACAGCACTGACAGCACTATGACCACTGCCTGTCCTCCTGACTGTGATACCACAAATAGCAGGCATTTGTCACAGGCCTCCTGTGATAATGAGTCCCAGAATCAAAAACTTATCTCTGAATCAAAATTGCCTTCACAACCGGCTGGAACAAATGCAGGTATTGTTTCTGTTGTTGAGGTGAACCATTTGAGCACCGGCACAGCAGTCACTGAGGTGGAAGCAAATGTGTCGCATAAACAGTGTGACAGGTGTACACAAACTCCCCATAGTTCTATCAACAATGACCAGTCCTCCAAAATCTATCACCACCACCACCACCACCACAGTCGCCAACATTCCAACACCCAGGCAGTCGGTTCTTCCTCTGCTGCAGTTTCCACCCAGAACACCCCACGAAGTTCTGCCCAGAAGCGACGAAACAGTTTTACAAACGATGACGAAATGAGAAGCATGTCAGAGACTGCCCATCAGGCATCCACCAGTGTCCGACAGTTATCAGAAAGTGTAAAGAACATTGTTGAAAAGAGCTTGAGGTCAGCCAGGAAAAGAGGCCACAGTGCTAAGACAGGAAAAGCCTCTCGCAGAACTCGCAAACAGAGGCCTCCTGGCCACAGTGAGGCAGAGACTGAGGCTAGGATGCGTCGGTATGAAGACAACTGGTCCAACTGCTCCAGCAACAGTGAAAATGACAGGACGGGCAGGAAGAGAAAAGAGGAGGTAGCTGTGAAAGCACTGGCAGAAACATCCAGTGGCAGCAGTTGTTGTGAGGAATCCAGTTCTACTAGTGACTGTGAATCAGATGAGGAAAGGTAAATTCCCAGCACTTGCTTAAATCTTTTCTGTCATTTTTCTGTCCTTTTCCCCACCCATTCCTCATTCCATCATACCTCATCTTGCATGCACGCACATGCGCACCCCATATCCCCCACACCCATCACGCACACTCTCCTTCACCACCCCCTTCTGAATGCATGCATGCATGCACACACACAAACACACACACACACACACACACACACACACACACACACACACACACACACACACACACACACACACACACACACACACACACACACACACATATATATACACACACACACACCACACACTTGCTCATTGACATTTTCTCATTATAATGTATGAAGTGTTCATCAGCTCTGACTTGCTCATTGATATTTTCTCATTATCATATGTTATAATATCATAAATATGTAGCATTCATCAGCTCTGAATTGCTCATCTATATTCCTGCTTGTATTATCTGAAGCGCTTACCCGTTCTGATTCGCTCATTGATATTTTCTTAGTATGTAGTATATGAAGCACTCATCTGTTCTGATTTGCTGATTGATGTAGTCTCGTGTATTTTAGTTAATTATATGAAACGCTGATCATTTGTGATAGATATTTGCTCGCTGATATTTTCCTATCATCTTACTTGGTGATAATTATTTCCTAGAAATTAGGGGGTCAGATTATGCATGCAAAATTCACACCCAAATTTTCAGGAGATCACAAGGATATTTAGGGGGTCACACTTTATGACCTCTAGAAAATGACCGGAAACCATGAAAAATACACACATCATCACACACTCTGTCATAATAGTTAATTATACTTGATAATTGATCAGTTGACATATGATACATAGCAATTGGTATTTTAATAGAAATCTTCTTTTATAACCTCCATGATATGGCATATGTAATGTTATATATATGTAATCTATTTTTATCGTTGCGTTATCTGATATTATATGTCTTTCTCCCTCTCCCCTTCCCGTATTTGTTCATGATGCTTTCTTCACTTCCTTCTTTTCCATTGATTCTGTCTGTAATTTACTTGAATAGAATATTAATACAACTTTATGTCCACAAAAATTTTTTAAAAAGTGCTAGCACTGAGTAGCAGTAATATTATATTGTTCTTTTGTTCTTCTTGTCATTCAAGGTTGGCATTTATTTGATTTATTGACATTCATGTCTGCCTTTGTCTTTCATGCTTTTGTAAAGTGTGTGAGCTTTTTATATTAAAGTAAATATATTATCACAACACATTTTGTAACTTGTTTCAGATTTTCTGTGTTATGGTTCATTTTTTACACTCAAATTTTGTGTATACAGTAGCAAGGACTAGCTGCAAAACAGGCCCAATGTGACCTAATGCTACTGTCCTTAAGTAATAAAGTATCCTGAAGTACTTTTTCTAAAGCCTGTCTCATGTATGTATCTGGACACTGTTTAGTCCACACACATAAACACACAACACAGTGAGAAAAGTAGACAAGAAAAGACAATGAAACTTAATAAAACACTGCAGTTCCATTATTCATTCAGTGACTGAATCCAGAGAACTTAAGCTACCCAATGCCTGATAACTTCACAGTAGTTGCAGTGGCAAACTTTAAACATTCTGCACAGGGGTGGGGTGGGGGAACAAGAAAAAAAAAAGTAAAGAATCCAAACACTAAAAATGTTGACTGTCTTTTCTATTCTTTTTCCTTTTTTTTTTTTTTGTGTGTGTAAATCCAGCAGTGACTTTGTAGTACCGATAATTACTATTTAACCCTTTGACTCCCGCACCCTGTCCCCAGCATCCTGCATTACAAACAATGCGAGCAAAGCAAAACTTTAACCCTTTGACTCCCGCACCCTGTCCATCAGCATCTTGCATTGCGAACCATGCAAGCAAAGCAAAAACTTCACCCTTTGATTCCCTCACATTATCCACCCGCTTCATGCAGGAAGCTGGTGAATAGGGGTGAGAGAATCAAAAGGTTAAGTTTTTGCAGTTGGTGGGTGGACAGGGTGTGACAGTCAAACTAAAAGGGTTAAAGAAACCCAGAGTGATTGTTCAGCGTGATTCTTGGGGAGTTGGGGAGATTGCATTTTGCAAGAGGGTCATCAGAAATCTCCAGAGACTGAGACAGAGTCCCTGGGACTGAAAAATGAAAACTAACACATGTAAGACAAACTGACATTTATATAGGTCTGCATTTTAAAATATATGTAGATCTATGTGTTAAAATGTAAAACACACACATAGCTGCACGTCCTTTTTTTTGTTTTGTTTAATCAGTATTAGCGTTTAGTGTCAGTGTATTTGATACTGTGAGTGTGACTATCTGTATGTGATCATAAATACATGTATGGTTTAAGTGTGTGTGTGCGTGTGTGTGTGTGTGTGTGCGTGCATGTGTGTGTGTGTGTGTGTGTGTGTGTGTGTGTGTGTGTGTGTGTGTGTGTGTGTGTGTAAATTTTTGTGTTTGTCGTTTTGTATCATGTATGTGTGGTGATGTATTGATCATGAATATATGGATGGTTTAATGTTTGTATTATCATGTCTGTGTGATGTATTGATCATAGATATACATGGATAACTTGTGTACATGATAATTATGTGAGCTATTGTGCAAATCTTTATGTGCAACTGCAAGTTAGTTGACATATGATAAACATGTTTTAAATACCTTGCAGTTGATCTGCATGTAGTAATGTATAGTTTATTTGGAAACCAGAACATCTGTTTTTTGCAGTTGTGGAAGCAGTGAGACCAGCTCATATAACTCAGAGAGCCATGACGATGAGGAAATTGCCCTGGCAGTTCAGGCAGCTGAGCTCGCTAATCGCAACCAGGCCAGGGCACGATTCCGTAGCAGCTCAGACATGATTCATCGCCTTTTTGTTTGCGTCTCAGGTTTGTTTCAGTCTTTTTCTCATATTATGTTTAATGAACTGGCAACACTATCCCTCCTCTGGAAATATTTTCTAATTGTGTAAAGTGCAACGAGCATTCTCTGACTTTGATTGATTGTGCCATGCAAATGGAATTATTATTGTTGTTATTTTTTTTTCTTTGTGCTCATTTTCTTACTTTCTGTTGTGGAAACGAAACAATATGAAGTGTGTTTGAGGGTTATAATTTGATGAACCATTAACCATTAATGGTGCATGTGTTGTTTCCACTGTAAAAGTTTGTTCTATCCGACTAGGTGACAACACTGTTGTGCTTTCTGATTCAATCAAGAACCCTGACGTTATTCTTGATCCTTAACTCTATATGCAGAAATTCATCACCCAAACCTTTTAGTTGTGTTATGTTCAGCTGCGTTGTTTCAGTTCTGTTGGTAGTTATTTTTCAACTTCAGCAGCATCTCAACTCACGGCTTCACTTATCTTTTCTTGAATCATATCTTGTAACTCTCTGCAGTTTGGCTTGCCTGCTTCTGTCTCATGCCTCCAGCATATTCAGAATTTTGCATCCCGTCTTGTCCTTTGTAAAAAGAGACATGATCATATCACTGCCTTGCTTCACTTTTTCCTCTGGTTGTCTGTTTCTCAAAGAATTCCATTCAAAATCAATACATAGTATTGCACCTATTTATTTTCGTCATTACCTCTGAATGTACACACCTGCCCGACCTCTCTGTTCTGCTCCTGATGCTACTTGTTTACAAATTCCTTGATAGAGATGTTCCACAGCCAGTCTCTGCTCTTTTTCTGGTCTGGTCCATAAACTGGAATAAGCTTTCCCTGTCTATTCTACAGTTACACACTCTGTCTTCCTTCAAGTTCAGTCAAACTTGAAGACTTATCTTTTTGTCCAGCAGTGATTTCCCCTTCTACATGCCTGTAAACCCTTTTGTTCTTCTCTCCTGTCCTTCCCCTCTGGTTTATGTGTGTTGCATATCCTTGAAATTTAGTCATTGTAAGTGAATGCTTTGATGAATGATGATGGTGTGCATTTTGGTCTGATTTATGTATCAAGATTTGGCACGGTACGAATGTCATTATATCTGTTATTAATTAGTTAATGCAGAATCCAGTAAATGTGGAAATCAAGCAACACTTAGCATTGTACCTTTAGAAATACATGCTTTTTAAGGGATAATGTTTGTGAATAAGAGACAGATGAAAGAGTTCTAAATTGCTGGAGTTACATTGCTGCAAATAGTGACATGATTGTGACATAGAATATCTGAGCATTTTGTTCCACTGCTTTGGGCAAGTTGTCTAGACAGTCATCTTTACTCCCAGTCGCATGTATTTTGTGTTGCATGGAGGCTGAACTTTGAAGGTTTCATTTTGAATGGATCATTATCAACATACATGCTGCACACAATCAGCACTTGATAATTGACTTGAAGAATGCTTCACATGAAACAGAAGATCACAAGCACACCCCTTATGCATAGCACAGTCAGCTGTAGTAATTTTTTGCTCTTCATCATTTACCTGTCACTGTGTCAGGTAATTCTTTTGGTAGGCACTGAGAGAGCAAGTATTGTTTTGCAAATACATGTATACAGTACACACGCTTGTATGCACACACACACAGACACACACACAAACACACACACACAACACACACACACAACACACACACACACACACACACTCACTCAAAAACACACACACTACACACCATGTACACACACACACACACACACACACACCACACACACACCATCACACACACACACCACACACACACACACACACACACACACATACACACACACACACACAACACACACACACACAACACACACACACACACACACACACACCCTCAGCCTCAACAGCACACCACAACTAGACACAGCCTCAAGTACACACACACACAACACACACACACACACACACACACACACACACACACACACACACACACACACACACACACACACACACACACACACACACACACACACCTGCATGCCTCAAGCAAGCAGTTTGGCAACCAGCCAACTAAGACACAAGCTCTCTATAGTACACACACACACACACACACACACACACACACACACACACACACACACACACACACACACACACACACACACACACATACACACACACACACACATACACACACACATATGCCTCAACTGGCTCAAGCAAGCAGTTTGGCAACCAGCCAACTAAAACACAAGCTGTCTATAGTATACCTAGTTTCTTGAGACTGTCAGCATAATAAATCATATGTGTGACAGGGGTGGCTGACCAGCTGCAGACCAACTTTGCAGGAGACTTGCGCAACATTCTGCGAGTTGTCTTCAACCTTAACTGTTCTGAACCTGTTGTTATGGAAGATGAGAAAACCTTCCGCCGTCATCGTCGCAGAGGGGCTAGATTTTTCCACCAGCAGTTTGGTGGTGATGCGTCTCAGAATAGAGTCCTGAGAGGTATGATTTTTGCCATGAGGATTTGTGTCTTAATATCTGTTTAATCAATGTGTGGTCATGTGATGACAAGTAGGGAAAGATTAAAAATGTTACAGATAAAAGGGGAGGTAGGAGGAGAAATGAACATTATCCAGCATTCAAGACGTGCTTAGATGAAATTACATGGTCATGAAGTTTACCCAATACAGTTTGTTTGACCAAAGTTTCAACTCAATTGAAAAAAGTTCCCTTCCAGTCATGAAACATTTGGTCTTTTTTTCAGTTATAAAGATTTGTAATATAAGAATACTTGAAATTGCAGACAAAACAAGAAACAAACCAAAAAAAGAAACCACAAAAGTTTGGCAGTTTCAGTCAGAAAAGAAAAAAAAAAAGGGGGTGGGTGGGTGGCAGTTTTAGAATAGTTTTCAAAGAATGGGTGTATCATGTTGAAAGTCGGCTGCAATGTTGTGTTGTGTTGTGTTGTGTTGTGTGGCAGATCCCCCAGCGTGGATACCTGATGACCAGTCCACAATGTGCATGTCCTGCAAGACTCTCTTCACATTTGTACGTCGCCGGCATCATTGTAGAAATTGTGGGAAGGTGAGTAGCTTGCTGTTATTTAGTTTTCATTAATAACTATAAACTGAGAAATGCTTTACAAAGCTTGTCTGAACGAGAAAAGAAACAGGTTGAACTGGCTTACAGGTTGCATTGAGGTTTGTAGTACTCAAGAAAAGACAACTGCACAAGGGAAAAGATAGTTTCTATGTTTGATTGATCTGCCATGTGTTCAGATTTATTTTGAACTGAACGACATGTGATGCTACTGAAAATGATGATGTTTGTCTGACTGACGAGAGAATGTCATCGTTCCTGTTTTGTGATGCATGATCGATTGATTTTATAACTTGAAGGCTTTCTTTGCTATTAATGGGATAAATTGATCTTTTCCTGAATTAAATTTTTGAATAATTGTAATTGGTTACATTGCGTGACATTCATTTTATGGAAAATGTAATCAGTTACATCACATGAGATTCATTTTATGGGAAAAAATATTCAGCGCTAGCATGTGGATGAGTAGATGCCTTCATGCTTATTATCTTTGGACTCTTTTGATAACTACTTTGTATGTCATCGTATATTCTGTGACTGTATTTATGTTTTATGTTTGTGCAGATCTTTTGTGGACGGTGTTCATCCAACGCAGTTTCTCTTCCTCACTTTGGCCATTCCAAGCCAGTCCGAGTGTGCAACCACTGCTTTGTCTTTCAGGTCAACCCATTTGCCATGCAGGCCCAGATATAATGCCAAGGGTGATGTAGTGTGATGTATGCTGCTGGATTCCTATGCCTCCTAATTGGGATGTGATTGTGACGTCTCTGTCACTTACTAGTAACTGCTTTAGAATTTAGAAAAGGAAGGTGACTGTAAAATGATGATGAATGTGCATGAAAAACAACAAACAAGTACACATGCATGTGTATGCCTGCATGTTTTCTTGAGTGGAGTTAGTCCTGGTTGCGTGAATGGAATACAGAACTGTTGTTGAGTCCAGTCTGTAAATAGTTTGAGAATGCAAAAAAGTGACATTGTTTCCCTGTTCTCTTACCTCAGGTTTCTTTCTCTGTGAACGCCTTTTATAGCATAAAGCTTGAAACTTTATTGATAAAGAAATGATAGAAAGTACTTGTTATGCAAAAGCATCTCATTATTATATATTCACGAAAGCTGATGAATGGAAGAACTTGTTGCAGCTGGTTTATAATATTTCATAATGGTAGCTTCAGAATATTAATAATATAGATAAGAAAGCTGGTTGTGGGTGCTCTTTGGGCTGCTGTAAACATGTAAGAGTATGTGTCTTAGTTGGCTATTATTTTGAAACAAGAAAGCCTCAGGGCTTTGTCTGAAATTGTAATTTATCATTTCTTGATAGTTTGAGATGAAAACTATCCAAAAAGATAATTGGCCTTCATCTTGACTTCTTGACTGTATGTAGATTTAACAAGATGTTTTGAGATGGAGGTTGGAGGAGAAAAGGGGGAGATATAGGGTGTATGTGTAACTGTTATAACAAAAGATGACTATGCCAGATTACCCAATATTTATCACATCTACTTTGTCCATGTGTGAACAACTTGTTGAGCTAAAAAAAAGTGTGGGGTGGTATGTTTTCGTTAACTTGAAAACTTGCACCAGATGGTGAGTCATTTATTTCCTGATACTGTTCATCAACATGGCTTATTTGATGGAATTGGTTGTAATTTTTGTAGGGGCATCATTTACATATGCGTTTTAGTTTTACATAATGTATGAGTACAAGTCAATCTCTGAGCTTCTGAAAAAATGTCTGAATCCCATTTAACATGAAACACATTTGATCTTGGTTATCCATTGTTCTTTCTTTGAGGACAACACTAACTTCCTGTAGTGCAGCATACTCTGTATATTAGAGGAAAGTTTTGAAACTTGAAAAATTAAAAGATATATTTGTGTTTCCAATTTGGAATGTGAAAAAAAAGATAAATCTGTTTCCACTTGTTGTCGAGTAACTAGTATTTTCAGTATGGAAGATCATGTGTTTTCACTATTATTACTTCCAGAGATAACCTGGTGTACGGGTTATCTTCCAGATTTATAGGAAGGAAGTAAAATGCTTCTTGAAGCAATTTTAGAAGGGGAAAAAAAGGCAGGGCTGCACTAAAGCACCATATTCTCTGAAAGGGGATGAATATGATTAATATGAAATAAATATGGATCATACTAGATCAATTTCATGATGGTTGTCAAGTCAGTTATTACCAGAAAAGAAAGAAAAGAGCAAAATTGGCAAACAAAACTTGTTCATACAGATGTCCCTTAAGGATTGATATATATGGCATATTGTATATGTGAATGTGTTTGAGAGAGACTTTCATGTACAAGCGTAAAGGGCATATTTACTGCAAGGCAAATATTTTAACAATGTTTTAATATTAAAAGACAGTGCTCTTAACACTGTTAAGGAAGAACTGACGAGTTTTGTTTGTATGCAAGGAAGGACTCTGTTTTCTGTCTTGCCAGTATTGGGGAAAGAAAATAAATGTTTATACATGTTTATATGTGTTACTTATTCATACATTTTGTTTGTTTGTTTTACTTTATACACCTGAATTTAGTGACGTAAAACATATTTTAGTTTGTGAGATGTTATCATGTAAAATATTATAAAAAGAATTTCATGGTATACATTGATAAATGTGGAAACTGACTTTTTTGTGCTGATTGTGTTTTCATTTGTATATCATTATAAAGAATGTTTTTAATACCATAGTTTACATTTGCATACTATTGAAATAAAAAGGAATGTTTTAAAATAACGTTCCCTTGCTACATTTTAAATTGAGGCATTTAAGTGTGTGTGTGTGTGTGTGTGTGTGTGTGTTGTTGTTGTGTGTGTGTGTGTGTGTGTGTGTGTTGTGTGTGTGTGTGTGTGTGTGTGTGTGTGTGTGTGTGGTGTGTGTGTAGTGTGTGTTGTGTGTGTTGTGTGTGTGTGTGTTGTGTGTGTGAGAGGCAGATAATGTGTTATATGTCTCTTTTAAATGTAGGGAACGAGTGCTTTTAGTGGAAAGGTTGTGTCATTTATAGTATGTAAATTTTGCGTCTTTCCTATTTTTAGTCGGTTTCATGCGTGATAATTGTGCATCAGGCGGTTGTTAAAATATACATGGCATGCATGATGGTGTACAGTAACTTTGGAGAATTATAAATGATGGTCTTTATTTTTATGTGGTGATTGTTTTGTGTGCCACTTATGTAGATATTAGTTGTATAATCTGGTACCTGGTACGCACAAGAAACACACTAGTTGGGATTTTTGTTTGTTTGTTGTTACATTTTTTTTTTTTTTGCAGGGTGTTGCTGTTACAAATGTCAGTATTTTGGCGTGCAATTTGAAGTGGTCAGCACTGTTGACATGTGTGTGTGTGGGGAGGGGAGTTAGTGGCATACAATGAAATATATGCACTGCTTTATAGTGAGAGAGGATGAAATGTATGTTTTCTGTGTTGGTTTTGAAAAAATTAGATCTATTACAATTTGTAAATAACACAGTATGTCCCTTTCTGGGTTGAAAAAATACATAAACGCCTTTTCATTTTTTAAAGACAAATAGATTTTTTTTGGAAATGTCTGAAGATAACGTTTGTAAGATTGTTCAGCATGCAGCCTGTTGAGCTGTACTAAATAAGTAAATTCCACACTGTGGTTGATTCATTCAGATCTCTGAATGCATTTGTTTATTAAGACTGTTGATAGTGACTGACTCATTCCAAGTCCTGGTCACAGAATTAGGTAATAAGACTTATAAATTCAGTTTTCAGACCTCAGTCTCCAACTAAAGTGTATTTGTAGAAAAGAGCGTTGGAAGTATTGTTTTCTGTTGACTTATGTTCTATTTATAGAGTTTTTGAAATTGTTTAGTTCTAGCCTTTGTGTTGCCTCATATTTGAAAGAAAAGTGTACTGATGGTATGGGCTTTTATTTATATAAAGAAGAGAGAGATTGTAAATGCATGCATGTGTGATGATTATGTGCATGTTTGTATAGGTGTGTTCATTTGGTCCGAGAGGGTATTTTGCTTCAGAACATAATTTATGCTTGTATGGACTGTGCATGTTGAAATGAAATGCAGTAGATATAAATGAAGCTTGGGAAAAGTCTAACTTCTCATGAAAAAGAATTGATATTTGCTGTAGATGTCCTGTAATTTTTGTCAGACAAGTGGCCATTTTATTGAAGAGATAGTGTGGACAGGTGTGTAATGCTTTTTGTAAAGTGATATGCATTGAATTTATTTGTGAATGTTGGATTTTGGAACTGTATTATTGAACTAGTTTTCCCTCAGTTTATTCATTTATGTTATGCCTCAGTGATATTGGCCTATATAGTTGTGATTTAATGGATGATATTTATTATTTAAAGTTAGGGTCTTCAGCGCGTAATTGTGAATGTAGTATGTAACCCTTTGACTCCTTATCCTATCCCCCAGCTTCTTTCATTATAAATCGTGATACAAAGCAAAAACTTAACCTTCTTACTTCCTCACCTTATCTATCAGCTTCCTGCAGGAAGCCAGTGGATAAAGTGAGAGGAAGCTATTAGATATGGTGAGGAAATGAAAAGTTTAAGATTTTATAGTTGGTGGCTTGTGTAAGTGAGTCATAGGTTAAGGCTATTGCACAGCATCTTTGTTTGTCTAACGTTTTTCTTGCAATCCCTTGTAAATATAAAATTTGCCATCCCTTATGATCAGAAGATGTCATTAGATGTAAGCACATGTGAAAACAGATCATTACACACAGTGAAATGTATGTTATAACTTTATGTGGTTTTATGTCTCATTTTTGATTGCAGTTTCTGTTGCATTATATTTATATTTCATTTGTATGCAAGTTTGATGTGTTTTACTGCTTTGATCACATTCTATGTTTATCTCATGCATTCCACTTTAATTTCTCTGTCCTAACTAGTGATCCCTTCATTTAAAAAACCACACTGTGTGCAGATTTTGCCAAGACCTTTTGTACTTTCATATACATGTATATGCATTCATAAATGAGAGAATACATGAAAGAATAAAGAGGGAAAGCTTGTGAATGAAAGCAGATAATATTTTGATTAAACCTTGGTATTGGTCATTTTTTGTATGTTATGTTTTGTTTATGAAGTAAAGAAGATCGTATTTTGTGTTTGTGTGTACCCCAGCCAACTCTTGAGAAGATGGATTTGATATATATTTACATTATGTTGATTGTATTGCAAAGAGGAGACAGTTGTTTAGTGATTTCCTTCAGGAAGTAAATGAAAACAGAATGGAACTGGATCACAAATCTGAGCAACATACAATAGTGAATACTACTTGTTAGTGAATACCATACAAAAAAGAGCTAGGTCACAAATCTGAGCAACATAAAATAGTGAATACTACTTGTTAGTGAATACCATACAGAGTGGAGCTGGGTCACATGTCTGGGTAAAACAAAGTGGTTAATACTACCAGTTAAATACAATCTACTCCCTTGTTTGACAGAAAATAAATGAGAATTTGATGAGGCATTTATATTGATCTGACAGGTATTAGTAAGAAACTGTTCTGCTTGTTTGCGGGTAAAAAGGACTAGATAAGAAAACTTTTTTGTTGTTGCAAAAATTGCATGCACTGATGCTGTGATTTTCAACGAACAAAAAATAACAGCTGCTTTCTCATTAGTCACCATTGGCATTGCAAATGGTTGTCAATCGCAGGTTTCCTTTTGTTTCAACATCAGCAGCTCTCATTAGTTAGTCACCATTGGCATTCCAAATGGTAGTTGACTGCAAATTTCCTTTTGTTTCAACCTTAGAAACTCACGTTATTTAGTCACCATTGGCATTGCAAATGGTAGTCAACTGCAAATTTCCTTTTGTGTCAACCTCAGTAACTAAAAACAAAAACAAAACAAAAAAGAAAACAAAAAGGACAAATCAACAATGCCTGGGCATAAAGAAAATACGAGTCATTTAGACTTTAACAACCCGGAACGTGAAAACACTCAGGCAGGATGGAAAACTAAAAGAACTGACCCATGAGATGGACAGATACACATGGCATGTCATTAGCTTTTGTTAGTCAGATGGAAGAACAACAGAGAAGCACAGACAGAAGAAAGGCATGTCCTATGCTATGGGGGAGATGCGGACAAACATGGAGTGGAATGGAGTTTTGAGTTAACTGAACCATCAGGAATGCTTTATTGGGATGCTGCCCAGTTTCAAGCAGGACCATGACCATGGAGCAGGTCTAGCATCAATAGGGCTAAAACAAGGACATTTCCTGGAACTGACCTTCATAGTGACCATGATCTTGTCAAGATGCCAAGAAGTAAGTGGTATCAAATTCTTTCTCAGAATCTTCACATTGTTCTTTGTCCAGTTTTCCTTTGCATTTTACTTTCTTGACCAATCCTCTTGATCAACAAGAGAACGAAGAAAAGTTTTGTCAGATTGAGTCTAGACAAATTGAAAGATCCTGATGTTCTGAACATCTCCAAGTAACCGTAGGAGGAAATTACACCCAACTTCTACTGCCTGAAGGAGAACTTGAAGCCCCCCCAACCCCCCCCCCCCCCCCCCCCGAAACAGTTTCAAATAATGATGACTGGAACAGCGAAAGAGGTCTTAGGGATAAGTTGATAGAAATTTAAGCCATAGATCACAAGTAAGATCTTGGTGATATGTGACAGAAGCAGCTGAAAGCAGAAAAAAAGAGAAAAGTGATATACAGTGCTGTAAGCAAGAGGATTGGTCAAGAAAGAAAAACACGAAGGAAAGCTGGACGAAGAACAACATAAAGATGCTGAGAAAAAATTTGACGCCGTCACTAACTAAAAGACTTTTAAGATTACAATGTAAAAGCCTTGACCAAACAAAAGCAAAATCGTGTCTGCAGCATTCAGGACAAAGAGGTAACTGTCTTTCAAGGGCACAAAGTAGATCATGCAGGAAACGCAGAAGTTCTGGCTGTCAGAGAGATTTGATCTTTTGTACAAGATGTTGGATTGTGCAGGATTAAAAAACGATATATACTTCTTTATAAAGTTGAAGAAAGAAAAAGTCATGCTTGCATCTAGTTGTTCGGTCAGACTGCCGATGTCGCCAAAATGTGACAACAATAGGGTCCGTTACTATCTGACTTGCTGCTCTTAATTGTGCTCTTAAAGCAGTCCGTTGCATAAACATACTTTATTGTTGCATAATCCCAAACTCCAATCACTCTTCTTTCTTTTAAAAAAACAGAAGGCAATTTGGTTGAAAAATAAGAAAGTTACAGTCATTTGAAATCGGTAGGTGCATTTTTCTTGTTTTTTTCTGTAAAACAGCTGGCACTGAGGACTTTAACATTCTAGAATCAATGGCAGAAAGTCTTCAAAGGTGAACTCAAGTCTTCAAGTGAAACTCCCTCAACCAATCCTTTTGATCCCAACACCTTAATGTCTAGGTCATGTCCCCTGGATGCCTTTTGCTGTCACCTTTTTTTTGTCATCTGGGTTTGAACCCATGCCTCCAAGGTGATTGGGCATCTCTGCTGTTGTCTTTTTTACTCATTTGGTTAGAATCCATGCCTCCAAGGTGGTTGGGTGTTTCAAGGCAGAGTCACCCTATTGACATATGCTTAACCACTTAAAAATTGGAAACTGGAGTATGTAGAGTTTTGTTCGTCTTTGACCAGATCCAGCTGGAACTCTCTTTTTGCTCTGGTCCTCTTCTTCCCAGAAGTTGAGAGCTATTTCATGAGATCATAAGCAGATGTGCCTATTTACCACCTTGCTCCATCCCCTATGGTGAGGACTTTGCTTGAAAGCTGGATTCTCTAAAGTTGCAGGCTAAGCTGGCATACTGTTCTGTCTTGTAGATCTATACGGTCTTCTTCAATTGCATGTTCATATAGCACAGTGAGTTCCATCAGAATTATTTGTTTTGATGAATAGGATGGAGAACTCTGGTCTCATTCCACTCTTACATGATTTCTGTGTGTGTGTGTTGTTTCCATTCTGGATGATCTGTGTACTCACAGACGTCCACTCCATCCAGCAGACCCCACTTTTTGCTGCAGATGTCGCAGCTTTTTCAGGCCACAGTTTGCTGCCTTCTGCCTAGTGGAAGATTGCTGGAGTTTGTGGTGTCATGGTTTTTTTCTGGCGCTACTGATGATCACTTGTGCGATCTCATGAAGTACGTGATTGTGCCTCTGTGCATACTTTCCGTTGTTTAGCACTACTTTGCATGAGCTCATGACATTTCCAGTGTTAATTTGCCATGGCAGAGCAAGGATGCAGGATATCGGATTTCCTCCATTTCACTAAATTTGCATTTGATCTCACAGTCATATCTCCTGAGTCTTGAAGCATATTTAGTACTCCTTCACGATGGATTTCAGGGGTAGCTTCAGCTTTGCTTGGCGACAATAGAGGGCAACATCAGCAGGACAAGGTGGGACACCAAACCATTTCCATTTGCTGCTCATTCGTAGCAGTCTTCATACAACCCTTTTTCATCTTGTGGATCTTCATACAGCACTTTTTAGAGATACTCCTTCCATAGACACATCTGTAATCATGTTCTGTTGTGGATTTCCAGTTGTGATTGGGTTGGCTCTGATGGATTCATTATTCTCTTCCCCTTTCAGTGACTCCTAGGAGCATCTGACATTTATAGAACTGGAGGCAAACTGAAGAAAGACAAGGTGGGGGAGCCAGCCCACATAGCCCATACGTCTAATTTTTCTCAGTGTCGGACGGTATTTCCTTGACAATCACCAGTCTGTTCATGGAAGGCAAGTGTCATCAACAATAAACTTTGAGGTGGAGCTGGATTGCAGAAGGTCCCCAGAAAGGAAGCCCTCATCAAGCAAGTGTTGTGGCCCTGAACTTTATGCACTCTAAGGGGGCTGGGCCACATCGAGGTCAAGACTCCTGGTTGTCCTTCTGTTGTTAGCATTTTTTTTTATCTGGCTTCCAAGGTGGGCAGGCATCTAGCTGTCATCTTTTTTTTATTCTTAGCTTGTCAGGTGTCTGATGATAAGGGTTTTGTTGTTCAGTACTAGGTGCCCATATACTGAAAGTCATAAGTAAGTTTTCATCTGTTGAAAGTACATCAGTTATTGTGAGGTTTTATCTGCCACGGAGTGGTCAACGCCAAAGGCATGTCCTTAGGTTATGTGCGCGAATGCATTGATTTGTGTTCTTAATTTTCTTTTCTTTTTTTTTTCCTGTTGGAAGTTTTGTAGTTTTGAAATGGTTGTAGTCCTGATATGGCTCTACGCAGTCGACTGGGCTTTAAACAAAAATAACAATAACCTGCTACAGTCATTGGTTGTCTTATCTTCCCGAGAGGTTTCCTTTCTTTCTGTGCCATGTAGGCGTATGGTGTGTTGATCTGTTCAATGATTAAATGACACATCGATCAACTGAAATGAGCATTGAAATACAGCATTCTTGTTTCTTTCACTCTTTTTGTGATTAGTCCATATTCAGAAATTATCTTCTTGTTTGTTTGCTTTATGCAGCACTTAAGTATTTTTTCTTCTTTTTGGAGTAGTATGTCAGTTTGGTTTGCTTGTCATAGTTGTTGTGGGTGGTGGTGGTGCTGTTGTGGGTGGTGTATGATGGGTGCTAGATTTGTGATATTTTGTCAAATTTTGCTTGACATTCTGTGTTGTCCTGTATTCTGATTGGTTGTGTGGGTGCTTCTTGGTTTTGTTGTGTGAAATGTGTGTGGTGTGCGTGCGTGATGCGTGCGTGTGTGTGTGACAGTCAGAACTTTGTATGGTATGTTTTATTATTATTACTATGATGATTGTGATGATGATGATGATGTTGATGATTATTACTGTTGTTGTTATTATTAATATTATTTTGTTATTATTAATATCATTATTATTATAATTTTATCTTTTTGACTGAGGTTTGGAAGTACAATTTGATATAGATCTTAAACTCTTTGTGCTGTTTTCTCTTTTAATTTGGGGATTCTAACAAGTGACATTTCCCACCATAATTTTGTCCTGTTTGCCATTTTGGGAATAGTCGTTTGTACTACTTCACATTTTCTATCATCACTGTTATGGTGACACAAATTTGTGATAATATTCAAGTGCCTTTGGTACCTGATGTCCACAGTGCTGTAGTAACCAACTGAATCTCGGATGAGTCTGTCATGTTTCTGATGTGCATTGATTTTTTTTTTATGTGTTGTATCATAGGCAAGTGCTTTTAGGCCTGTCTTTTTGTATAGTTATTGCTTCGTCATCAATATTGTCCAGATCATTGTTGTTTATAATTATAAAGAAAAAATTCAGATGGCTTTCGTGATAGATTTCATTGTGTGCTGATCTTTGTTTCTCAACACTGCGTATCTTGTAAGGATGAAAGAAAATGCCTGTCTGTTATACATCTCATTTCTTTCTCATCTCCCACCTGCTTCCTCTCTCTCCCTGTTATATATCTCATTTTTCATCTCCCTCCCTCTCCCTTTTTCTTTTTTTCTCTTTGTATACACACATGCACACACACACGCACATACACACACACACACACACACACACACACACACACACACACACACACACACACACACACACACACACACACACAATGTTTGTCTTTCTCTCTCTCAAATAGTACATTATTCATCTATACTTTTATGTCTATACTTTTAAGTATTCAAGGTCAGATCCCTATACTTCATTTGCTTTTTATCTACTTGGTGATTGGTCATTTGAGTCTTTCTCATGTTGTTTAGATTTTCATTATTTTGTTTAAATTTTAATTCTTTTGCTGTATCCTATTGTTTGTTGCTTTAATACATCTAAACTATCAATGGCAGACATGTAAGTTGACTTTTGTGCAAATATCTATATTATTGGAAAGTACAGTTTCATTTCATTGCTGGACGTAATAAAGCATGCATCACAGTCGGTAATGAAAACAAAGTCACTGTCTTCTCTCTCTCTCACTCTGCTAACTCATCATGTTACCGTCTGTCTGTCTTCAGTATCAGTATATACATCATTTTCTCTCTGTGCCTGTCTCTTTTCTTGTCTTTGTCTCAGTCACTCTTCTTCTCTTGTGCTTGCTTTCTCCCTTCCAGTCATTCCATTTCTTCTGCTTTCACTACTTTTCCATCATTGTCTCTCTGTCACACCCACACAAAAACACGAACATGCTCACATATATGGATATATACACACGTGCATATGCATACATGCTTGTGCATGCACACATAAACACACATACATACAGTTTTGTCTGTCTGTCAGTCTCTGTTCGTGCTACGGATTTAAATGATATACATAAAACAAGGCCAGTACAGTATTGGACATTTGTCTTTGAAATCTTTGGCAGTCAGATGGCAGGATTCTGTGCATAGCCCACATACATTAGTTCATAGTATGAAGTTGGTCTCTGCTCTCGTTTTGAGTAACTATAACGGGGATTCTTTTGAAGGCGTATGAGATAATGTTTCGGGCATACTACACTGTTTTATATTTTTATTTCATGTACATTTGTATGCATGTGTGTGTGTTTTGTGTGTGTGTGTAAAATTAGGTAGTGATGTGCACAAGAGTATTTAGAAACAACACTTCAAGTGATAATTGTGTATTCGGTATTTGCAAGCACTGTTCAGTCACTGTGAATTCTCTGTCATATACAATGTATCATGCTTCTATTGTATGCTGTAAGAATAAATGACCTTTCTGGACCATAATTTCATGATTGAACTGAAGAAAACCTATAGATATCATTTTGCGTTCAACTGAATTGAAGAAAACTTTGAAAACCTCAAGATATCATTTTGCATTCATCCATTCTTTTTTCATGAGTATAGATACTTCTAGAGAATATTGCGTTCTGCTAAATGACAGCATGCTTGTTGGAAATGGTGACAACAAACAAAATGCAAGTTTAGACAAGCATGGACACATGCAGACATGCACATACACACACACATGCAAGAGAGAATTTTGAAGAAATGTCAGTCAACCTTTGCCAGGGACAGGTGGTGTTGGGTAAATCAGAACAGATGAGTTGGCTTTTTCTTGAAGATTCCTTCTCCCAGCCAGTACAGTGTGGTAAGGCCTATATCATATTGTTACAGGTAACAAAATATTGAAGTCATGGCCAGAGAAAATGAAAACACTACAGTAATGGTATTCATTCTTATGATGGTGGCTGACATGGAATTTGTCCACAGGCTTTTGCTGAAATAGTCAAACATGATATATTGTAATCTGATACACATACATCATCTGATGGTCATGCTATGACATATTCCTCCCTTTTATCTCTCTGACTTGTAAATATATTCATGTACTCTGATTTTTTAGATCCTGATTAATTCTTATCTTTCGGTTTTTCTCTCTGAAGTGAACAGTTGAGTATTCATACGAGTGAGTATTCCTGATTTGTTGTAATCCCTTGATTTCAGCTTGCTTTGTGTTAAATTCATTGGTTGTGCTGCTAATGGTGAAACATATGGAATTAAATAATGAAAACTTGCTGGGATGATTTTTCACTTTTTCATGGAAAATTTATACATCAGTTATGGATATTAGCCTGACACATCCCATCATTTTTCTTTCTCTCTCTCCTTGTCTGTACCGTGTACACTGTATTTTAAACATCATCTGTAGCTCACCTTGTTTTGTTATTTTGGTTGTGTGTGTGTGTGTGTGTGTGTGTGTGTGTGAGAGAGAGAGAGAGAGAGAAAGAGAAAGAGAGAGAGAGAGGATAAAAACATAGTCACAACACAATGATATCACGAACAATAAGATATCAAAGCTTCTGGTATATTAAAATCTTCCTCACACGAGAAAAGCAAGGCCTCCTTGGCTTAAAAAGGGAAAGGTTTAACAGTCATGTGAATTGAAACAGTTTTTATGTTTTCTTTGAAAGTTACTACAGACACTGTTGTTTAGTTTTGTTTTCTTTGAAAGTGAATACAGAGACACTGTTGTTTAGTTTTGTTTTCTTTGAAAGTGAATACAGAGACACTGTTGGGTTTTGTTTTATTATCTGTGATCATGTTTTTTTTTTAGTGTAAATGAATACAGATTATATCATTTGTATTTTTTTTAGTGAAACCAACAGACATTTTCATGTTATTTATTATCTGTAAGTATAAAAGGATTACCTTCTCCCGCCGCACATCATTTGCAATGTCCATACGTGTACTTAATGATTTGAATATTCATGAACGTCTTACAGTCTGTATATTTCACAGCAATGACTTTATGTGTCTAACTTTCGTGTAAATTTCCCAACCGATATTCCCGTGTAGTTTGGGGATGCTTCTAATGCATTGTATTTCCTGTATTCGATGCTTCTAATGCAACTGCATTGTATTTCCTGTATTCCTCTTCCCATTTCCCCCGACAGCACACTCTTCTGTCTCCCTGTTTGCCCTCTGTCTTTATGTCTTACCCCTTTGACTCTCGCACCCAATCCACTGACTCCAAAAAAAAATGAACCCTTTGACTTCCTCACCCTATCCAGCAGCTCCCTGCAGGAAGCTGGTGGATAGAGTGAGGAAGTCAAAGGGTTAAGGTTTTGCTTTCCCAGCATGGCTGACAATGCAAGCTGCCGGTTGACAGGGTGCAGGAGTCAAAGGGTAAACTATGATCGGCACTAGCATACAATAGTATATGTATATATGTGTGTATATATACATATGTATATATATATATATGTATATATATATATATATATGTATATGTACTTGTGTGTGTGTGTGTGTGTGTGTGTGTGTGTGTGTGTGTGTGTGTGTGTGTGTGTGGTGTGTGAGCAGTTGTAGTTTTATGATTTTATCTTACAAGTACTGCTTTTTTGTTATGTGCAAGTAGGGGTTGTGGGATGGGAAACATGTGCATGTACTTTAACGTCTCTGTGTGTGTGTATGTGTGTCTTAAGAGACAGAGAAAGGAGCAATGACTGCTTTATTGCTTTTGGCATCGTCCTTACGTACAGTTATGAAATTGATTCTGTCTCTGTGTATGTTGTATCTAAGATAGAGATTGCCTGCATTTTAACATAGTGTGAGCCAGTGTATATTGTATAGAATTGTGTCCTTCCTTGCACAAATAAAACTGTTTTACCGTCAGATAGCCGGCTTTAGTGTCTTCTTTGTTTCCCCTTCCGCCGCATTAGTTGCATTGCCTGTCTGTCCAACTGTCAGCACTTGTGTTTTTTTCTTGGTGTCTTTTGCAGTCACTGACAGGCGGACAGAAATACCACTTACACACACACACACACACACACACACACACACACACACACACACACACACACCACACACACACACACACACACACACACACAATTCAAACGCACACACCACACCACACTACTCCACACACATACACAAACCCGTCTAATATCACTTATAGTGAAAAGACATTAAATTAAAGAACGAACGAACATACACAAACGCACACACTACACCACACCACACCACACACACACATACACATACACAAACGCACACACCACACCACACCACACCACACCACACACATACAAACATACATACAAACATACATACAAACATACCTACCTACCTACATACATACATACATACATACGCACACACAATTACACACACACACACACACACTGCACACACACACACTACATACACACACACACATACACATTCACATTCACACACACACACACACACACACACACACACACACACACACACACACACACACACACACACACCACACACACACAACACACACACATTACTCACGAAGTATCCAGCCCTGAACATGCCCGTCACATCGCAAGGTGTCACCATCTAAACCGTCTGTAACAACACCACAGTGTACATGATTCTATCACGTGTGTATGTATATGTGTGCGCGTGCATGTTTCTATGTGTGTTTCTCAGTGAGTGTGCATTCATGTGTATGTTTGCGTATGTATTAATTTTGTTTCTTTGTGTGCGTGCATGTGAGTTGTGTGTGTGTGTGCGCGCGCGCTCACGCACATGTGTGTGTGTGCGCGCACATGCGTATAAGTATGTAGATCGTATGTCCACACGTATCTTTGTGGTGGTGTGATTTGTCTCGTGTAATACCCATAGTTATGTTGTTTTTCTTTTCCTCTTCTGTCATGTCAGTACATATATAATGGATTTATCTTTGATTTACATTTTCTGTACACATTTTCTGTAAAGTGCAAATCGTTTAGGAGTTTGCGCTTATGATGTCGGGTTATGAAAATGTTTCATACACAATGATGAGGATGATGATGATGATCATCATAATGGTTTCATTCGTCTTTGATCACTTGGTATTTCTTCCAGCTCTTTCCCTTGATGGTAATAGATGATGAACTTTTCGGATGTGAAAGCATACTGGTCCTTACTTGGGTGGCTCCTCATGTGGGATACACGACCGATTCAGAAGGCATATTTGTTCCACAAGCGCTACATGAGAAGGGGTCCCTGTGTCCCTGGGTTCTGCTTCTGTCGATCTCTCAGTTGTTGAACAGCAGCTGTTTTGAGCTGTTTAAATCAGACTGTGCCCTGCCTGCACTGCTGGCACCAGCTTATTCTTCTGTGGATAATGTCTTCATAGTTAGCAATGCTGAGTCTGAAGTCGATGACATTGGCCTTCAATCTTTGTATCGCTTTAGTGCTCAACTCTGATACTGTGTCTTTACTTCAGCTCTCTCTTACTTATAGACCTATTTACGCGTATTTCCTCTTTTCTTTCCTCGGAAGTGAACGACAGCTTGGTGGGGCTATGATTAAGGAAAAATTGTCTTCACCTAGTTGATAGACAGCTGATACGTTGTGAATTGACTAGGTGGGTAACTGGGTGGGTGGGGGGCTTTCCTTTCTGTCATGTGAAATGAGTTTATACAGCGTAGGTAGTTGTGCCGTGACTCAGACCTTTAATTATGTATTTATTCGCTTTATATGTATGTTCCGTTTTTGTTTTTTTTCACAGATACACATGTCATTTACATGTAACCAAAACTATTCCAATGATAGGCTCATACAATACCAATATGAAACATAGACTAGGTAAAACATAGGGCTGGTAGGGCCTCAGGACCCGGCCAGCTCATGGGTTTATGTACAGGCTCAAGGCATGTGCCACGATCACCATAAAAATGGCACCTGTGACGTTAGTGCATATGGAATTCGTTCTGAGCGCGGAGACGTCGTCTTGAGAAACTGAAACTGAAACTATCGGAGAGCAGTACTAGGTACTCTCACAAAAGACTCACCACAAAGACTACTATGTACAGAGCAGTAGTGTTAAGCGCTAAGCTATCCGTGTACTGGTTGTCAGACCGAGGGGCACGATCTCCCTATGCGGGCTTATTGGTAAATATTTTCTTGAAGGAAATCAGCATAGGAGTCAAAATGCGATGTCGAATACTCCCACATGATTACGTTAGACGTGCTGCGTGAGTAGAAGCAGCGGATCTTGTAGCCTGATTTTGTGAATATACTTAAGTCGTTTTTTTTTCTTCCGATCTGACAAAGCTGATCATAATTTCATGATGATTGGGCACAAAGATCTGGACGTGCTGTCCATGAACAGGAGTTGTCTCATCTCCCCATCATTGTTCAATGTTTGGATGTAGCCTGCAAATAAACGAAACAGCAAAGCATTAGTTAAGTCAAACTAACAACTATAAGTTTAATGTTTAATGTTATTGTTGTTTAAAGCCCAGCCGACTGCGTAGAGCCATATCAAGGCAATAACCGCTTCAAAACAAATAAAACTTCAACAGGAAAAAAAAATTAGGTACACATATCAATGCATTCGCGCGTATAATCTAAGAACATGCCCCTGGCGTTGACCATCCGTCCAATTTATCGCACTGGGGATTTAAGAAACATAAAATTGCCTCCGCTTTCGCCTTCTGTCACCGTCGGTGCCGCCTTCGTCGCCACCTCGGCCGCCACCATATGACTGTGATAGGCTGAAACTATGCCTTTTTAATGCTCAGTCAACATGCACTGATGGCAAAGCCGAAGTCATTGCTGATTTTATCGCAGATGAGCATGTTGACATTGCTTTTATCACAGAGACATGGCTTAACCCCCTTGGTCACGAACCTATACATGCTAGCCTCACTCTGAATGGTTACAGGCTTGCTTCTTTCCATCGCTCATCCCGAGGTGGCGGTATCGCCATCCTCTACAACGACTCACTCCATTCCCCGCCTATCTTTCTCGCAGTCTCTGCCTTTCTCCCATCCTTCTTTCGAGCACGTTGAAGTATCCTTCCAATCCACCCCTCACCCCATCACCTTCTCCTGTGTCTATCGACCCCCACCTAGCTCTGCCAACAAACTCATCACATCCACGTTTCTCTCTGACTTTGACCAATTGCTTGACCACTACTGCCTCTTACCTGGAAATCTCATCATTCTAGGTGACATCAATGTCCACTATGCAAACACTCACCGTTATGACACAAGACATATCATAAACTCTCTGTCCAATCACAATATGACTCAACACATTTCTGAACCAACCCATCAAAAAGGTCATATTCTTGACTGGATCACCACAATTCCGCTACTGACCCGTCTAACTTCAGCCCTTCCATCTGACCACTCTGCAATTCTCTGTTCTCTCGACATTTCTCCTCCTTCCCGTACCATGCGCACAGTGACTCGACGCAATCTCAAATCTATCGACCTCTCCACATTTTCATCTGATGCCTCCCGTCTCCTTTCTGAAAAGTCACATAACCTTGCCGATGAATTCTATACTACTCTCCACCATCTTCTGGACACTCATGCTCCAGCCACAACCCGTCTTTTACCTGACCGCCCCCCTACCCCCTGGCTCACTCATGAGATCGCCTGTGCAAAACGTGCCCGCCGCAGAGCAGAGCGCCGCTGGCGCAAATCCAAACTCACTGTACACAGGCAACTTTTCCAAGCCTCTAAAACAAAAGTATCCACCCTCATTCATCAGCAAAAACAAGCTATTTCCAAACCAAAATCCTGAATGCCTCTTCTTCAAAAGAACTCTTTACAACCATGAATCATCTCCTTGGCACACGAAAAGATTTACCTCTCCCAACAAAACATACAAATGAAGAACTCCCATCTGTATTCTCCAACTATTTCACCACCAAAATACAAACTCTTCGTGACAGGCTTGACAGGACACCCTGTCAACCATGCCCACCTGACCCTTCCTTCTCTGGCACACCTCTTACTACTTTTACCCCAGTCTCACAAGAAGAAATTCTCAACACAATCAGATCCATGTCGTTCAAAACCTGCGAACTGGATCCTCTTCCAGGTTCTCTCTACGCCGACTGTCTCCCTACTCTCCTCCCATTCATCACTGACATCATCAACACTTCTCTTCAAACTGGAACTGTCCCAGATTCTTTCAAGTCTGCTATTGTTCACCCTCTCCTCAAGAACACAATTTAGACCCAAATGAACTGAAAAATTACCGGCCTATCTCTAATCTCTCTTTCTTGTCAAAACTCCTTGAAAAAGTCGTCCTCAACCAGCTGAACTCTCACCTGTCTGCCAACAATCTCCTCAATCCTTTCCAGTCAGCCTACTGCCAGTGCCATAGCACTGAAACTGCCCATACTACACATTCTCAACAAACTCCTCCTTGCAACTGATACTGGCAAAGTCTCTCTCCTCACACTCCTTGATCTGTCTGCAGCCTTTGATACCATTGATCATGGTATTCTCCTTTCTAGACTTCATCATACTTTTGGCATCTCTGACATTGCTCTGTCTTGGTTCACTTCATACCTATCAAACAGAAAACAAACCGTTCTCATCAATGGCACTTACTCTCAACCTGCATACCTGACCTGTGGTGTTCCACAAGGATCTGTCCTTGGCCCTGTTCTTTTCACTCTTTACACCTCCCCCCTGTCCACCATCATCAACTCCCACTCTATAAAACACCACTTCTATGCTGATGACACCCAACTTCAAGACAGTGACTCACCTGATAATATACAGCGCCTGTTGACTCGCACCACTGAGTGTTACTCAGACATTAAGAACTGGATGACGTTCAACAAACTTCAGCTTAATGACGACAAGACAGAAGCTATCCTCATTGGCACCCGTCAGAAACTTTCTCAGCTGCCTCCTCTTTCTCTCCCATTATGTAACACATCAGTCCCAATTTCTGATTCAGCTAAAAACCTTGGTGTCTGCATTGACTCTAACCTCTCCATGAACAACTTTGTTTCTCAAACTGCCAGATCTTGCTACTATCATCTCCATCGTATAAGGCTGATCAGGAAGTATCTCTCTGTGGAAACAACTGCAAAAGTCGTTCTCTCCTTCATAATATCTCGCATTGACTATTGCAATTCACTCCTGTCTGGTCTTCCTGCCTCCACCATTCACATCCTACAGCGCATTCAAAACAATGCTGTACGCCTTGTACTCAAAAATAAAAAAGCTGACCACATATCTCCTCTCCTGGCACAACTTCACTGGCTCCCTGTATCAAAGCGCATACAGTACAAACTAGACACCATGTGCTACAAAAGCCTCAATAACGCAGCCCCCGATTACCTGTCAAGCCTACTTGAGATCTATTTCCTCACGTACCCTCCGCTCTGCCTCCGATCCTCTGACTTTTCGCTTTCTACGCACTAAGCTCAATACCTATGGTCCACGAGCCTTCTCTGTTTCTGGTCCACTCTCCTGGAACAACTTCCTCTCTCAGTCCGTCAGCAACCTACTTTTGTCTCCTTCAAGTCCGCTCTCAAAACTCACCTTTTCTCCTCCGCATAAAATCCTAACCTCACTCAACCCCCCCCCCCCCCCTCTGCAGCCTGTCTCCGCTCGGAGGGGAATCACATGGTTATAATATATAATTGTATATGCTATGCTCTCTATAATTTTCCATTGCTTTTATTCTTGCTTTTATTGCTTTTATTCTTTCTCCCCATTTATAGCCATGCGTGTGTGTGAGTGTGTGTGTGTGTGTGTGTGTGTGTGTGTGTGTGTGTGTGTGTGTGCGTGCGTGTGTGTGCGTGCGTGCGTGCGTGCGTGCTTGCGTGTGTGTCTGCTTCAGCGCTTAGATTTGATTTTATCAAGATTTTGCGCTATATAAATATTGTAATTATTATTGTAATTATTTCCCTAGATCTAAAAATGCGCTTAGACACATGCACCCAGTTACCAATTCTAAGAGAAAGTACGCAAGACTTTATCGAACACTTACGGGTGAATGGACCAGCAAGGCATGAAAATGATAGGAAGACATGACAGAAAGCAAAAGAACAAGGCAGACACAAAGAGAGTGACAGAAAAGAGGACATTTCTAGCACAAAATTTCCAGAAGGAGGGAATACTATTTATACTGAAGGAGAGCAACTGGGCACTAAACTGGGATATCTATCTCCTCAAAATGTTGCCATTGTGATGGCGTTAAATTGAAGAGCCAGTTTCAGTTTGTTTCTCAAGATAACGTCTCTGTGCTCGGAATGGATTCCATATGCACTAACGTCACAGGTGCTGTGTGGTTGTGATCATGGCACAAGCCTTAAGCCTGCACGTAAACTCGTGAGCTAGCCAGATCCAGAGGTCCTACCTAGCCCATGTTTTACCAGCCCATCATCATCATCAAATGCCCTGCCGAATGACGTTGGCGATCATGGCCCTCCATATGTATCTATCCCTTGTTTCTGCAAGCACATCTTCCACCCTCTCTGTCCTCAGCCACCCTGCAAATCCGTCCACTATTTTCTCCCTGGTCTACCTGGTGCTCTCTTTCCCTCCAGCTTTCCTGTTGTGACCAGATGCTCTAATTCCCCTTTCCTCATAAAATGGCCTATAAATGTTGCCTGTCTTTTCCTAATCTTTCTTATGAATGATCTTCCTGTGTCTGTATCCATCAAGACTGTCTCGTTTGTTGTCCTTGCTGTCCATGGAACTCTCAACATTCTTCTTAGAAACCACATCTCGGCTGCCTCAATCTTGTTGTGGCTTTGCTTGTTGGTTGTCCACGCCTCACAACCGTATAACATTATCGGTTCTATATAACATTCAAGAAATCTCTTCCTGATGTTAATTGAAAGGCATTGATAGGCATTTGTTGGTACGAATGTTTTTCATCTTCTTGAATGCTGTTTTGGCTTGGCCGATTCTGTTGGCTGTTTCTGATGTGCATCTGCCGTCTGGTGAGATGATCGTTCCCAGATATTTAAACTTATCAACCTGTCTCAAAGTTATGCCATTTGCTGTTATTTTGCATGGGGGGATTTCATGTTTTTTTGTTTTTTTTACTGATTACCATGACTTCAGTCTTCTTGCTATTTAGCTCCAACCCTTTATTTTTGTTTTCTATTTCTATTATATTCACAAGGATTTGTAGGTCCCTTTCATTTTCTGCAATTAGCACGGTGTCATCTGCGTAACGAATGTTGTTTATCATTTTTCCTCCAACCTTTAATCAAGGGTATTCTTCTAGGTTTCTCATGATGTTTTCGCTGAAAAGTGAAAACAGATCTGGTTACAAAACACAACTTTGTCTGACTCCTTTTCTGATATTTTGGAAAAAGCTTATATTGTTTTCGATTCTCATTGCAGCTGTTTGTTCCCAATAGAAAAAAAAAAGAAAAAAAAAGGGGGGGATCGGGTTGGGGATGATATCAAAGAAAAAAGACAAAGAAAATACGGATGGAAATTTTATGGATCAGCAGACTAATCAAAATCAGAAAACAGCCTATTGTTTGATAAACAGTCTCTGATTTTAATGCTAAAGTAGGACAGGAGGTTCAGGTTCATATTGCCCATAGCCCAGCCGACTACTAGAGCCTTATCAGGATTAACACAAAGTCAAAAACGACCACCCGTTAAGATAAAAGACGACAGTTAAAAACCATGCTCACCTTTTACCTTGCAAGTCTAAACTGCAATTAAAGAAAAAACAGACGTAAAATCACATCAGGTGAAATCTATTGATCTCTTGTACAAACTGGAAAATTGCATCAGGAGGGACGTCTCGAAAGAGGTTCTTTAAGGAGTCCACCGTGTAGTACTTTTGTCTAGGTTTTAAAGTTTGATCTGATCGTTACTGTTGTTATTGTTTATAAAGCCCAGCCGACTGCGTAGAGCCATATCAGGGCTATAACCGATCCAAAACACGAGTCTTCAACAAGAAAAAAATTAAATACACAAATCAATACATCCGCGGACATGATTTAAGGACATGCCCCGGCGTTGACTACTGCGTCCAATTCATCGCACAGGGGATTTAAAAAACACACCTGAATACAAACTTCAGGATACCTAAGAACACCAAAACATAAAAAGGGGCATTAATTACCTAAAAAAGCTTCTGCATATCTCACCTCCCTAGAGCCAAAAGTGCATTTACTACATGTACCCAATTATCAATCCTAAGAGAAAGTACGTAAGACTTTATTGAACACATACAGGTGAATGGATCACCAAGGCAGAAAATGATAGGAAGAAATGACAAAGCCAAGGAACAAGGCAGAAACAAAGAGATTGGCAGAAAAGAGGAACTTTCCAGCACAGAATTTCCAGAAGGTGGGGATACTATTTATACTGAAAGAGCTCCTGGCGTCCCCACGGGTGTATGTGTGTGCGTGACAGACAGACAGACAGACAAACAAATAGACAAACAAATAGACAGACAAATAGACAGACAGACAGACAGACAGACAGACAGACAGACAGAAAACACATTGATTTGCAGAACAAACACAATTAGAGGTCGTTGCTTTAACAACTATAGCGACTTGTATAACATAACCACGAATATCATTTGCATATCTGTTTGAGATGATAAGAGCCCTGACATATTAGAGATAACAGCCCATAAACCTCTTGTCTTTACCTGTACCCAAAACAAGTTGAAAACCTGTCAAGGTATTGATGATACCAGTAGTGATTGATTAGTGAGCTTGATATAGCTGAGGCACTCTTACAAACTGATAACTATGTCTATTTCATGGTCAGTATCTCACTTGATAACCAGATCAGCAAAGACCAACTACAAGGATATTAGTCGCTTAAGTTAGCCGCAACTGCGACTTACACTAGGCGTGATCAAACGTTCTGTTTTAAATGAATATGTTAGTTGTATTTTACTGCTGGCACATCTTCCAAGATTTTGTCAATTTTTGTGGGCCTAATAGTGAGCAGCTTTCGTTCGATAAATGATTGTAGTCAAATCCTACTATAGCAAATAGTGGAAAAATTTGGAAACATTTGATGTTTCAGCGACATCAAACGATCTGGTCTTCTTCTGTGTCTGTAGGTAGTAAGACTCACGTACATTCGTAAGTGGACTTTTTGTGTATATGGTGGTTAAAGTTTTGTGTTCTAACCCGTCATGTCGGCATTCATACTCAGTGCATGCTTGGCATTTTCCTGTTTTCTTATTCAAGCCACCGAACATTGTCATGACTGAGAGGATTTTCTATGTGCGTATTTGATATTCTTCGTACGTAAGCAAGAAGAGGGGTTTCGGCATTGGTTTGCATTTAAAAGTACATGTTGACGTGGGTAGACGGGCAAGGATCAGCACCCTTACCCATCAGGCGATCTCGGGTTGAAAGTTTGCTGACATTTGATCATCGCACCAGTCGAAACATATTGAGAAAGAAACATAACTAACTTGTATATATATGTCTATGTACATATATACGAGGGTACTTTCCAGTAGAATGAGACCAACGAACTTATACGTCAAAGACTCACCGGCAAAAAAAAAAAAAAAAAAATCATTTAATCTGTTCGAAGTATTCACCCCCTGCTGCCATACACTTCTGCATTCGCTCGATCCACCGTAGAAATGCCACTCTGTAGGCTTCTTTGGTATATGTGACAGACGCTGGAAAACCGCCGTTCCCAAGGCTGCTCAGCTCTTGAAATTTCTTCCTGCCAGTGATTTCTTCAGATGTGGAAACAGGTAAAAGTCATAGGGTGCAAGGCCTGGGGAGTAAGCAGGGTGTGGCAAAGTATGGATGTTCTCGGTTGCAAGGTATTCTCGTACGAGCCTACACTTGTGAGCAGGTGCGTTATCATGAAGAATCTTGATTCCTCTCATGCCTGCGGTTGGTCAGGAAGTTGCATAAAACGTTTTAATGTCAGACAGTACTGAGTCTCTGTAGAACTTTCCGGTGATGGTCTCTCCTTGTTTACATGGTTTCTGTAGCACGATCCCCTTTTTGTTGAAAAAGATGGTGTTTTGCGAAGGTTGACGACGAGCGATTTGAGGAGGAATCCCACCTTAAGGAATCCAGGCCTTGTTCTGTGACTTTCGCCGAGGTTCATACATGCACACCCAGGTTTTGTTACCTGTCACAATTTCATCCAGCCGATAAGGGTCACAGTTCTTGTAAATTTTCAGAATATATTGGCAGAAATGTAACATACCCCCCTTATTTTCTGGCGTCAAAATATGAGGGATCCATCTTGATGATACCTTCCTGTAGCCAAACTGATTTCTTAGGATCCTCGATGCAGTCAACGAATGAATGTCGAGACAATCAGCGATCTCTTCAAGGCTGACTCTTGAATCAGCATCAACCATTGCCTTCACACTAGCCACTAACTTTTCATCGTACTTTTTACTTTTTCGCATTTTCCCCCTGTTGTCTTCAGTGCTGGCTGGCCACTTGCAAAATGTTTTACCCATCTGAACACAGTTGCTTTCGAAGGAGCAGAAGGTTGTCCCAAAGCTCTCATGTCGGCAAGTATTGGTTCTATATAACATTCAAGAACTCTCCTCCTGATGTTAATTGATAGGCATTTGTTGGTAAGAATGCTTGTCATCTTCTTGAATGCTGTTTTGGCTTGGCGGATTTTGCCGGCTATTTCTGATGTGCATCTGCCGTCTGATGAAATGATCGTTCCCAGGTATTTGAATTTATCAACCTGTGTCACGGTTGTGCCATTTGCTGTTATTTTGCATGAGGGGATTTCATGTTTTTTACTGATCACCATGACTTCAGTCTTCCTGCTGTTTAGTTCCAGCCCCTTTTCTTTGCTTTCTATTTCTAGTATATTCACAAGATTTTGCAGGTCTTTTATTTTCTGCCATTAGCACGGTGTCATCTGCGTATCGAATGTTGTTTATCATTTTCCCTCCAACCTTTAATTCAGGGTCTTCTTCTAGGATATATATATGTATATATACATGTATATTATTATATATATATATATATATATATATATATATATATATATATATATATATATATATATGTGTGTGTGTGTGTGTATATAAACAAACAAACAAACAAACAAACAAACAAATAACTCTGTTAATTGCAGAGTTAAGAATAGGGAATTCAGATCTCGCTGGTTTTTTTTTATACTTTTATTCACAGTTTTGTGTTCAGTCATCACCTGATCTACAGCCAGTTGGCTTAGAAACCAGGAAACATCGTGTTTGTTAGACGAACGTGAATATCCAGCGGAAGGAGCCAAATCTTTGTTGTGTATGTGTCAAAAAGAGATCCCAGGTGAACAAACTGTGAGTGGTCTTTGATTTTTAAGTCACCGGAGATTTCTTATCCTCGTGAACTAATCCAACGAGCATTCATTCTTCGCCCTATTGGATTCTGTTGGGAGTTTGACCTTTCCCGTTTCTGTGATGTTGGTTCAGTGGCAGACAGTGTTGTGTGTGGTCAGCCTGGTAGTGGTGCCATGGTCAGGGGGTGGTATGTGTGTTTTAGGCTTGGTGTGTAAGGGCCAGGACGCCTGTAGTTGTGCCTTTGATGACGGATCTGGCGTCATTGACGTCAGCAGCCTGGGAAACACTGACGGCACTCCTAGGTTTGTAGGCCCTACTGGTTCCATCTTTTCCCCCCCAATATCTATCTGTCTGTCTGTCTGTCTATCTATCTATCTATCTATCTATCTGTCTGTCTGTCTGTCTGTCTATCTATCTATCTACCTGTCTGTCTGTCTGTCTATCTATCTATCTGTCTACCTATCTACCTATGTATCTATGTTTATCTCTATCTCTCTATCTATCTGTCTACCTATCTGTCTGTCTATCTGCCATCTATCTACTTACCTACCTACCTATCTATCTATCTATCTATCTATCTATCTATCTATCTACTTATCTATCTATCTCTCTATCTATCTGTCTACCTATCTGTCTGTCTATCTGCCATCTATCTACCTACCTACCTATCTATCTATCTATCTGTCTATCTATCTATCTATCTATCTATCTATCTATCTATCTATCTATCTATCTATCTATCTGTCTGTCTGTCTGTCTCTCTATCTATCCATCCATGCATCCATCCATCCATCTATTGATCTATGTATGCATGTATGTATGCACGTATGTATGTATGTATGTATGTATGTATGTATGTATGTATGTATGTATGTATGTATGTATGTATGTATATGTATATATGTACGAGGGTGAGTCAAAACGTAATGCCTTTTTCTTTAGTACAGAACAATTACCGACACAGGAACATGTATCATACATCAAAATGAAGCTGGTCCTCTGGGGATCACATCCCTACTTCTCAACATCTTCACCGTTTCTCTCAATAACAATGTTCTACTTTCGAATGAGGGCATGTATCCCTGCCTCGTAAAATTCTATTGACTGTGCTTGGAACCACGTCGTCACTGCAGTTTTCACTACCTCGTGACTGGCATAATGTTTGCCTCTCAAACCCTCGTTCATGGGGCCGAAGAGATGATAGTCTGAAGGCGTTATGTCTGGTGAGTATGGAGAATGCGGTAAAGATGTCAACCCGAATGAGGCCGTTGTCTCCCTTGTCCTGATGCTTGTGTGTGGTCGAGCATAACGGCGTGTTCGCTGCCTATCTTAATGCTTCAATCCTTCTAGCAATATTGCTAAGTGTTTTCGTATCCTCTCTTCCACACTACCTATCACTTACCTTTTCAAGACCACACCAAGTGCATAGGTGTTTGCATAGGGTCGAGGACTCAGCCAGATTATCATTCTCAGATTTGCTAAGATCAGCTTAGTGTTTCACATATCCTTTTCTTCTTCACCAACTGTTTTATTTCAAGACCTTATCAAGGTGTCTGCCAGATAATGTCTGGCATTTTTTGTGGAGCGCATGTGGAATTGTTTGAGTGCAATGAATCCATCTTAAACAAACGTCATACTCCATTTGTCTGTTTGTATGCATTCGTGCGTGCATGTGCGTGAATGAATAGAAAATGTCGACAAAATTGTAATGGCTGTTTGTAGATTGATTTTCATTAAATTTGAGATCCTTACAATTGCAGATACGTAAGTATGGACTGGGTGCTCCAAAATACGAAATCCTTGTTTAAAGCTACTTCTGTCATTTTTAGGCTGTTTCAGTATGTTTGGGGAAATTTAGTTTTGTCGTTTTCGGACAGTGTTTAGCTGTCCAAATATCCAATTATCAAATATGATCAATTATCAAATATCTAGACTAGGGGCTTACCTTATTTGCACCGTGCAAGTGGCTCATGCATTTCGGTGATTTCATCATCTAGTCTAGTTCATGTCGATATTTTTTGTTTAAGTCAGCAAAGAATTTTCTTCTTCAAAGTATTTCTGGTCACTCTAGTGTATAAAACGATGAAGTATGACTTGAACTTTCTCTTCGTTGTTCTTAACAATATGGTTCCATCTGTGTTCGTGATCTTGCAGAGCAAGCTCCTGGCCATTGGTAATATTCTGGTACCACATTACAGATCTTGCATTGAGATCGCCATATACAACAATAATGTCTCCTAGTTCATCTTCTATTTCTTCTAGGAAGTTCCACATTGTTTTTGTCCCCCTGTGGGGATGCCGAGGGCTCTTACAGTATAAGTAGTATCCCCACCTTCTGGAAATTCTGTGCTAGAAATTTCCCCTTTTCTGCCACTCTCTTTGTGTCTGACTTATTTTCTTTGCTTTTTGTCACGTCTTCCCCTCATTTTCTGCCTTGCTGGTCCATTCACCTGTATGTGTTCGATAAGATCTTACGTGTTTTCTGTTAGGATTGGTAAATGGGTACATGCATTAAGTGCATTTTTGGCTCTAGGGAAATGAAATATGCGGAAGCAATTTTAGGTAATCTGGTCCTATTCTTCTTCTTCTTCTTGTCTAACGCCGTCAAACGTGGAGACCAGATCTCATGACGAAATCGGCAGTCTTCAGCAACGCCTCCACACAGCCATGCAGCTTCTCCAGGAGTCCGGCAGGCTCTGGCCAGATCTCGTCCCTCAGCTTCCGTAGACCAGGGCAGTCCTGCAATATGTGCTCGGCTGTCTGCTCTGCCAGTCCACAGGAGCAGAGTGGAGAGGGTACAAGGCGGAGCTTTCTATTCTTTTTTATGGATATTTTAGTGTGCTTAGTTACGTTTAAATTTGTATTCAGGCGCGTTTTTAAATCCACTGTATGATAAATTGGACGGAGTGGTCAACGCCAGGGACATCTTCTTTGATTATATGCGCAAATGCATTGACATATGTACTTACTTTTCTTTTCCTTTGTTTTCTGTTGAAGTGTTGTGTCTGACTTGAAACGGTTATAGTCCTGATATGGATCTACGCAGTCGTCTGGACTTTAAACAAAGATAACAATAACAATGACATTGTTTTCGAGGTGCAGGGTCCAGGGTATACATAGGCTATGTAGGCATTGATGAGTCAGAATTTCTTTTGTTTTTCGTTTAGAGTTAGAAGGCGTATGCCCAGCAATTCACAAGAATATATACACCATCGATCTACGTCCAAGTTGGACACTCGTTCTTTTTTTTTTTTTATAGTTTTTTTTTATGATGGCTACAACAAGTCCTCTCTCATTAAGTTTCTGAATAATTATGAAGTCTTCGAAATCTCTTGTTTTGTCTTGGTGGGTTATGATTTTTTGTGGACACAGGATATCAAAGTCATATGCTAATTTCTCAATGGTTGCTATCACACTGTAGGTGTTGGGGATGACCTCTTGTCTACCCACCCCTTTTGTTGTGTGTATGTGTGTGTGCGCGCGCGCGTGCGTGTGAGAGTGTGTGTTTGTGTTTGTGTGTGTGTGTGTGTGTGTGTGAGAGAGAGAGAGAGAGAGAGTGTGTGTGTGTGTGTGTGAGAGAGAGAGAGAGGGGGGGGATAGATAGCTAGATAGTTGAATTGATAGATAGGTGGATAGTTAGACAGACAGAGAGACAGTTAGATAGATAGATAGCTAGCTAGCTAGCTAGATAGATAGATAGCTAAATAGATAGACATATATAGATAGGTAGATAGATACATAGATAGATAGATACATAGATAGATAGAAATTAGATAGATAGATGATAGATAATAGATATAGATAGATAGATAGATAGATAGATAGATAAATAGATAGAGCTATGGCAGTTGTTTACAATCGTTAATCTAAGGCTATGCCACTATATAATCTCACTGTATAATCTCCTCAAAGACAGTTTTGAGAAAGGTCATGTTCCTGAGGACTAGTAACACAGCTTCCTAAAAGCTTTACCCCAAGCAGGAAAAGTTCATCGCAGATTACGAAGACAAGGCATCTGATCATGGCAAAATGCAATTATGAAATTGATGGGAAAAAATAGCAAAGAAACTATTCAGAGATTTAGGAAACAGAAAAATATCCACCATATCAAGGGGGCTTTACAACATGAAAACGTGCATTGGAAAAGTCAGCTGCCTTTGCTCATGAAGTTTACGAAGATTATAAGAACAAAGAAGAAACACTTGCTGCAGCTATTGACCTAGTAGATGCATACAATGAAGTGTAATTCACACCAATCATGAAACTATTTCAGCGATATGGCGTCATCTTGATAGTTACAAAATGGATAGTATTACACTCCAAGAAAGACTAGTAGTCATACAACTTGGAAACTGGTGCTCAGCACCACAAAAATTCTTCTTGGGACTCCCTCAAGGATCACCGCTTTCTCCGGTTCTCTACAACATATGTACAAAAGGACTTGCTGACCTAAATATCAATGGACCATCCCTTTACTGATGATGGACTCATCTGCAAGACAGGTAAAAAAGAACAAAGAAAGAAACAAAGAAGTCCAGTAACACTCAAACAACATAGGTCAGTGGTGTCAAAAAATCGGATCGGCGATCAACCCTACATGTACTGTTCCGCACACTTGATAACAAACACATGAGCAAAACCATCCCAGCAGTTACGTTCGGAGGAACCAATATTAAGCAAAATGTTCGATGCTGCTGTTGCGAAACTCATTGCGCTCACAAAATCACTGAGATTTTCGAAACAAGTATTTCGGTATTAAATGGATGGGAAAGGAGGAGATTGTTAGAACGACGTGGCCATTTTGTTTTGTTCACGGACTGTCCATGTTTGTCAGTTAGTCGCTCGTGATCTAAAGACGTGAAAGGATCACTTTAGTATATGTGGAATTCCCTACACATTACAAAAGCCTGATATTAAATGTTGTCAACATCATGACCACCATCCTCATCTTGGCGCATATAGATTTTTTCGAGTGCAATAACACTGTCCAAGAGAGAGAGAGGGGAGAGGAGAGAGAGAGAGAGAGAGAGAGGAGAGAGAGAGAAGAGGGGGGGGGAGAGAGAGACAGACAGACAAAGAGAGAGAGAGAGAGAGAGTGAGAGAAATAGAAAGAGAGAAAGAGAAAGTGAGATAGATAGACAGACAGATAGATAGATAGATAAGATAGAGAGAGAGAGAGAGAGAGAGAGAGAGAGAGAGAGAGAAAGAGACAGACAAACAGAGAAAAGAGAGAGAGAGAGAGAGTGAGAGAAATAGAGAAAAGAGAAAGAGAAAGAGAGATAGACAGAAGATAGATAGATAGATAGAGAGAGAGAGAGAGAGAGAGAGAGAGAGAAAATGAGAGAAATAGAAAGAGAGAAAGAGAAGAGAAGAGAGAGATAGATAGACAGAAGACGATAGATAGATAGAGAGAGAGAGAGAGAGAGAGAGAGAGAGAGAGAGAGAGAGAGAGAGAGAGAGAGAGAGAGAGAGAGAGAGAGAAAGAGAAGTAACCCACCTATAGCTGAAAAATGTTCCTCCTCCTTTTCTTCTTCCTTTTCATCGTCATCCTCCTCCTCATTATTAAATCTTCACGATCATCTTTATTGTTATTATCATCATCATAATCACCATCGTAATCTTCACCATCACCGCCACCACAACCATCGTCGTTATCTTTGTCATTGTCATCTCTTCTATCATCATCGTCGTCGTCGTCACCATCATCATTATGATCATCACCACCACAACCATCATCATCGTCGTTGTTATCATTATCATCGTCCTCTTTTTCTTCCAGGTTTCACAATGTGAAGGGAAAGGACCACTATGTCTATTCCTACAACCCCTGTCAGCCTTTCAAGGAAGGCAACTGTACAGAAGCCGCTGTGAGTACTATTAGTCTAGGACATCTGGTACATTTTCTTTTCTCCTTGAATAAATAAATAAATATAAATATATAGATAAATAGAAATAGATAGATAAGAAATAAATAAATGAATAAATAGGTAGATAAATATAAATAAATAAATGAATAAATAAATAAGTAAATAAATGCGGGGCCAGAATCTGTCAAACAATAAAAACATTTACAATAATCTCGCCCAAACAAACTTTAAAAAAAGAAAACATTAAAAGAAGATGATTACCAAGTAAATTTAATAGAATAACCCCAAGAAAAGAAAAGCAGGGTTGTCTCCTTTGGGAAGGTAGGATTGGTCCAAACAAGTAGACAAAACAGACATTTCGCTGGACAGAATAAACTGTGTGGTCTAATTTACCAAACGGAACAAGAATCTCGGCGAAAAACAGCGCAGAAAAAAAAGAAGAAAAAAATTGGCGGCTGTGTTAGTACACTTCGGTCCTTCTATGTGAACGTCCAAACAATATTATATAGGCCTACAATCCACTAAACCATGCTTAGTTCAGATGATCGAACTCGAGGCGAGAAATCGTCTTTATTGTAACATGATATTTACTATGACATGGCACTCGACCAACACAGACAGGCTGAAGTTACCATACTGCATACAAATAGTTTACTCTCCTCTAACAAGTTTGTTAAATTAAGCGTTTTTTTTTTCCAAGTCATCATGATTGATCACAGAGGGCAGCCACGACAATCACTCCGCACAGGCCGGTGTACGCATCCGGTATTTTTGCGTCCGAGAGATCGAATAGAGTGCGATCTTCAAATGAATATTTGGGGACTTTCCGCTTCATATCTTGTTCTACATTTTATGTATGTTAGATAAGATAATCAGTTCTATTGAAGGCGTTTCACTGTATTTCTTTTGCAATTATTTCCTTGGCTTTTCGTTCCTCTGTGTGTGTTTGTGTGTGTGTGTGTGTGTGTGTGTGTGCGCGCGCGCGCGTGTGTGTGTGTGTGTGTGTGTGGTGCGTGTGCGTGTGCGCACGCACACACACACACGTCACAGCGCGTGTGAGACAAAAACCGTAGACCGTTGAAGACTACGAATGCATGAATTTGGAAGTCATGGCGTCAAGTTACAGATCACACAGAGTGAAATTGGTCCTACAATCAGCACGTTTTGAAGGTGTTTGAATAGCACCTTCTCAGCAACTCATGCCAACACTCACATTCTCTTTTCACCGTCGTAACAGTGTATATCAATGTCCTCCCTTCACCTCCAGACTTTTTTCAACTGAAACATCTTCAAGGGTCACAGTAACCTTGAGAAGTACAACATCTGGATTTTCTGTGATAATTTTGTATACAAAGGGATATCGTTAAAATGATTTATAATTATAAGTTTGTTAACTAAGCGTTTCGATTTTTTTGGGATACGTGGACGCACATTAGTTTTGCGTACTCTGTGCAGGCAGGCTGCTGCACATTTTGCATATTCCATATTTGGTGGGCGTGAATGCTGGGTGTTTTCATGCTTCCATAAACCGTCTGACGTAGACATGATTTACAGGATCTTTACCATGCGTACGTAATGTTTTGTGTGCGTCTACACACGAAGCAGGTTTAGGCACTAACAGATCTACATACATGTTGATTTGCGAGATGGGGAAAATGTCCGCACACATGTCTATTGGCAAATGGAGAAAATGTCCGCACATATGTTTATTTGGAAATGGTGAAAATGTCCGCACACATGTTTATTGTGAAATGGGGAAAATGTCCGCACACATGTTGTTCTGAGAGATGGGGAAAATGTCCACATACTTGTTAATCTAGGAGATAGGGAAAATGTCCATTTACATGTTGATATGAGAGATGGGGAAAATGTCCACAGACACGTTGATCTGAGAGATAGGGAAAATGTCCACATACATGTTGATCTGAGAGATAGGGAAAATGTCCACATACATGTTGATATGAGAGATGGGGAAAATGTCCACATACATGTTGATATGAGAGATGGGGAAAACATCCACATACATGTTGATATGAGAGATGGGGAAAACATCCACATACATGTTGATATGAGAGATGGGGAAAATGTCCACATACATGTTGATATGAGAGATGGGGAAAATGTCCACATACATGGAGATGGGGAAAGCGTCCACATACACAGATATGGGGAAAATGTCCATACGCATGTTGATCTGGGTGGTGGGGAAAAACGTCCACCCTTTATCCACCAGGCGAAAGGTATCCAGAGAGGATCGAACCCTTAACCTTTCGATGTAAATCTGACATCTTACCTACTCGTGACTACCGTGCCTATTTGTTGTCATTTGTTTGTTTGTTTATTATTCATTATTTTTTTCCCCAGGTGTGTCAAATAGACAACAGCACACACAGATACGTGCAGACGGGAGACGCCAAGTCAGCCAGATGGCTCAGCGGTCTACAGGCACACCTGCTCTTGCAGGCTCGTTTTTCTGGTAGCCTACAGAATTTTATGACAAGCACGCACACACACACACTCGTGCATGTAGATATGCATCCGCAAGGACATACTCACGTATAATGTAGTCACAGAGAAGCACACATGCACACATACACAGATACATACACATAGATGTACACGTACTCAAATTCACACAATTACATGCTCAGGCACCACGGGCGCACGAACATACGTGCAGGCATACACGCACACACAACACCGCGCGCGCGCGCGCTCACACACACACACACATAACACACACACTACACAGACAGACAGACAGACAGACAGACAGACAGACAGAGGCAGATGGACAGATACAACACAGAAAGACACACTTACATGCGCCCCTCCCCCTCCACATACACACAAAGAGAAATAGATCTACATATACACATAGATCACAGTTTTCATTCTCAATATGTATGCACACACACACACACACACACACACACACACACACACACACACACACACACACACACACACACACACACACACACACACACACACACACACACACACACTGTCACGTTGTCACGACCCGTTTTTTGACAGGAAGAACAGTTAGTGTTACGTCACTTTTGCAGGTGTGATCAAGGGGGATAATTACATAGTGATTATCCAACAAGAGAACGGGCGGTACACAAAGTGTACTTGTTGGTAAAAATCCATGCAAGTCACGCTGCAGGGCAGTTACACTCCTTTTTTTAATTTATTTTTTCGTTTGGTAAACAAGAGAAATATGGACAGACAGACAGACTAACTCGAGCACCCAGCCCCAATGACACAACGATATATACACACTATTAAAATAAAGATTTACATTTATTTTTTCACTCACGCCAATATAACCAGTGACTAAACATGTTATTTAACTAGTAGGGTACTTAACTGACGTGTACTTAACTAGTAGGGTACTTAACTAGTGGTGTAGTAAACTAGCAGAATGCACCCAAAAGTATTTTATATCAAATACAATGCATTTTTTCTTCCCTATAATGTTCTTCAGAATATAATTTGTTTTATTTGAATACTCCATTCGCGGTCCGTGATGTCAAGCCTCCGTCATCTATAGATATAGACCAACGAAAGAAGAGGGCAGGCGTTGGTATTAGATAGTGGGTGTTGAGAGTTGAGTAGAAGGTGTTGAGCTTGAGTGTCTTGATCTCAAAGCTCTGGCCAACTCTGTGCGCGCTGCCTTGTCTGATGCCTGTGTTAAGCCCAGCACATCTAACCGCTTCAAATACATTTGCACATCTACGCATTTAAGACTTTTTAAAAAAAAACATTCAATCTCTCATGCCCACGAAAAATTAACCGTAGGGCACACACACATTTAACCGACATGGTGTGGACATGCAACAGGAGACAGTACACAACCACTTTGACGTCAAAGTAACCAGACGAACACTCTATCAATAGAAGAAGACTTTGGTCCACCCACCACAACGTCAGAATCGTCATCATCAAAAACAAACAAACAAACAAACAAACAAACAACAAACAAACAAACAAAACAGAAAAAACTGTACTACAAAACAGTGTCCCCTTTCAGAAATGAACATTTTCGCTTTAGCCTGTGTGGCGCATTTCAAAGCAGTCCCTCATGACAGACATAATACTTTTAGCCTGGACAACACACATGTCCACCCCGAAAAACTTGACCACACACTTGATTGCAACAATATATGACGGATGCATAAGAAAGGGTTCTTTTCACAATGACAATGCTGAAGCAGTAATGCAGAAACACAGATGAATATCAGCTTGCTTCCTCCCCACACACGGGTTGAATCCAGGAAAACTTGTTATCCAGATTAAAAACAAACAAACAAACAAAACAAACAAACAAACAAATAAACAAAAAACAACAACAACAAAAAACAAAGAGAGAGAGAGAGAGACAAGAGAGAGAGACATACACAGAGCAGAGAGAGAGAGAGAGAGAGAGAGAGAGAGAGAGAGAGAGAGAGAGAAAGAGAGAGACATGAGAGAGCGACAGAGAGAGAGAGAGACAGAGAGAGAGAGAGAGAGAGAGAGAGAGAGAGAGAGAGAGAGAGAGAGAGAGAGAAAGAGAGAGAGAACGAGATTTGCAGTTATCTGTATCTGGTGGTGACTGATTCAGACAGAATGATGACCATGAACACTGCCCAGGGAAGTGTGAACGTCACAGCATATTACGAACATCATGTGGACGGGCCCTCTCCTGTCTTCAGGTCAGTTATTCATGCTACAGGAAGACACCAAAGAGCTTTCGCTCCCCCTTTTTACCTAAGATGGCGTTTGGAATTTTGAAAATGTTTTAAGGATCATCGCACCCAGGGAGGTTGCCTTTGTGCTGACCTACGTTTTTTTTTTTAAAGTACCATTTTCTACGCCACCTTCATGGCCACAGAAGCTGGCGCAGTTTTTTACAATGCGATGATGATGATGTTGGTGAGGATGATAATCATGATGCTATGGAGTTCCATCTAGGATTGAGACCGCATGACAGGGCTGTAATCTAAGCTTACTATCATAAGATATCCTGGCGTCAACCAGGCCTGAGAGATAAAGACACCGCGGGGCTGGTCAAAAGATTTGAGCAACACCCTCAATGACGCACCCGTGAAGTGGATGAGAAGCGACTGTGTGGTTCCAGTCTTCCCAGTGAGCCCATAGCACGCCCAACTCTGGGTAGGAGCCGGTTAGAGCCGAAAAATCCCACAATGATGTATTTTTGAAGGGACTGATGGGGATTCGAACCCACAACCTTCCAGTCGGTAGTCAGTTGCGCTAACCAGTACACCACGGCGACTGGTGGAGTTTGGAGTTTGGTCAAGAGGGGTTTCATCACGCTCTGACAAATCCATATACGCACCCACCCAGATCTGCTGGTAAAATGATCTGGCAGACAGCTTCAGCCTTCGCAAAACCTTCTGTGATGGCAAGGCTTTGAAATGGGGAAGGAAAAGGAAGAACTGAACCAATGACATAACTATGCTGGGCTAGTTAGATTAGGTTAGGGTTAGGGCTGTTAAGTGACCTTTCTGCAGTAACTTTTTAGGTCAAGATGGTTGTGGACAAGGTCCACATGAAGTCGTTCAAAACGAAACAGCGAAACAAAACAAAACAAGACAAAACAAACAAAAAACAAAACAAAACAAAACAAACAAACAAAAAAACCAGCGCGCCGCACACACACACACACACACACACATACACACACATACACACACACGCACGCACACACACACCACACACACACACACACACACACACACACACACACACACACACACACACACACACACACACACAAAGACAAGAACAGATCTATCTGAAGCAATGAACATAAACGACATGTACGAAGTTTTCTGTAACTCACTGTTAAGAGCTGCTAACATTTCAATTCCAAAACTTACAGTGTCGAAAATAGGAAAACATCATGAAATGTCTGGTGGAATGAGGATTGTCAAAAGGCAGTGAACGAAAAGAAAGAAAAATACAAAATCTATTTAGCAAACAGGTCACCTGAAAATCATACAGCGATGAAAAGTGCCAACATTAAGTGTAACAGAATCATAGAGCAAGCCAAAGAACAACACTGGACGTCTTTTTGTAAATGTGAAGTAAATGACCACAAAGACATGATAAAGATTTGGGAAAAACTAAAATTAATGAAAAACGGGATTAAGTTGCCATCAATTCCAGTAAAGCTAGAAAATAATCCTTTTCCTAGCTCACTGGAAAAAGCAGAAGCTTTTGCAGACGTGTTTGCTGAGACATGTCGTGTAGAAGGACTTCCTGTCTCTAGTAGGACTATAGGGAACGAGAAGAAAAGAAAGATGTATATAAGGATCCTGCCTCTGACAATACTCACTACATAAATGCATCACTCACACTTCAAGAATTAAAAGATGCCATTCAGTCCCTTCCAAGTAAAAAAAGTCAGTTGGACTAGATGCAATTTCCAATGAGATGCTGAAAAATTTACCAGAAAATTTTATAATTTTGCTACATGACATATTTCAAAAATGCTGGAATAGTGGGAAAATGCCCAAAAACTGGAAAGAAACAATAGTGGTTCCTGTACTAAAATCAGGTAAATGTAATACCGATCTGAAAAACTACAGGCCAATTGCATTAACATCACACGTATGTAAACTAATGGAGAAAATAATCTTAAAGAGACTGATGCACTATTGTGAAAAGAATAAAATAATACCAGTAAATCAGGCAGGATTTCGAAAAGGCAGGTCACCAGTAGAAATCCTAACAAAGCTAACTACTAACATAAAACAACAATTTGCAAGACGTCAATGTGTTTTAGCTACATTTTTTGATATAACGAAAGCATACGATCAAGTGTGGCACTCCAGATTGTTATTTAAATTTAAAAGTATTGGGCTGACAGGTCACATTTTTGACTATGTTAAGTGTTTCTTAGAAAACAGAGTATTTCAAACGAGGATTGAAAATGTATATTCCACGAAACGAATTCTTCAAATGGATATCCCTCAGGGATCCATTATAGCTCCCCTTCTTTTCATGATATTAATGCACGACTTACCCAGTAAAGTATCTAAGCATGTAGTTTTAGCTCAATATGCTGACGATTTATGCATATGGATGCAGATAAATATGAAAAGGAAAACTCCTTTGCGCTGTATTAATTATACACGCAAATGCTACCAATTAGAACTTGATAAAATAGCACGATACATGGTAGAAAATGGGTTACATCTATCCCTGGAAAAATCGAAAATAGTTTTATTTAATAATGGAGCTAACCCAGTAAATATTCCCACTTTCAAACTGGGAGATACTCTTCTTCAGTTTAATGAGTCAATTAAATTCTTAGGAGTTTTTCTTACGGCAAAATTATCTTGGAATCAGCATATTGAATACTTATTAACCAAAGCTCAAAAAAGTTTACATTTCTTAAAAATAGTCGCAAACAGGCATGGGGTCAAGATTCATCAACACTTGTTCATCTTTGTAAATCGCTTGTTAGATCTAAATTAACCTATGCCCAAGAAATCTTCTTCAGTGCACCGAAACACTTACTGAAAAAACTGCAGAGCATAGATTGTAAAGGTTTCAAACTTGCACTGGGTCTTCCAATGCATGCTTCCTGTCTTCGCACATATAATGAAATCAAACTGTTGCCACTTGATGAGCAAAGGAAAGTCGCTTCTACTAAATTTTTGTTAAGACACACCACTGTAGAAAACATCTCTGAAACAGAAATTAAACTGAGATCAGATACCGACTTTCCAAAAAGAGCTAAATCAATATCTTCACAGGTCACTCTTGCAACATACACATCTGACGTCATGAAAGGTTCAGGAATTGATCTACACGTAGATCCTGTATCTATAAGACCTTCCTTTTCGCCAGTACCCAGTTGGGAACTCCAAAGAGCACAATTTGACGTACATCACACTAACTTAAAAAAAGGAGACAATGTAAACTTACTGGCAAGTCAGGTTAAATGTCATATAGACGACTTATATTCCGATCATTTGAAAATTTACACTGATGGATCAGTACTTGAAAGAAAAGCAGGCTCAGCGTTTTTAATACCTGCTCTCAAAATTGAAAAATCTTTCTACATAGGACTTGATAAATCTGTCTTTACAGCTGAACTTTTTGCAATATTAATGGCTTTAAACTTTATGATAAGTCTTCCTAGGACAATTTTTCAAACACTTTTTTGCGTTGATTCAAAATCAGTACTTCAGGCTCTTGAATTATCAAAATTACAAACAAGATCAGAAATGATTCTGGAAATTAGTCACTTGATTCATAATTATCTTTAAGAGGCACTGATATTACTTTCTGCTGGATACCTTCTCATAGTTCTTTTCGTTATAATGATAAAGTTGACAGGGCTGCCAAACGGGGAGCTAATAACTCACCAGATTCAAACAATATCCAGCTTTCTCTCTCGTTGCACGAGAATTACACTTTAGTAGACAACTACGTCTGGAAGCAGTTCCAATTAAAACAGAAAAAGTATGATAAATGTCACATGAACTTTGAAGTTAGCAAAATACTTAAGCAGCTTCATGCCAGCAGAATTATACAATCCCTTATGTATAGATGGAATCTTGATGCATTCAAAACAAAATACACCAAGAACATAGTATGTCTGTGTGGAAAGAAGATAACACATAGTCATATTCTTTCTTGCGTTAAGGTAAAACGACATATTCCAACACTATCTATGAGTACAGTTTCTGATATATTTGCCTCATCATCATTACTGTATGAATTTTTTGTTAGCCTGTCAAAAAGTCCTATAGCGAATTACCTTTAAAATGTTATTTCACTTGTTCACTGTTATGGTTAGTCAATTATTAGTTTTATTTTTTTCTTCGTTTCTTCCAGATATTTATCAATTTTGTTTGTTAGTTTGTTTGTTTAAATCGTTAATTATGGTAACATTATTTGTTAGTTTTACCTTCCCCTCTTCAAAACAGTTGTTTTCTGGATCATCTTTTCTCAAGTTCAAAATTGACAATTTTCAAATATTCTCTTCACTCCTCTTATCACCCCCCCTTTTTTGTTGTTGTTGTTGTTGTTGTTGTTGTCTAAAATCACTTTAGTGAATAGACATTAAATCAAAGACCACCACACACACACACACACACACACACACACACACACACACACACGCACACACACACATACACACACGCACGCACGCACGCACGCACGCACACACACACACACACACACACACACACACACACACCAAACGAGAACGAAACAAAAGAAATGGAGCAGTTTATCAGACACTCTCTCTCTTTCTTTCTCTCTCAGAATATATAAAGCACTCGGTAGTGTTCTAATTTTAAGTGTTTAAAGACGAGAGAATGTCTCCAGCTGAAGTCCTTAATTGAGAAAAAAATTCAAATCACCTGAATATTCTGTCTTCTCTCTCTCTCTCTCTGTCTCTCTCACTCTCTTGGAATAGCTGCAAGACAGATCCACAAGAAGATAATGAAAGATCTCCTGTGGTCGAACCGTTCTATGTTGTTATTGGATTTGATTTTTTCCTTTTGTTCCCCCTTCTCTCCCTACCCCCATTTTCAATCTCCATTTTTAAAGAGGGAAATTACCTGATGTAGATCAGAGAGAGAGAGAAAGAGAGAGAGAGAGAGAGAGAGAGAGAGAGAGAGAGAGAGACAGACAGACAGACAGACAGACAGACAAACAGACAGAGAGAGACAGACACAGAGAGACAGACAGAGAGAGAGAGACAGACAGAGAGAGAGAGACAGACAGAGAGACAGACAGACAGACAGAGAGAGAAAGGTGTTTATCTGTACATCTGTGTGTCTGTAAGTCTGTATGTCTGTCTGGTTCTCTGTCACAAACTGTGTGGACACGTTACTAGGCTGTTTATGGGTGAATGTTTACTAAATTTTGGTCAAAGATGTGGATCGTTGAGGAGTTGGCGAATGCATACGTTTGAAGTCACTCTCCAAGAGAGAAGAGTGGCAGAATGGTTCAGACGTTCGCCTGCCAATAACTAAACTCGAGGTTCCAGGGTTTGCTCCCCGTAAAGGGCTCGACTTTTCTCCTCAGTTTGACCTAAAATCGAACTGAACGTCTAGTCCTTCGGAAGAGGACGAAAAAGGAGTCGGACCCGTGTGCCTTCTGGCTGCACACGCTAAAGATCCCATGGCAGCTGAAAATCGTGAAGAGCAGGGCATTGCCCAGCTGCCTGGGCAAAAAAAAAAAAAAAAAAAAAAAAAAATTGGAGAGATAGGTTGATTTCCGAAGTCCCACCCTTTGAAGACCAATTAGCCTTCTTGACTTTCCGAAGTCTTGGTTAAAAAAAAGTGAATATGAATATGAAGAGGGGATGGGTGCCGCCCTCGTGGTGCTGGCCCCGTGAAAAGTTGAGGTCTCTGCCACCTCACTCCCCTACGACTCCAGGTTATGGAACTTATCTAGGTGGGACATCAAGATTTGGCCAGCTCATGGGTTTCTGTGCAGACGTAGGGCTTGTGCTGTGATCATTCTGGATCTTCTCCATCACATGGCACCTGTGACGTTCGTTCATATGAAATTCATTCCGAGCGCGGGGACGTCATCTTGAAAAACTGAAATTGAAACTTTACCTCTCCAAGGTCAAAGTCACACAGGTAAAACATTAAGGAAGACATGTAAATAACACTTTCTCAGAATATTGAGGAATTGGCAAATGCGTACTTTCCAAAGTCACGGCGCCAAGGTCAAAGTTATACAGGGGACAAACATTTTGGGGAAGGCATATAAATGACGCATTCTCAAAATATTTATATTCTGTTTCTAATGTCGTGCCAGTCCAGTATTGTCTTCGCATCACCTTAACTTTTATTTCATGACATGCTTTTTTTAAAGAGTCATTGTGATCTTGAGAAATACAAAATTTGGATTTTATTTAGTAATTTCTGTATAAAAGGAAGACACTGTCAGAATGGCTTGACTCTTTTTCTCGTGTGTCTAAAATCACAATTGCAAACAGACGATAAATAAAAGTTAACATCGTTCCTCTCTTTTCTCGCTCCTCCATGACTGGCACTGAGCCTTGAATAGTGGTCTGCATACCTCTGGATGAGAGAGTGTTAGAACCTGACCTCCTTTGTGCAGCATGCGCCTAAAACACGGAAAAGATCCAACAGTAACAAAAACAACACAAACAAACAAACAAACAAACAACAAACAAAACAAACAAACAAACAAAAAACAAAAACAAAACAACAACAAGAAAAACCCAAAACAAAACAAAACAAAAAAGCAAACAAACAAAAAAATGTTGTTCTACATTAAATTCTATTCTGTAGAAATCATGCTTCTCAGGAGAGTTTAAAATAAATCAGTAGAAAGAGGAATAAAAGTATGAAGTTCTAGGATGAAGAGATGATTTCTACCTGGAGAGTAACTCGAATTACCCCTCAAACGATCTCTTGTGACAATCCAACCCAACCAACCCAATCCAATCCAGTCCAGTCCAATCTAATACAATCCAATATAATACAATACCTACGACAGTAGTACGATACATAATGGCAAGCCTAAAGCAAAAAACAACCAAACAAAAAACAACAAAAAAAAGCAAAAGCAAAAACAAAAAAGCAAAACCAAAAAAAAACAAAACAAAAAACAACACAAACCAAACCCAACCAAACCAAACCAAACCAAACCAAACAATCAAACCAAACAAACAAACAACCAAACCAAACCAAACCAAATCAACCAAACCAAACCAACCAAACAAATCAAACCAAACCAAACCAAACCAAACCAAATCAAACCAAAACCAAACCAAATCAAACAAACCAAACCAAACCAAACCAAACAAACCAAACCAAACCAACAAACCCCACAAAAAAACTTCTGTGTATGTGCATAAGCAAATGGTAAGCCATAAAGCAAAACAAACAAACAAACAAACAACAAACAAACAAACAAACAAACAAACAAACAAACAAACAAACAAACAACAAACAACAAAAAAAAGCAAAAAAAAAAAAAAAAAAACAAAAACAAAACAACAAACAACCACAACAACAACAACCAACAACAAACCAACCAACCACTAAAAAACCAACAAACAAAAACAAACAACCAACCAATCAACCAACAAACAACCAACAACAATCAACCAACAAACCAACAACCAACAAACCAAAAATTCTTGTAGTGATAGCAATGGAAGCCATAAGCAAAACACAAAAAAACAAACAACAACACAACAAACAAACAACAAACAAACAAACAAAAAACAAACAGAACAAAAGACCTCCTTTGTGTGTGTGTGTGTGTGTGTGTGCATAAGCAAGCGTGCGTGGCACGTGTGTACGTACATGCTATAACGAGACCCATACTAATGCACGCTGGGTCTTGCATGAGTGCATCAGTATGTATTTTTGTCTGTTGCTGACACAGGGAGTCCTTTGTCACGTTCATCTGTGACCCGACGGCAGAGACACCAAGAATGAACGCCACTGGTGTGGATGACACAAAAATTGTCTTCGTGAGAAGGAATACCGTTTTCTTTGTGTCTGTTTGTGTGTGTGTGTGTGTCGTGCGTGCGTGCGTGTGCGTGTGTGTGTGTTGTGTGTGTGTGTGTGTGTGTGTGTGTGTGTGTGTGTGTGTGTGTGTGAGTGAGAGAGAGAGAGAGAGAGAGAGACAGAGACAGAGACAGAGACAGAGACAGAGACAGAGAACAGAAACAGAAAACAGTCAGATAGAGAGGCAGATAGACAGAGAAAGACAGAGACAGAGACAGTGTGTGTATGTGTATGTGTGTGTGAGAGTGTGTGTGTGTGTGCATGTGTATGTGTGTTTGTGTATGCGTGCGTGCATTGGGTGTGTGTGTGTGTGTGTGTGTGTGTGTGTGTGCGCGCGCGAGTGTGTGCATGCCTATGTGTTTTTGTAGATGTCAGTTTGCGTGCCAATGTGAGTATTTATAGCTTATGCGTGTGTACCTGCGTGTGAATGTACTCGCGCTCTTCTCGTAGTACTCTTGTAAAATTGTTTTTAGTGTGAAGTGTTCATACTTTGCGTGTGTACTTACAGCTTAAACTGCTCACATATCCTGCTAAGTCTGTTGCATAGACCTATATTGTTTTGTTGATGTGTTTGCAGTACTTTGCGCTGACAACAAAATGCGCGTGCCCAAACGGTTGTGTCAGAGGTTCTTCCGGCGGAAGTGGTCTGAGCGGGGGAAGCGTTCTGCTGATTATGTAAGATCTGTCTCCGCCTCTATCTGTCTGTTTATGCATGCCCTTGTCCTTCCGTTGTGCTGGAGTGTAATAGAATCCCCAAAGATGTCCTCTATGGTCAGCTTGCATCAGGGAAATGGCCCCTCGCTTCGAATTAAAGACATTTGGAAGAGGGACCTAAAGAGATTGGACGTCAACAGCAAAACACGGGAAGCCTAAACACAGAACGGAAGCTCCTGGAGTCAGGTGGTCCTTTCATGTCATTGTGTCCACGAGTCATTGTGTCCTCGTGCGGCTATGACCTGATTACCCCTAATGGCGCATGATGGGTCAAACTGGGTCATGGTGACTATATTTTTGTATGTCTGTATGTATGTAATCATGTAATTATGTATGTATGTATGTATGTATGTATGTATTGTGTGTGTATTATGTATGTATGTATGTATGTAATCATGTAATTATATATGTATGTATGCATGCATGCATGCATCTGTATGCATGTGTGTATGTATGTAGGTATGTATGTATGCATGCATGTATGTATGTTATGTACATGTATGTATGTATGTATGCATGTATGTATCATGTATATATGTGTGTATGTATGCATATATGTATGTATATATGTGTGTATGTATGTATGTATATATGTATGCATGTTTATATGTATGTATGTATGTGTGTATGTATGTATGCATGCATGTATGTATGTATGTATGTATGTATGTATGTATGTATGTATGTTATGTATGTATGTATGCATGTATATATATGTATGCATGCATGCATGCATGTATGTATGTATGTATGCATATACGTATGTATGTACGTATGTATGTAAGTATGTATGTATGTATGTCTGTATGTATGTATATATGTATGTATGTATGTATGTATATATGTGTATGTATGTACGAAACCTGTGTATTTTATGTTTTTATGTACGTATATGTGAGTAAGTTTTGTTCACATATTCCACAGGCAAATCATAGTTATTTCTGTGCCTCTTACAAGGTTTAATGCGTTTAATGTGTAAATAGGCAAACAAAAACTCCTGTGTGGCTTGATAGATGTAGAAAGAAAATACATCATGGTAATACTGTTCTGTTCATGATCCAGGAAAGAGATTGGGATGTACTGAAGCACCATTCACTGAATTCATTCACTGGAAGCTTAAAACTGGTAAAATGTGCAGTGTTATGCACAGTTAGCTTTGCTGACGTTGTGACCTAACGTTCTCATCATGTGACTGTGGGCAGATTTTTCGTTGTCTTGTTTGTGTATCTCTTGGGAGGCATGCTGTTCAACCGTACCCAGCACCAGTCTACAGGTGTGGAGATGGTGCCCAATATCACCTTCTGGAGGGCACTGCCCGGATATGTGAAGGTAGTCATGGATGCAGAAACAGACACACACAGACACACAGACACACACACAGACAGATACAGAGACAAAGACACATACAGACACAGACACACACAGACACACAGAGACATAGACACACAGAGACACACAGAGACATAGACACACAGAGACACACAGAGACATAGACACACACAGACACACACAGACACACACAGACACACACACACACACACACACACACACACACACACACACACACACACACACACACACAACCTCTCTCTCTCTTTCTCTCTCATTCTGACTCTGTCTCTCTCTGTCTCTCTCTTTTATCTTTATTTCTCTCAGTCACAGACATACATGTGCACTCACGGTCTCTCTCTCTTTCTTTTTCTCTCTCTCTGTCTCCGTCTCTCTCTCTCACATACGCACACACACAGAGAAGACACATACACACACATTCTCTCTCTCTATATATATATATCTCTGTCTGTCTCTGTCTCTCTCCCTTCTTTCCTCCTCTCGCGTTCTCTCTTTTTCTCGTTTTTATTTTTGTCGCTCATTTGTGTTGTGACCAGATGATTGATATGTAAGAGATATCACTAAACGTGCGGCTGAACATTGTCATTGTATTTCACACCTCTTCTTGAGGGGCAATGACCTAAATAAATAAATCATCTGTCTCTGTCTCTCTCCCTCCTCTCTATTCCTTCCTCTCTCTGCGTCTGTCTGTCTCTATCTCTCCCTGTCTTTGTCTGTCTGTCTGTCTTTGTCTCTGCCTCTCTGTCTCTGTCTCTATCTCTCCCTGTCTTTGTCTGTCTTTGTCTCTGCCTCTCTGTCTCTGTCTCTCCCCCTCTCCTTTCTATTCCTTTCTCTCTCTGCCTCTGTCTGTCTCTATCTCTCCCTGTCTTTGTCTGTCTGTCTGTCTTTGTCTCTGTCTCTGTCTCTATCTCTCCCTGTCTTTGTCTGTCTTTGTCTCTGCCTCTCTGTCTCTGTCTCTCTCTCTCTCCCCTCTCCTTTCTATTCCTTCCTCTCTCTGCCTCTGTCTGTCTCTATCTCTCCCTGTCTTTGTCTGTCTGTGTTTGTCTCTGCCTCTCTCCTCTCTCTCTCCCCTCTCTATTCCTTCCTCTCTCTGCCAGTCTCTCTCTCTTCCTCTCTCTCCTCTCTCTCTCTCTCTCACGCACACACATAGTCGCCTATGAAGAGTTCCAAATATGGCAAGCCGATTCGAAACTGGTGATTTCACCTCCAGAGACAGCGGCTGCATAGCAAGACTTCCAGCCACCAAAATGTCAAGATCGAAGACTTCACCTATGCTTGATTTTCATGCAATATGGCTGAAGGTTGAAGAGTTGGTGCCAGCTATTCCTCTTCTCACTGTCTTCACACCAGCCGACAGGAACAACAGGAGAGTACAACTTAAGATGTTTGCCAATAGCACGATGGAGAACTTTAGTACCAAACTGTCAGAACTTTAGTACCAAACTGTCAGTACACACTAACAGATCACCTAGGTCTCTTAACAGCCTCATTGAACAACACAGAAATCCATTTTCATAAAAAAATACAATACTGTCAGTACACACTAACAGATCACCTAGGTCTCTTAACAGCCTCATTGAACAACACAGAAATCCATTTTCATAAAAAAACACAATATCATATCAGGATCAACTGGTGTTTGGAGTTAGCGGTTTGTTCAAGAGGAATCACTGGATTAGGATGATTCCACGTGTGCCCGACTCCAATTTGTCAGCAATTGCCTATCTCTGCCTCTCTCTGTGTCTCTGTCTCTCTCCTCTCTCTCTCTTTCCCCTCTCTCTCTTTCTCCTCTCTCCTCTCTGTCTCCTTCTCTCCCTCTCTCCCTCTCCCCCATCTTTCTCTCTCCCCCTCTCTTTCTCCCCCTCTCTCTCCTCCTCTCCCCTCTCTCTCCACTCTCTTTCTCTCCCCTCTCTTTCCCTCTCTCCTCTCTCTTCCCTCTCTCCTCTCTCTCTTCCCTATGTCTCCCCCTCTCTCTCCTCTCTCTGTCCCCCTCTTTCTCTCTCCACTCTCTCCCCCTCTTTCTCCCTTCTCTCTCTCCCCCTCTCTCTCTTCTCTATCCTCTCCCTCTCTGTTTCTCCTCTCTCCCTCTTCCCCCCTCCACCCCCTCCTCTCTCTCTCTCCCTCTCCCTCTCATACTCGCCTTTAAAGAGTTCAAAATATGGCAATGCGCTGGCATGGTTTGAAATTGGATCGAGGACGGGAGAAGGGACTCTGAAACTCTGTTCTGACACACCAGAATGATGGAAACATTCAGATGGGCAGCAGACAGGCCAGTTTGTAATGCTGCTCGCTGGTACTGAAATCGATTTATCAGATGTGGAATCCACGCTGTGTCATCGACCACCCAGCTGTCTGGAAGAGGAAGCAGTCACGTCATTTGATGCTTCCGCATACGGGTTGGTACCTTGACCTGTTGATGATTCATCTTTTTCGTCGTATTTATCTCAACGTGGATTCTTGATGCATAGATCAAGAAGACCACACCACACAACACACACACCACACAACACACACACACACACACACACACACACACACACACACACACACACACACAACCACACACACAACACACACCACACACACCACAACACGCACACCACACAGACACACACACACACACGCACACAACACGCCAACACATAGCACACACACACAATGCAACACACACGCACACACACACCCGCAGCGCACCACACACACACGACACAGACACCCACAGACACAGACAGACACACACACACACATAACAGCACACACACACACACACACAACACACACACACACACACACACACACACACACACACACACACACACACACACACACACACAACACACACAACACATGTATTGTCGAAAGTCTGGATGACTGAGTGACAACTTTGTTTCCCGTCTGAAGAAAGAAAAGCAGTCATCAAAACACAACAAAACAAATTAAACACACAATGTGTGTACGTATGTATGAGTGTATGTGTGTGTGTCCGTGTGTGTGTGTCAGAGAGAGAGAGAGAGAGATAGAGAGAGAGAGAGGGAGAGAGAGAGAGAGAGAGAGAGAGAGAGGAGAGAGAGAGAGAGAGAGAGAGAGAGAGAGAGAGAGAGAGAGAGCATTGAAGGATTCGCCATGTTGAAGATCCTCACTTATGTTAAACCGACTTTGAGGAATCAATCAAGCGTGTGTGTGTGTGTGTGTGTGTGTGTGTGTGTGTGTGTGTGTGTGTGTGTGTGTGTGTGTGTGTGTGTGTGTGTGTGTGTGTGTGTGTGTGTGTGCCTGCGCGTGCGTGTGTGTGTGCGTGTGCGTGTGCGTGTCCATGTGCGTGTGTGGTTGCATGTATGTGTATGTGTGTGTGGTTTCATCATCAGACCCCTTGCTGAATGCTGTTTTACACTGTTGCAGGACGGATGGCTGTTTACCATCTGTCGATACAGGAGAGACAAAGAGACGTACACTGAGGTAAACTGAACACAGCTCTGGTGCTGCCGAACGAAAACAACAACAACAACAACAACATGAACAACAACATCAACAACAACAACAACAACAACAACAACAACAACAACAACAACAACAACAACAACAACGACAACAGCAGCAGCAACAACAACAACAACATCATCATCAATAGGAACAGATCCATAAACCTGTGGATCCACAGTGTTTTGTTGAAGGATGGGCGTTTTCGGTCAAGAAACATTCAGACAGTTCAGTGTGTTTTACTTGGGTGGCCTCCTCAACGCGCACAGTCAGAATCCGATTGAGGCAACTGAAATGCGGTTTCTAAGAAGATTGTTGAGGACAGCAAAGAAAACAAACAAGACAGTCTTGAAGGAGGCAGATACGAGAAGAATATTAATGAAGAAAATCAGGGAAAAAAAACCCAAGCAACATTTATGGGACATTTTATGACTCAAGAGAATTTAGAGCACCTGGTCACAACAGGAAAACTGGAGGGAAAGAGAGCACTGGTAGACCATGGAAAAAATATTGGACGGGCTTGCAGGGTGGGTGAAGACAGACAGGGTGGAAGATGTACTTGCAGCGACAAGGGATAGATCCATATGGGAGGTCCATGATCGTCAACGCCATGTGGCAGAGCACATGATGATGATGATGATGATGATAATGATGGCCTCCTCAGGACAGGAACTTCTGTTCCCAGACAGATACTGCAGATTTGAGTGTGGATTTCTCTTTTTATTCCTAGATTGTGTAGCACTCATGTATGATTCGAGCAAATCACAATATGCATGCGTATTAAGGCTTAACATTTAATTTGGTAATTTAATTGATAATTGATTTCCCGCCTTTAAAGATTCAAAAAAAAAAAGTGTGACGTATGTATATTACATAGGAACGTGTGGTCTTTTTCTGAAGATTTTGTCTAGTTACGTCTGTTCTTAATATAATCATAAAATTCACTCATTTCACTTCTTCTCCTTCTTGGTGCAAACTTCTTCTCTGTAATACATCTGTAAGAATGTGAGTATTACCGCTTCGCGTATTTCAATATGTATGTGCACTTATAGGCATGCAAATGATCCTAAGTGTGAATAGGTGCGCGTGCTTGCAAGGTTGTTTAATGCAGACGTTTATCATTTCCCGCCTCATTGTTATGGTAACTTTATAGTCTTGTGCTTTGCTGCGTATATCCACGACTGTTTATGTGCTTTACTGCATACATCCATCACTGTTTATTTGCTTTACTGCATCTGTTCATCACAGTTTATATGCTTTACTGCATACATCCATCACTGTTTATGTGCTTTACTGCATCTGTCCGTCACTGTTTATGTGCGTTACTGCATACATCCATCACTGTTTATGTGCTTTACTGCATACATCCATCACTGTTTATGTGCTTTACTGCATCTGTCCGTCACAGTTTATGTGCTTTACTGCATACATCCATCACTGTTTATGTGTTTTACTGCATACATCCATCACTGTTTATGTGCTTTACTGCATACATCCATCACTGTTTATGTGTTTTACTGGATCTGTCCGTCACCGTTTATGTGCTTTACTGCATACATCCATCACTGTTTATGTGCTTTACTGCATACATCCATCACTGTTTATGTGTTTTACTGCATCTGTCCGTCACCGTTTATGTGCTTTACTGCATACATCCATCACTGTTTATGTGCTTTACTGCATACATCCATCACTGTTTATGTGTTTTACTGCATCTGTCCGTCACCGTTTGTGTGCTTTACTGCATACATCCATCACTGTTATGTGCTTTACTGCATACATCCATCACTGTTTATGTGCTTTACTGCATACATCCATCACTGTTTATGTGCTTTACTGCATACATCCATCACCGTTTATGTTTTACTGCATACATCCGTCACTGTTTATGTGTTTTACTGCATCTGTCCGTCACCGTTTATGTGCTTTACTGCATACATCCATCACCGTTTATGTGCTTTACTGCATACATCCATCACTGTTTATGTGCTTTACTGCATACATCCATCACTGTTTATGTTTTACTGCATACATCGATCACTGTTTATGTGCTTTACTGCATCTGTCCATCACTGTTTATATGCTTTACTGCATACATCCATCACTGCTTATATGCTTTACTACATCTGTCCGTCACTGTTTATATGTTTTACTGCATACATCCATCACTGTTTATGTGCTTTACTGCATACATCCATCACTGTTTATGTGCTTTACTGCATACATCCATCACTGTTTATGTGCTTTACTGCATACATCCATCACTGTTTATGTGCTTTACTACATCTGTCCGTCACTGTTTATATGTTTTACTGCATACATCGATCACTGTTTATGTGCTTTACTGCATACATCCATCACTGTTTATGTGCTTTACTGCATACATCCATCACTGTTTATGTGCTTTACTGCATACATCCATCACTGTTTATGTGCTTTACTGCATACATCCATCACTGTTTATGTGTTTTACTGTATACATCCATCACTGTTTATGTGCTTTACTGCATCTGTCCGTCACTGTTTATGGTTTACTGCATACATCCATCACTGTTTATGTGCTTTACCGCATACATCCATCACTGTTTATGTGCTTTACTGCATCTGTCCGTCACTGTTTATGTGCTTTACTGCATACATCCATCACTGTTTATGTGCTTTACTGCATCTGTCCATCACAGTTTTTGTGCTTTACTGCATACATCCATCACTGTTTATATGCTT
>CM060307.1:88606740-88614240 GCA_030674185.1 Monoplex corrugatus | reverse complement strand
TAACAACAATAACAACGACGACCACCACAACATCAACAACGACGATGACCACGACAACAACAATAACAATAGCACCACCAGAAGCACCAGCACCAGCACCAGCCTCCATCCCCCAGTACCATCAACAGAACAACATCAACATAACAACAGCAAAATCATCATCATCAATAACAACAACAAAATCATCATCATCAATAACAACAACACGACAACAACATGAACAACTCCACCACCACCACCACCACCACATTAACAACTTCAAAACAACAAAACAACAACAGTGATAGCCATTTATTTCTGTATTACACATACATGTAGTTACCTAAAAGAGTTTTTAAGAGGATGAAGAAAACTGCCGAAGACTTCTTTGTCCAGAATGGTGTCTGTTTAATTTTCAATTATTGATCATTCACTTTTGAACAACATGTGTTGAAAAAGAAACAAAATGAAAAGAAAGAAATGAAAAGAAAAGAAAATGAAAGAAAAGGAAAAAAAAAAAGAAATGAAAAGAAAAGAAAGGAAATGAAAAAGAGAAGAAAAGAAACCTAACATCTTAACAGCAAACACACATACACTTTACAACGAAATGAGAACAGTCAAAGATTTAATTCTTTAATCATCTTCCAACAGAATCGAGAACAAAAACACGAAACAGTCTCGGAGACTTTTCTTTGGAAACCGAATCAATCAAGCAAGTCCTTGCAAAGATTCCGAAGAAAAGTAGGGAAACGACATCGCTTTCGCGTTAACGGTCGAGCATTTCTGAAATCGTTGCGGATGATTTTGCAGGAGGTCATGTGGTTGTTGCAAAAGACGTCCAAACAAGAGCTGAAGGCCTCTTCAGCCATCGAGCCCAGACATCGCAGAAGCTTTTTCTGGGAGATCAATGGATGGCAGGCCTTGATGGCTTTGGCTCTCTTAGTCTTGTTGCCACACTTGTCGAAGAGTCCCACTGCCTTCTGGCAGCTGTCTGCGTCCTGCAGCATCACTTCATTGAATCCCTCTCTGCGGATTCGTGGACAGATACAGCAAGTGAATGAAGTGAATGAGAGATTGTGCTGGGTGAGAGACGAGGTAAAGTGCAAGACATAAAAGAAGAAGAAGAATGCGAAGAATGCGAAGAAGAATGCGAAGAAGAAGAAGGCGAAGAAGAAGAATGCGAAGAAGAAGAAGAAGAAGAAGAAGAAGAAAGAAGAAGAAGAAGAAGAAGAAGAAGAAGAAGAGAAGAAGAAGAATGCGAAGAATGCGAAGAATGCGAAGAAGAAGAAGAAGAAGAATGTGAAGAAGAAGAATGCGAAAAAAGAAGAAGAAGAAGAAGAAGAAGAAAAAGAATGCGAAGAAGAATGCGAAGAATAAGAATGCGAAGAATGCAAAGAAGAATGCGAAGAAGAAGAATACGAAGAAGAAGAATGCGAAAGAAGAAGAAGAATGCAAAGAAGAAGAATGCAAAGAAGAAGAATGCAAAGAATGCAAAGAAGAAGAATGCGAAGAAGAAAAATGCAAAGAAGAATGCGAAGAATGCGAAGAAAGCAAAGAATGCGAAGAAGAAGAATGCGAAGAATGCGAGAATGCGAAGAATGCGAAGAAGAATGCGAAGAAGAAGAATGCAAAGAATGCGAAGAAGAAGAAGAAGAATGGAAAAAAAGAATGCGAAGAAGAAGAAGAAGCAGAAGAATGCGAAGAAGAAGAAAGCGAAGAAGAAGAATGCGAAAAAAGAATAATGCGAAGAAGAAGACGACGAAGAGGAGGAGGAGGAGGAGGAGGAAGAGGAGGAAGAATGCGAAGAAGAAGAAGAATGCGACGAAGAAGAATGCGAAGAAGAAGAATGTGAAGAAAAAGAAGAAGAATGCGAAGAAGAAGAATGCGTAGAAGAAGAATGCGAAGAAGAAGAATGCGAAAAAGAAGAATGCGAAGAAAAAGAATGCGAAGAAGAAAAAGAATGTGAAGAAGAAGAATGCGAAGAAGAATGCAAAGAAGAAGAAGAAGAATGCGAATAAGAATGCGAAGAAGAATGCGAAGAAGAATGCGAAGAATGCGAAGAATGCGAAGAATGCGAAGAAGAAGAATGCGAAGAAGAAGAAGAAGAAGAAGAATGCGAAGAATGCAAAGAAGAAGAAGAAGAATGCGAAGATCAAGAATGCGAAGAAGAAGAAGAAGAATGCGAAGAAGAAGAATGCGAAGGATGCGAGAAGAAGAATGCGAAGAATGCGAAGAAGAAAAATGCGAAGAAGAAGAATGCGATGAAGAAGAAGAAGAAGAAGAAGAATGCGAAGAAGAAGAATGCGAAGAAAAATGCGAAGAATGCGAAGAAGAATGCGAAGAATGCGAAGAAGAATGCGAAGAATGCGAAGAAGAAGAAGAAGATTGCGAAGAAGAAGAATGCGAAGAAGAATGCGAAGAAGAATGCGAAGAAGAATGCGAAGAAGAAGAAGAGAAATGCGAAGAAGAATGCGAAGAAGAATGCGAAGAAGAATGCGAAGAAGAATGCGAAGAAGAAGAAGAATGCGAAGAAGAAGAATGCGAAGAAGAATGCGAAGAAGAAGAATGCGAAGAAGAAGAATGCAAAGAAGAAGAAGAATGCGAAGAAGAAGAAGAATGCGACGAAGAAGACGAAGAAGAATGCGAAGAAGAAGAAGAAGAATGCGAAGAAGAATGCGAAGAAGAAGAATGCGAAGAAGAAGAATGCGAAGAAGAAGAAGAATGCGAAGAAGAAGAAGAAGAAGAATGCGAAGAAGAAGAAGAATGCGAAGAAGAAGAATGCGACGAAGAAGAATGCGAAGAAGAAGAATGCGAAGAAGAAATGCGAAGAAGAATGCGAAAGAAGAATGCGAAGAAGAAGAATGCGAAGAAGAAGAATGCAAGAAGAAGAAGAGAATGCGAAGAAGAGAAGAATGCGAAGAAGAAGAAGAAGAAGAAGGAAGAAGAAGAAGAAGAGAAGAAGAAGAAGAAGAAGAAGAAGAATGGAAGAAGAAGCAAGAAAGAAGAATGCGAAGAAGAAGAAGAAGAGAAGAATGCGAAGAAGAAATGCGAAGAAGAAGAAGAAGAAGAAGAAGAAGAATGCAAGAAGAAGAAGAAGAATGCAAAGAAGAAGAATGCGAAGAAGAAGAAGCGAAGAAAATGCAGAAGAGAATGAAGAAGAATGGAGAAGAGAATGCGAAGAAGAGAAGAATGCGAAGAAGAAGAATGGAAGAAGAAGAATGAAGAAGCGAAGAAGAAGAATGCGAAGAAGAAAGAATGCGAAGAAGAAGAATGCGAAGAAGAAGAAGAAGAAGAAGAAGAAGAAGAAGAAGAAGAAGAAGAAGAAGAAGAATGCGAAGAAGAAGAAGCGAAGAAGAAGAATGCGAAGAACGAAGAAGAAGAAGAAGAATGAGAAGAAGAAGAGAAGAATGAAGAAAATGCAGAAGAAGAATGCGAAGAAGAAGGAAGAAAATGCGAAGAAGAAGAAGAATGCGAAGAAGAAGAATGCGAAGAAGAAGCGAAGAAGAGAATGCGAAGAAGAAGAATGCGAAGAAGAAGAATGCGAAGAAAGAAGAATGCGAAGAAGAAAAGAAGAAGCAAAGAAGAAAGAAGAATGCGAAGAAGAAGCGAAGAAGAAGAATGCGAAGAAGAAATGGAAGAAGAAAAGAATGCAAGAAGAGAGAAGAAGAATGCAAGAAAAGAATGCGAAGAAGAAGAATGCGAAGAAGAAGAATGCGAAGAAGAGAATGCGAAGAAGAATGCGAAGAAGAAGAAAGAGAATGCGAAGAAAAGAATGCGAAGAAGAAGAATGCGAAAGAAGAATGCGAAGAAGAAGAATGCGAAGAAGAAGAAATGCGAAGAGAAGAATGCGAAGAAGAAAATGCGAAGAAAAGAAGAATGCGAAGAAAGAAGAAGAAGAATGCGAAGAAGAAATGCAAGAAGAAGAAGAATGCGAAGAAGAAGAATGCGAAGAAAATGCGAAGAAGAATGCGAAGGAAGAATGCGAAGAAGAAGAATGCGAAGAAGAAGAAGAAGAATGCGAAGAAGGAAGAAGAATGCAAGAAGAAGAATGCGAAGAAAATGCGAAGAAGAAGAACGAAGAAGAAGAAGAAAAGAAGAAGAAGAAGAGAAAGAAGAAAAGAACGAGAAAGAATGAAGAAGAAGAAGAATGCAGAAGAAGAAAGAATGCGAAGAAAGAAGAATGGAAGAGAAGAAGAAGAAGAAGAAGAAGAAGACAGAAGACACACAAAGACAGGAGAGATAGACATAGACAAAGCAGAGAGAGGGACGGTCGAGAGAGAGGAGAGAGAGAAAGGGAAAAGAGAGAGAGAGAAAAGAAGAAGAGAGAGAGAAAGAGAGAGAGAGAGTGAGAGAGAGTGAGTAAGAGAGAGAAGAGAAGTAAGAGAGTGAGAGAGAGAGAGAGAGAGAAGAATGGAGAGAAGAGAGAGAGAAGAGAGCTTGACAGTGTTTTAATGTGAAGACCAGCGACCCATACATAATGTAACATCATGCGTAATACGTGCTTTTTTTTAAAATATGTATTAGATATCTATGTATAAGAATTATAGTATGTATGCTATGTATGTATGTATGTATGATATGTATGTATGAATGATAGTATGAGTATGTATATTGTACGTATGTATGTACACAGAGTCTTACATGGTGCTGTACTGGGTCAAGTTTTGATCCAAATGCCGAATAATAGCGCTGCAAAAGAACAACACTGCAGTAATCACAGAGTATAGTGGTCATCATCACATCATCATCGTCGTACGTTGTCGTTGTCATTGTCGTTGTCTGACAGTCATCATGAATCGTCATATGAGTATCATTAATCACACATCATCAGTGTTTTTCTCTCTTGTATCAGATTCAGTTTAAATTTTTCACGATGACGTCTCCGCGTTCGGAATGAATTCCATATGCACTAACGTCACAGGCGCATGTGATGGAGAAGATCCGAACGATCACGCACAAGCCTTAACTGCACATAAACCAGAGTGACATGCCTAGATCTACGAGATAGTTCATAGCCTGGGGGTCGTAGGGAGTGAGGTGGCAGTGACCTCAATTTCTGGGCCGCATCACGAGGGCGCGCCATCCTCTCCGTCGCTTCAGATTATATTCATATTCACACTTTTTTTAAACAAGACTTCGGAAAAAGAAGAAACTAATTGGTATTCAAGGTGGGATCTGGGAAATCAACTTATCTCTCCATGTTTTATGCCAAGGAACGGGAATGCCTGCTCTTCACGATTTCCAACTGCGTGGATTAGCGCGCACGCCAGAAGCACAACAAAACAAAAAAACATGCATACACTTACACACAGAGACCGGACAGACACAGACAAACAGACAGACAGAAGACAGACAGACAGAAGACAACACACACCACACACACGCGACAACACACACACACACACACACACACACACACACACACACACACACACACACACACACACCTCTACTATATGCATCTTCCGTACCAAGACCTTATTCCGTATTCAGGACCTTTGCCACCACATAAGGTTTTGCGCAGGACTGGAAAGTCTGCCAAGACAATTGCTGGTGGCAGATTTGGGTGGAGCGCATATGGAATTTTCCGAGTGCAGTGAATCCCTCTTGAACAAGCTCCAAACTAGTCAATTCTAGTCAATTACAACAATCACTATACCACTGAAGCACAAACCTCTTCAGAGTCGTTCAGTCCCAGCCGATCGGCAGTATCATTATACAGTGTCTGGTTATCCCTCTGGTCTCCTCCTCGCCCACACAGAGAGTCTGGAAATCTACATCATTTATTTATTTGTTGAGAATGTATAGAGAACACACACTTGGGAAGCTTGTTTAGTGAAGATGAAAAAAATGGACAGAGAAATTGTGAGACCAGAGTCCGAAAGGCAAATTGCCATGAACTATCTACTTTCAGATCTTCTAAAACACCCAAACATCCGTATGAAATAACGTGACCAGACTTATCAATACAATGTTTGTACCCACACTTACTTTCCAGTGCCGGACCTGTACATAAACAAAACAGTTGGTAGAAAGAAGACAACCCGTGAGATGAGATTTTCAGAAAAGCAGCAAAGCAAGATTAACCTTTGACTCCCGCACCCTATCTACCAACTGCAAAAACTTAACTCTTTGACTCCCTCGCTTTATCCACCAGCTTCCTGCAGGAAACTGGTGGATAAAGTGAGGGGGTCAAAGAGTTAAGTTTTTGCTTTGCTAGTACGGTTGACAATGCAGGATGCTGGTGGATAGAGTGCGAGAGTCAAAGGGTTAAAAGAGACGTGATTAGAAACGAAGAGATGCGAGAGATGGTCAGAGGTACAACTGTCCACCATTAATCAGACCACATCGGATCAAGTGATTTGGTCACATGACCAGAAATGCCAGTCAAACAGCCCGCTCTTCAAGTTTACAACACCAGATCCTTGGTCTTCAGAACCAGAGGAAGACCGAGGCGGCGCTGGATAGATGGAGTGGTAGACACACTCCACATCTTGTTACTGGTATTTTTGCTTAACCCTTTGACTCCTGCACCCTGTCCACCAGCATCCTACATTGTCAGCTGTGCTAGCAAAACAAAAAATTAACTCTTTGACTTCCTCGCCCTATACATCAGCTTCCTGCAGGAAGCTGGTGGATAGGGAGAGGGAATCAAAGAGTTGTTTTTGCATTTGGTGAAGAGGGTGCAGGAGTCAAAGATTAAAGCCCAGCCGACTGCGTAGAGCCATCTCAGGGCTATAACCGTTTCAAGACATACACAACACTTCCAGAAAAACAACAAAAACAACAAAAAAAAAAAAAACAGGGGGAGGGGAAGGAAAAATATTAAGTATGCATAACAATGCATTTGCGCACATAATCTAAGGAGATGCCCCACGTCTGCCACTGACTACGCCATTCTTCCCGTTGAGCTGCAGACCGGTGTTTTTGTCTTCCCAGTACAAGGGGTCCCCCCCAAAAAAAGTACTGTGGATAAACTCTTCAAAGGGTCTGAAGATTTCAGTTGTATTTATACCAGCTATCAACACACTTACTGTATAAAAATTGGGTTCTGCTACCAGTCGCCGTGGTGTAGTGGTTAACGCAACGGACTACTGACTGGAAGGTTGTGGGTTCGAATCCCCATCTGTCCTTTCAAAAATCATTGTGTGATTTTTCGGCTCTAAACCGGCTCCTACCCAGACTTAAGGGTGTTGCTCAATCTTCTGACCAGAACCGCAGGTGTCTGTATCTCTCGGGCCTGGTTGACGCCAGGATATATTATGACAGTAAGCATAGAGTACAGCCACGTCACGCAGTCTCAATCCTAGATGGAACTCCATAGCATCATGATTATCATCCTCATTGGCATCATTATAATCACATTGTAAACACAACACGCACACACTCTCACACACACACCACACACACGTCTAATACACTTATATGAAAAGACGTAATTAAGACGAACGAACACCACAGCACACAACACACACACTACACACACGCGACACACACACACACACCCCCCCACACACACCT